>OZ005662.1:103247571-103654571 GCA_963930645.1 Salticus scenicus | reverse complement strand
AAAAAAAAATGTTCTGTAATTTATTGGGTTGTTCGGAAAATAATTTCGTTTTTTCCTTTGGAAATGAAAGACGATTTTTTGTATATTGTATATATATTTCATTGAATTATATATTCTCCGCTTTGATCGGTTTCTTAGCGATCTCACGAGTTGTTATTTGGCAGTTTTCATAAATCAATACTATATTTTGTCTTCATCAGCACAAACTGGTTTTCCAGAACGTAATGCATCTTCAACGTCAGACTTGCCGGAACTAAATTTGGTAAATCAGTTTTGACACTGGCGTTCTTTAAATAAATTTTCTGTATACACATCGTATACTTTTTTCCTTGTTTGAACAGTATTTTCGCCATTTTGATAGCAAAAACAAAATATGCAAAATATGCCGAAAATGTCACTTCCGATTTTCTTTATTTGGTAGGGCACCAATCAAAACCTATTGAGCAGAATAAAACGAGCTTTTTCACAAGCAGGCCTTGCTATATCAGCTGTCACAATATATAATGGTAATGCAGCTTAATTGTGAAGATGATGTGAAGAAAAAAATACAATTGAGTCCTCTGCTGAGAAAAACGAAAGTACTTTCCGAACAACCCAATACATAAAAATTTATTTCTACGAATATATTAGATTAAAAATTTTATTTTTGGTACATTTTACATGTGGTATTTATTTATTAAATAAGATATTTAGTTTCCAATTTAAGTATTTAACCCTTTCACGATGGGAGGCATAAACGAGCGCTCAAATCCTACGGACACAAAATGCCATCTTGTGCCAAAAATTACAAATTTTAGAGCGTTACAGGATTCCGACACAAATGTTTGATGCTGGCATATATGGCAACATTTTTATTTATTCCGCAGTATTTTTAATCCCGCCTTTATTTCATGCTACTTATTTTTTAAGAGTAATTTTTTCTTATTTTATGGAAGTTTTACACTGCAGAAAATTTCTCTATAAGTAAAGTGGTGCGAAATAAAGGCGTACCTAAAAATATTCCGGAATAAATTTAAATGTTGGCATGTATGTGCTCGGGGGTGGACGAGAAAACGCTTTGGCACGTTGCTGTGCTAGCCGGGAAATAAGTTCGTTTCTTGCTGGTACTTATGTGTGGCAGTCGGCGCAAAAGGATTAAAGTAATTAGATTTCAATCGTAATATATTTCCGTATAATTTGTTGTTTTTATCGAAAAAATGCCTTTACAAATAACATTTTATTAATATTTTGTTTGTTGTATTACATACCTCGTAATATTTATAATTTATTCCGGAGTACTGTTTGCCGCGCCTTTTTCTCATATCCGTATGATTTTAGAGATATTTTCTCCAATATGTTATTACGATGAAATAAGAAGAAAAATGCTTTTAAATATACTAGTGTAGAAAAAGGGCGCGTCTAAATGTACTTTGGAATAAATTGTAAATGTTATCAGGTATGGTATTAAAGAAGAAATGAGTCTCAATAGACAGTAAAAAATTGCGTCGGTAGACACCCTGTATTCATAAAAATCAATACTTCATAAATAAAAATGGGTTCAGTTTCGGTTTATCACACCAAAAAACATAAAGATCAGCCAAAATTATCAAATAAAAATTGTAGATGTAGACTTGTGCACTGGTTATAGCATATACAAACCGTAACAATTCAGGTTAAAATATCACAATTACATGTAATTGGAAGCGTAAATCCGGAACACGTTTCACTAATTTGAATCATATCATTTTAAGACCTACGTCATATACTATGACGATCTAACACTTAGTTTGGTGTTTTTGAACTAGAAACTAAAGTTATTGAAAAATTTAAATACATCCCCACTAAAAATAATTCGAAGATTTTATTAAGAAAATAGTTTTTTCTTAAGCCTTTCTTCAAATATTTTTAAATATTTTGAAGATTTATCTTTTTCTATAAAAATCTTCATAAATTTGGATAATATTATAAAGAAATATTGTAAACTTTCTTAAGAATGGGCCAAATAATTTAAGATATTCTGTAGATTCTCTCTAAATATATCTTGAGATAATTTTTAGTGGGGATATTTCCGTGAAATATATACAATTTTTGATATACTTTGAAATGCTATGATTATCAATTATTAAAAAAGTGTTTTAAAAGGCAGAACTTTTCATTTAATTTGAGCTAGAAAAATCATGTCTCACCTTTTCATTTTAATAAAAAATGACGTACGATGTTTCTAATTTGAATCAATGCGTTAAAATTACTAATTTAGATTACATTTAATAATGTTACAAAAAAAAAAAAAAAAAAAAAAGAAGAAGAAGAAAAATGAATTAGTTACACGGTACTTATTTTTAAAACAGTTAAATTATTCATATACACCCCGCGAAAAAAGATACGTACAAAGGGTTTTTTCTTTGTTTTTTTCATAAAATAACATTATGTAAATTGTGCTTATCATTTATCATTATCATAAAATAACACTATTCCCGGACTAATTTTTGTCTTAAGACTAATTTTGAAAAGTTTTAAGATTAAAATTTTTCTAATTTAAGACTACACTCCGCGACAAAAAGATAGGAACAAAGGTTTTTATTTTTTATTTTTTATAAAATAACATTATCCAAATTAGGCTGATCATTTATTATCATAACAAAATATTATCATATCGAAAACATATTGAATATTTGAATCATATTCAAAAATATTCATATTCAAAATAATCATATTAAAATAAAAAAAAAAAAAAAAAAACCTTTGTTCCTATCTTTTTGTCGCGGTGTGTAGTCTTAAATTAGAAAAATTTTAGTCTCAAATTTTTTCTAAATTAGTCTTAAAACAATAATAAATGAAACACAATAATAATGAAAAACAATAATAAAACATAATAATAAATGATAAGCACAATTTAGATAACGTTATTTTATGAAAAATCAAAGAAAAAACCCTTTGTAACTATCTTTTTGTCGCGGGGTGTAATACACATATAATAAGCAATTATATTCGTAGTAAGTTCATTTCGTGAAACGAAATTATATTATGTATGATACAAATATACATATCTATAATTAATTTCGCCATCGATTTTGGAATCAACATGATTGATTCAGTTTAGATCGCTATAATACTATGGACAGTTAAATAATAGTAATCATCCAGTACTAGTAAACATGCTATAGAGTATACATGTAACATGTGATCATTTGTCATCATCATGCATTTGAGGATTATATTAAACAAGGAATGATTGGTCTGTTGCGATATAACTGTTAACAGTTATCATATTATCGTATAGGTGCAATATTATGTGTTTGGTAATAATTCAAATGTATTCTAGTTCCAGGAGAAATATATTCATATTTTTACCAAAATATATCATATTTCTTTATTTTACACACACAGATATATACATTATAACTGTTTATATATCTACATAGAAATCAGTAAGAAAAATCGGTAAGAAATAAAAATGTATACTTTACTTAGTAAGTAAACAAACCCACTTTCATAATCACACATATACCTATACAAATATCTCAACAGTGTGAAACATTCTGCTAAAAAATGGAAAATTTCTTTGACTTTGCAACAGAATTTTTCAGTTTTATAAAAGTACAGTGATTTCGTTAAATAATTTTGTAAAATGCTTATACGAAGTTTCTTTCAGTTTTCTAAAAGTACTGCAATTATTTTTCAAAAGCTAAATTTCAAATTTTCTCAAAGAAAGAAAAAAAAATGTTTGAAACATAAAAATAAAAAATAAATAAATAAAATATAGATAATATTATAAATAAATAAAATTCAGAATAGATTATTTTTTAATTGAAGAAAATATGATCCCCCTCTCACTTTTCTTAATCTCTCTCTCTCTCTCTCTATATATATATATATATATATTTATATGTATTCTTTTTTTAAAATAATTTTGTTTGAAAACATGTTTCCCTTGGCAAGCAAGAATGTGTAATTAATTATTCCGAGGGATTTATTAACTGCAGTTTTTTGACATAGTTAATAGAATACAACTTTAAACAAAAATAACAAAAATTTAGTTTTATTTATCTATTTTACAATTTCGAAAATGTATTGATATTGCGATTAAGACATAAATAACTTTTATGCTCATCTCTGCAATTGGTTCTGTAAATCGTGGTAGAAACTTACTGAGGTATATTCTTAGATATAAAGAATAAACATATCACACCAATGACGGGAAAAAGTAATCATAGAAAAAAATTACTCAGACTAATCAAATAGAAATATAATAAATTGCAATTCTGAATAGCTATTTTAAAGATGAATTTCATTTGAATAAAAATATCGTAATTCTCACATTCTTAAAAATACCAGTATGTTGTGGCCGTCACAAAACTTTCCTCTGTGTTTTTCTATACAAATTAACGTAGTAAAAAATACTTACTAATATTTTTTCCATTGTGAATAAGGACTATTTTAATATCAGGGAGGAACTACTACACAAAATGTACAACGGAAGTGGAATTTACCACGCATTCTTCCCATATGCAGGGAATTTTACAGTATAGCAACGGCAACAATTGACCCATACCCAAACAGCACTGAATGTTTCAGTTATGTTGCAAAATGCTTACAAACTTTCAAAAACGTCCCACATTTTAATATGCTCTCTGATACCTTCGTCCTCTTCTGTGTTCTCTCAGTTATGTGATTGAAACATTTCTGTTACGTATCTGATTTTTTTGTTACGATCGCGGATATTTCTACATTTATGAAAGTAATCGGAAAGCTAACTGAACGTTTCTGTAATATTTACAATGTTTCCATGTTATATGACTGTTATGTTTCTGAAACATTTTGTGTTGTTAGGGTATCCATCTAAATTGAATCAGAGTAATGTTTCATAATGGTCTTTTCACATATGAAATTTGTTCGATTATAGGCAATAGAACCTAAGATATAGCCCTCCCTTAAATTGCAGAAATAAGTGTATAATAGCGCCACCCGTTGAATGATTGGCGCCAAAACTTGCTTGGCACAAATTTATGTCTAAGTGAATCTATATATTAATTTGCATGTAATTCTGTACATTAATTCCTGAGATATAGCCTTCCATGAAACGGTGGAAATTGCTGTATAGCAACGCCACTTTAGTACAAGAAACTGTTCATGAACAGTTCATAAATCACTAATATATGTCAAGGTACAACTACATACAAGTTAATATGTAATTCTGAGCGCCTGTTCCCGAAAATTCCTGTAGACTTCTCTGAAAATACGATAATCACTATATGCGAGCACCACCTGTCAAGTAATCGGCATCAAAAGTTGGTAGATACTAACGGATGTCAAGGCGCAACTACATATAATATGTAATTATGAACGAAATTTCTTGAGATACAGCTGAAACAATTTTTTTGTCACACAGTATCTTCTTATGTTAAAAATAGAAAAAAGTTAAAAAAAAAAAAAAAAAAAAAAAAGTGATATAATTGCAATTATAACAAATATTTCTCTAATTATATGCGAAAAAAAAATGTTAATTTTGCACGAACTTATTTAAATCATGCTTTTTATGTTTCTTTTGTTATGAATGGTACAATAATAGAAATCATACTGCTTGGCATATTTGTCTCGTAATATGCAGGTAACATCTGATCATTTATCGTTACCATATCCTGTAGTGCTGTATTAATAAATAGATATTCCTGTTAGTAGGAAATTGTTATGTATTGATAGGTATGTTTTGTCCTGCATATTATAAATCATTATTTTGAAATGCAGTTTTAATAAAAAGCATGAAATAATATATAATGTGTAATAAAATAAGTATATATATTTTAAGTATACATCTATTCCTTAATATGCAAATATATATATATATGACACTGATATAGCAGATATTTGAAAAAAATAAATAAATTTTTAATTGTTAATTTTTTGCAAATATAATTGCTACACAGTTTTTCCTACATTAATTAATAATTTATTATTTAATAGTTTTAATATCTTTCATCAATGAAAATGTATGTAATTTATTTAATAATTAATATTTCTGAGTACGCATTATCTGCAATTACAATTAAATCATTAACTCCTCTGCAGATGTTCTCAAAAGTTATGATAGTTCTTTTAATAGATAAGTGTATTTTATTTCATCTCCGCAATAGTACAGAGAGACCATACAATTCTGTTCAGCTTATAAATTCTTTGTAACGATTGCAAACCAACACTGAAGAGAAATTTGACGAAATTCTCCTAGAATAATAAATTACTTCTAGATTTTACGTTTATGATAATAATGCCGTTAAAATATTTTTATCACTAGAGTGATTTCTACGCATTTTCCTGTCTCTCCCCTTTGGTTATTTAACATAAAATATGTAACAAACTCAAATGGGTAACTAACATAAAATATTGCGAATAATTTATTCAGAAAAATCACAGCTGTGAATATTTTCGAATATTATATGCCACATGAAGTGTTTAAGAAAATATTTAAGTATTATTTATAATCTGAATGCAGTATATCCAATAAATAACACAATTAAATTAACATATTCTCAAACATTGATTGTAAGAGAGACTGCTTTATATGCATTATTTGCTTATTTAAAAATCTAAATTCGTCTACTGGGGAAATATACACTTTCTATTTTATATCACGAGAAGTAACTAAGCACGGTTAAGCCGGGAATCCAGGAGGCATAGCAAAATTATAAAAAATTTTAATTATAGGAAAAGCACCACAGATCTGGCATTTAAAAGTAATAAGTTTATAATCTATATAATAATTCTCTAACGTGGACCTGTTTCAATTTTTTTTTGTCGAAACGATACGATACGCGAGGATAAAAAATAATAATATTTATACATGAACAATATTTAAACACGCGGACTTAGCTCAATGGACTAATAAGAAAAAATGAAGACATTTGTCTGATGAGATTATTTTACGAAAAAAAATGTATTTTTAACAGTTGTTTCTTCAGAATCTTTGCAAGCGTCTTTTTAAACCTAGCAATATTTTAAAGATATATGCAGAATATGAACTTTTGTGTCATAAATTGACTAAAAACCACAATCATAAAAAATATAATCAAAATAGGAATCATTTTATTTTATTTTATTAATTAATTAATTAATTTAAATATGTATATATGTACCAAAATTAATAAAATGTCATCGCCAACATGACGATAAAAATTCAAAAGTCATCATGGGAGTCCTATATTAAAATTGTACTGCCTGTGGGAGTATGAAAATTGGGTCGTGAACTATGAATTTTATTTGGAAACCTTTCTTTGAATGATTTTGGTTTCACTATTGTACAATATTAATATGGTTTTTTTTAATAATTTAGCTTCTGGCAAATTAAAATTCTAATTAGGTGGTGAAATTGGTATAACATTTTTGAGTTTCAAATTTTAAAGGTAAATAACAAAATAAATAAAATGAGGATATTTAGCCCGGGTTTGCTAGTTTTAAATAACCACCATAAAGTGCAAGAACTAACAACAATATTTTCAGATCGTAATAAAACACGACCCTTTATTAGAAGAAAAAAAAGAGGCACATGTGGTTTTCCACTTTGTTTGCAGTATTCGTGCCTAAATTGTTCGCCTGAGGAAGGGTCGTGTATTTTTTTTTTATCCCGAAACCTCTGTTGCAAGTTTTTGTACTTTATGGTGTATATTAAAAAATTGTGTACTTATTATAAGAAGCTATATAAATAAAACTTAAGGACAAGTCACACCTGAAAAAGAAAAATATTCTTTTTATTTGGCATTATAAGAAGTTTTGTAATGTAAACCGCATTGTCGTATGCAACTTACTTTATTTTATTTTAAAATATAAAATGTGTCACGGACTCTTGGCCCACATTGTATAACACTCGTAGTACATCAGACAAAAAATTAATTAATTTTAATACATGGTATAATATTTTGATTCGTTGACCAAATATTATAATGTTTTGTATAACCTAAAAAAGAATAAACGTTACAAGAAAAAAAAAAGTTAGTAAAACTTAAAATTGCTAACTTATATATATATTATTATTATTATTATAATTTTTCTTTTAGTGTTTAACACATTCATAAAACGAAATAATAATAAAATAAATAAATAAGTAAAAAACACGTGTTTGGAATTGCAAGCATAGAAGAAAACGTGTTTGGACACGGTATGTATCGCAAAAAAAAAAAAAAAAAAAAAAAAAAAAAAACTTAAAAATAAATAAACTAGGCTTTATTTAAAAGAATTGTTTATTTTTAATAACCTAAGCCGAATACCATAGCTTTCTTTACAAAATGGTCCCGTTAAAGTTCTGCCTATAAATTTTAAACACTGTTAGATATATATTTAAGTAAATGCGCTAATCCAAAAAATAAAAATATTAAAAAATACAACACAATAATAATATAATTAATAAATGACGGCTAATTACATAAAAATTAAAAATATTTAATATACTATATATATATATAGAACATCGTATTTTTAATTAAAAAGAAACAGAGAAAACATGTTTTCATTCTCTCTTCCAATATATATATATATATATATATATATATATATATATATATATATATAAAGAGAGAGAGAGAGAGAGAGATAAATTCACCCAATAACACCCTTATCAATGTCTTAAAGTATTAATCTTCTTCTGTAAAATTTATTGGTCACAATTTTACAATTCATTAAATTGGTTACACCATATAATAAAAATAAATCATTCTGTGTTCCTTACAACCCATTAAATTTTCTATAATAATCGCTAGAGAGTAAATCACTTTTATTTCCTCAACTGTTTTAACCATAAAATTTGTAATCTATTTTAGTAAGTTTTCATTGGCTTGTATATTTCATATAGTTTATACCTAAATGAAAATGTAAATATAAATTTTTGTTAAAGAAAAATATTTTTATGGTTTGTGGAATATTATCTAATTGGATACAGTAACTTACATTTCAAGAAAAAATCTGGAGTGACTCCACTCGACTTTCCGAACATTGAGTAACTAACAGTTTTGTAGATAAAATAAAGAAAGAGGAATTGCTAAACAAACAAAAGAGAGAAAACCATAATAGAGTGTTTTTTTCTCCATATATCACACGAGGTTTTATTTAACGCAACTGAACTTTGAGCCCTTAGATCATAATGATAAAGAATTTTTCGTTTTGTCCCTGTAAAAATCTATAGATGCTAGATTCACCAAAATGCTTATAGTTAGTGCAACAGTGATTTATAATATTCATACAAATTTTCAGCTCAATTGAATAAGGCGTTTAGATGCTATCGCACTTTTAAAAATTTGGTCTCATAGGCCATAATGATAAAGAATTTTTCTTTGTGTCCCTGTAAAAAAACTGTAGTGCTAGATTCACCAAAATCTATACAGTTGGTGCAAATGCGACCTATAACATGTGTACAATTTTTTTGCTCAGATTAATAAGGCGTTTAGACGCTATCACACTTTTTAAAATTTGGCCCCATTGGCCTTAATGATAAATAATTTTTCTTTGTGTCCCTGTAAAAAAACTATAAGTGCTAGATTCTCCAAAATCTATACAGATTGAGTATCTGTGACCTATAATATGGGTATAAAATTTTTGCTCAATTGAATAAGGCGTTTAGATGCTATCGCACTTTTAAGATTTTGGTCCCATAGGCCATAATGATAAAGAATTTTTCTTTGTGTCCCTGTAAAAAAACTATAAGTGCTAGATTCACCAAAATCTATAGGGTTCGTACTATGGTGACTTACAATATACGTACCAACTTTCAGGTTAATCGAACAAAGCCTTTAGACGCTAGCGTGTTCACAAACATACACACATACACACACACATACATACATCATCGTAAAAATAGTGAAAACGGACTCAGGGGACCTCAAAACGTATAGAAACATCAAAATCTCGAATTCGGATTTTTGACATGATTACAATACTTTCCTCACTATAGTGTTCGGAAAGTAAAAACATTATGATAAAGTTAAGATAATTATTTATCCATGTTTTATTTTCTTTCTCTATTCATTTTTTCCTAATGAATATAAATGAAAAAATACAGACATAGCATTTTAAAAACTTAAAAAAATACTTTGCCTTGTATTTTGTATATATATATATTTAAAATAAAGTGTTAATAATAATAATAATAAACTTGAATTTGGGTAATATAGCAAATTCGAACAAAATATGATCATTGTATTCCAATTAAAGTTGATAGAGACTACAAATACTAGTTTGTTCACTTTTGTTTGTTTTAATTCTTGAAAATTAAAAATGTGACATGAAAACTCTTATAAATTTGATACGTTACTGAAAATTGTACTTAATTTCTTATTAACTTATTCAAATTACGAAAAATTTTAATGTATCCACATAAAACCTTTTTTTTTACTTTCGGAACACTATAGTGAGGAAAGTATTGTAATCATGTCAAAAATCCGAATTTGAGATTTCGATGTTTCTATACGTTTCGAGGTGCCCTGAGTCCGTTTTCACTATTTTTGCGATGATGCATGTATGTGTGTGTGTATGTATGTATGTATGTATGTATGTGTGTATGTCTGTGAGTGAACGCGCTAGCGTCTAAACGCTCTGCTCGAATAAGCTGAAAGTTGGTACGTATATTGTAAGTCACCATAGTAAGAACCCAATAGATTTTGGTGAATCTAGCACTTATAGTTTTTTTACAGGGATACCAGGTAGAATTTTTTATCATTATGGCCTATGGGACCAAAATCTTAAAAGTGCGATAGCATCTAAACGCCTTATTCAATTGAGCAAAAAATTTATACACATATTATAGGTCATAGTTGTTCGAACTGTGCAGATGTTGGAGTTTTTATAGTTTTTTTACAGGGACACAAAGAAAAATCCTTTATCATTATGGCCTATGGGGCCATTTTTTAAAAGTGTTATAGCGTCTAAACGCCTTATTAATCTGAGCAAAAAATTTGTACACATGTTATGGGTCACAGTTGCACTAACTGTATAGATTTTGGTAAATCTAGCACTTACAGTTTTTTTACAGGGACACAAAGAATAATTCTTTATCATTATGGCCTAAGGGACCAAATTTTTAAAAGTGCGATAGCATCCAAACGCCTTATTCAGTTGAGCTGAAAATTTATATGAATATTATAGATCACTGTTGCACTAACTATAAGAATTTTGGTGAATCCAGCATTTATAGGTTTTTACAGGGACACAACGAAAACTTCTTTATCATTATGATCTATGGGCTCAAAGTTCAGTAGCGTTAAGTAAAACATCGTGTAATATATGGAGAAAAATACTCAAACACTCTATTATGGTTTTCACTCTTTTGTTTGTTTAACAACTCCTCTTTCTTTACTTTATCTACGAAACTGTTAATTACTCAATGTTCGGAAAATCGAGTGGAGTCACTCCAGATTTTTCACGTTAATTTTAAGTATGAGAAAAATAATTAAAAAATTAAAAGTTAATATTTATGGTATACAAGATGTTTAATAAAATATGGTTATTTTTACGATAAAGAAATTTGAAATAAATGTATGCAATTCATGAAGTTATAGTCATTTTGCATTCGTCTTTACCATTTCATGTAAAAGAAATTTGTTTTAAAAAAATAATAGTAATAATTTTTCTAATGTATAAGCTGTTTGGAAAAATACCTTTACGTATTTTTTTTAAACTAAAAATCTATTTATATTAAATTACATTAAAAAGATAGAACATCTTTAGTATAGGAACCCTTGGTGTCTTTTGACACTTGGTGCTGAAATTGCTTGTTCATTTATTTTCAAGAACACTAAATCAGCTATAACTAATTTACTCTAGTTTCACTTAAATAAATATTAAACTACAAAAAAATAAAAATAAAAAAATAAATAAAAAATAAATAAATAAATAAATAAATAAATAAAAATAAATTAAAATAATTAAATTAAATTAAATAAAATAAGACAAATAAATAAAAATGATCTTCTGTGTCTCTCACATGACTTTCTCTTACCCTAAAATTTAATACTATAAATACAGAGTTGAGTTTAATAGGTAAGATAAAAAGAGTACTGTTATGCAAACTTATCTTAAAACCATATTTATTGAAATTTTTATTTTTCCGACTGAGTGAAAATAATGCCTGGACCGGGAGTCGAACCCCGGATCTTTGACTTACAAGGTCAAGGCTCTACCAATTGAGCTATCCGACACCGGTCAGCATTACTCACTTAGACAACTTTTAGGCAGAAACATATATTATTTTCACTCAGTCGGAAAAATAAAAATTTCAATAAATATGATTTTCTTCCAATCAGTTAATTGTGTGATTTTAATAAAAATTGTTATGTGAAAACGTTTCAAATTAGGCATCGGAACAGCTTTGTTTGTCAAATAACACCGTTTAAGGAGGGCTACTGCCCCTCTCAACCTCACCGCTTCATTATTAAATTTATATTTATGCAAAATTTAAGTCTGTTGTTAAATTCAAAAGGTCATTTAAAATTATCGAGACAACTTTCACACGCAACATTCCTTGAAACTTATCAATCATGATCAAACTTTCCTACTGACAAACGTATTAACTTTAAAATACATTTAGATCACGTGAAATTATTTGTTTTTAATTTACTGTAAGAGACACAGGTAAAGATCAAGCATTAAAAATTTGATTTTGGCATTCATGAAGCCTCAAAACGTGTAAATATACAAAGAACCAAGCGATAAGTATTTAGCTTAAAAAAAATACATTATTTACCATATGACTACTAGGAATTAATTTCAGTTCCTGAGCATCTTTCTAGGGCATAGTAAGATATTCTAGTAAAGCACTTTTACTAACAATAAAAAATAATGCTATGGCTTGAATATTGTCAGCCCTGTATATCTTCTGAAGATTATGTACACACCACATGGTGCACATAAATATAATCCTATATTAATAACACACGAAATAACCTGAAATACACTTTCATCAATTTTCAAGCATTGTCGCTCTATAATCTAGTTCTTTTGGGTAGCCTGTAAAGGAACAGTGATAAACTTAATTGTCATATTCTATATAAAACATGTTTTTACGCATATAAAAAATATATATTCGTTTCATTTGGTTTAGTTCAGTCTATAAATGTTAAACTTTACTTACTTGCAATTTCCCTCATAGACGTAATGTATTTGAATTCTCTTGGGTGTCCCTGTACACGAATCATTTGCTTCATCTCAACGAAAGTTTAGTGTAGCATCTCTATATGATGCACATTTAGAGTACCAAGATTGGACTTTCTGCTATTATTTGTTTTGAGATATGCTGATAACAGATAGACACACACAGACACGCAGACCAACCGCAAAAAACATGATTTTAGGATTCAGGGAACCCCAAAACGTGTAAATATAACAAAAACTGAATTTTGAAATTTTGTCTCAAATACAATACTTTCTCTACGAAGATAAAGATAATGAAACAACAACAATAATCACTTAAAGTAAGTACTTTAAAAATATCTGATTAGATTATTTAAAAAAATAAATAAATAAATAAATTACATTTTTATATCTGTAAGTTTTTTTTTTAAATGCATAAATCGAATAAGTTAGAGGGGACAGTAATATTTATAATTCATAAAATCTTACCAAGAAAGAAAAAAAAATATATTGTTACAATATGCGACTGACAGTTACTGCGGATACTGTTTTTATATGTATGACTATACATCTACAGAAAGTATGGTTTAGCTTAGCAGAATGGAATCCAAATATTAGAATAATTCTGTTAACAACTCTAATATAACTAAGAAAAATGCATAGTGATTTAGTAAACACTATTTTCCATTTGTTTTCGTTAGCAAGTAGATTCATACCAACAGAAGCTTAAAGGTTATTTATACGTTTCTGAGAATGAATATTTTAATAAATAATACAGGAACAGTAATATTAACACGCTTTAAGAAATGTGATCGGTTATATAACTACTATATTAACTCATTAACTTTTTCAAGAGTTTCTCGTTTAATCTTAATTTTTACATACTTATTATTATTATGGAGAAATTAATATCTTCATTTTCGCTTTTTGTTTGTAATCACGTGGTCTTGCAGAGTATTTTGGGAATGCTGGGCGACCGTTAATCTAATTTAAACCGCTCCAAAAATATTAAGGCGCGGCTGCTTGTGCTCTTTCTTCTAGTTTTTATTTTGTATTCTGTTATATATGCATACTTCATACGTATTACGTATGTTAATATATATCATTGTCTCAAAAACAATTAAAGTGATATTTTTCAATATCTATTGCTTGTAAAATGCTTCCTTTCCATATGTAGTTTTTTATTGATAAATTCATGTCTTCCTGATATTTAATCATTATAATGATGAATTATTATTGCTATTATTATTATTATTATTACATTCATTATCTTTTCATAAATGACCGGACACTTTCGATTTCAGACGTTTTTTACAATATCTCAAAAAATACTAAACAGATCATCGTGAAACTTCAGGAGTGTAAAACACTGGTTATTCCTCATGTACTTCACTTAAAGTTTTGAGCCGAAATTGAAAGGGGGACCAGTAAAAAGTTAAAAAATAATGAAAGTATTTGGCATCACCCTGTAAAAAGTAATGCTTGAAACACGATCTGGTTGATGCATGTGATTATGTGGCTCTTTATTATTTTCTGTAGAGAATTTTATGTTTCTACCACATGTAATCAGGGTGATATAAAGGTTCTTTAAAAAACTGCCGAAAGAATTGCACTTTTCTAGCTATAACAAGCAAGGTATTAAGCTCAGTGCAAAGCTGTTTTCGGGAAACCCTACATGCAATATTGGACACAGCATACTGCAATCATAATGAAGAAATATATTAAATTTCTAAAGAAATGTGAGCATTTTTACTAAATAATTTTTAAATACGCATGCAGTTAAAAATTATTTATTGTTTCTCTGGAGAAAAGCTAAACTATTAGGGGGTTTACTCACATTTTTATTTTTATTCAATGAATGGTAATACAGTTTACGATGATTGGAAATATATATTGAGAAATCCTCCAAATCATTTTCTTAATTTTGGGAACAGCTGAAATTCTGTTCATTTTATCGCGTATACATTTTTGAGTTTACGCGGTACTTGTTTGGGAGTTTTATATAAATGGCTCAACACATTTGGATATTAAATTTTGAAAATGAAATTTCGCTAAATTTTGCGTATGCACAAATGAAAATTTAGTTAAAATGCTCATATTTCATTAGATATTTAATATTTTTTCCTTCTGATTGCAGTATGGCATTTCTAATATTGTACGTCAAGTTTCCTGAAAATGGTTTTGCGCTGGGTGAAAGAAAGAAAGTTTTTTTTTTTTTTTGAAATTCTTTAAAGAAACCTTTGTATCTCCCAGATCATATGTGGTAAAAAGATAAAACTTTAAAGAGGTAATGAGAAAGAGTCTCGTAACATAGCCTCCTAAACTAGATGCCTGTCGCGTGGCTCGGAAACTTGGCGAAAGTTCAAGCAGTTGAGAGCGCCACTTGGTACAGATTTCACGAATTTTTTTATTCAACTGTCACCAACAATTTTAAGAAGTGATATAGGTATATATAATCGACGTTTCTTCGATTCTATTCGCCTTTTATGTATATCAAATCCTACATTTAAAAATTTTTGGTGGCTGCTAAATAAAAATGTCATGCAATCTGTACCAAGTGGCGCTGTCTACCGCTTGAACTGATTTCAAGTTTCCGAGCCACGCGACAGCATCTAGTTTAGGAGGCTATGCTCGTAATCACATGCTACAGGCAGATCGTATTCCAAGCACTGCCTTTCACAATGTAATGCCAAGCACTTTCATTTTTCTTTAACTTTTTACTGGTCCCCTTTCACCTTTGGCGCAAAACTTTAACTGAAGTGCATGAAGTATAACGTGCGTTTTACACTCCTGAAGTTTAAAGAAGATTTGTTTAGTACATTTTTCGATATTAAAAAAAAAAAAAAAAAAAAAAAAGGCTAGAAATCGAAAGTGTCTGGTCATTTATGGAAAGGTCGTGTAAAAGAACATCTAAAAGGGATCTTTATGTAGCAAATTTGAAGAAAGTCGTAGGAGCCGTTTTGGAGATGCTGACTTTCAGTCCTGCGATAATTTTAAACCAAAACTTCGCAAACTCATCCCTACACCGAAACTAACAAATGCAAAAGAAATGACATCTGAAAGGTAAAAAAAATTTGAAAAATTTGAAGAAAATCTCTAGTTCCATTTTCCACAACACACACTTTCGAGACATTGACGTACCGAATCTGTTTACCTAGGGAATTTCCTTGAGTATTTACATGTGCAATGTCATCTAAAAGGGAATTTATATATCAGTTTTGATGAAAATAGCTAAAGCTGATTAAAAGTACGGACTTAAAGTACTATACGGCCCAACTTCTGAATTTCCTTATTCCGAATCCAGTTTACCAAATTTCACCGGAAGTTGACAAACTTGTCTGTATATTAGTCTTATTTTAATTATGAAATTTTGCTGTTCTATCTTTTTTGTTTTGGAGATCTGAGAGTCGGAAAATCCCTCTATACAGTAACATACGTACGGACTAATTTCCAAAAATACTTTTTTGGACTCAGGAGATTCTGAAATGTGTAATTCAGGTGAAAGCCCGATTACGAAATTTTTCACTAATCTTTCCATTACCTGCGTAATCGTGCAATGAAAGTAATATAGAAAATATCTAATTTAATTTAAAACAAGTCTATTTCTGATATATATATATATATATAAGGAAAATCAAGTTCATCCTTGTTATATTAGCAGTCATCTTCGTGATAAAAATAGTCACTAAATAACTGCAGAAGCTTTATATTTTATTTTATTTATTAGAAGGTTGGGGTCATCCCTCGTAGAGAGTAGCCAGTATATTACTTTAAGTAATTACATGATAAAAGTCTTATTCGCACTAACAATATTTAGAAGTTATTACATAGTCTTCTTTAGCAGGACTAAATCGTAAAAAGGCAATATTTTAAGGCTGCAAGAACTTTTATATGAGGGGAAATGAGAAGAGGCAAGGGACTTTTTCCCCTACTGACGTAAAGTCACGTGATCAAAAAGGGTGTAACTTAGTGTTTTCTACTTATTTAATTGGTTATTCGCTTTTCAGACAGGGCGCTGACCAAGTCTAAAAGAATATTTTTGGTCGGGCGGGGGGGGGGGGGGGAAGACAATTTGGAAGAAATACGTTAAAATAATAATAATAAAAAGATTAATTATCCTAACGGTTATTTTTAATAAAGCGGAAATGAAAGTTTCGATTTGCAAAGAACAAATTTGAATTATTATTAAAGAATGTATTAATTAATGTAAAAAGACCTATTTAGAGGATTTTTACATTACAATACATATATTTAAATAAAGTTATACTAACTTTATATTATTTTCGTTTGATTTATCGCGATTTCTAAATATAAAGAAAATTGGTAAAAAAAAAAAGGTTAAGTTCTAAAAATTATTTTTATACGAAAATATAAACTCTTAAAAATTAACACAGCAAAATAAATAAATAAATAAATAAAATAAAATAAATAAATAAACGAGTTAAAAATATTTAACTAAAATTTTCCCATTATCACACTTCGCCAATAAACCGATTTAACAACTACATACTTTTAAAATATTACTTTACATATTTTCATCCCGAAAATAAGTTTATAATCTTAGGGGGAAAAGAAACAGCCAGAAAGATAAATTATATTAAATAAAGAGTATCTTGTATTTCTTATATTAGAGTTATTTTAAACTGATTCGGTTGAAATAATTTCAAAAAGGAAAAATACTTTGCGCATTTTTTCCGCCTTTTCTTTCAATTCTTTGAGTAAATAACTTTTTAATGAAAAGATTAATAGCAGTTTTAAAGAAGTGGGTTTAGTTATATCTATTTATTTATTTATTTTAGGAACAAAAGAGGATTTTATATTCCTGGATTAAATTTACTAGTAGATTTAGTTTTAAGAGATAGTAAATAGAGATCAAACGAATTTGTGATATATTTCATTTCAAAGGGAATAAATAGTCTCTTTATAGATTGATTGCACAGGCCGGTGAATCTGAAGTTTTTGAAAAATACAAGAGACGTTTCCGTTCATTTTTATGTCGTGTGCTGATTACGAAAATAACCTCCATTATTTTTTTCTCATCACGTAAGGAACTTTTCTAAAATCAATATCGATATTTTTGCTAAAATCCTATTTGAAAAGGAATTCTCTCGAACAATTTTGCATGTAATTTCAATCATGTGAAAAAAAGAGAGAAAAAATTCGGATCGGGAAAAGTCTCGCTGGGTCCCCATTGCCTTCGGCAGCGCAGGCCATTGTGCGCTGCGAGCACGCATTTATGTTCGACACTCTTAACCCTTTGCGGCGCAAGACAATTCTGATCATTTAAATTAAACTGCCACCGGAATTCATGAACTAAATTAAACTAAAAGAAATTTTAAAATTTAAGGTTAAAAAAACTGGCCTTTTCTGATATGTTATAAACGTAAATTTTCGCTAAAAATTTTCCGGGATGAATTTTTGCAGCTGTATCTTAAATTTTGCGTCCTTGCAACGAGGACGCCGCGCGTTAAAGGGTTAATGAATCACTATATTATTGAAAGGGTAAAACATAAATACAAAATACAAATTAAATCTTCTCTGATCGGTGGAATAGTTGGTCCGGTATCCACTCGTTTATACACGCGCGCACGGCGCGCGCGTTCCTTCGACCACCTTTCCCGCCTCTCGTAATTATTTTACACTTTCAAAAATATCCGCAATCGTTTTCTCGTGCTTTTGAACATAATAATACTAATTCCAAAGATCTATCTGAATTTCTTTATTTTTGATCCTGCGCCTGCCCCCCATCCCGCCTCTCGTGATAATTCTACACCTTCGAAAATATCCGCAATCGATTTATCGGGTTTTGCAACCTAATAATACTAATTTTTAACGCTCTAACTTTTTTTTTCTATAATTTTGCTCCTTCGCCCCTTCCCCTTCCTGTATATCCTATTAATTTTACAAATTCGAAAATATCCGCAATCGATTTGTAGGTATCAAAAAACTCTATGTACCACTTTCAAACGATCTAACTCTATTTTTATTTTTTTGACCCTCCGCCCCCCCCCCTTCTTGGCCCTCCTCATAAATTTACAAATTCGAAAATATTTGCAATCGATTTGTAGGTATCAAAAACCTCTATGTACTAATTTTGAATGACCTAACTCTATTTTTATTTTTTTGCCCCCCTCCCCCCCGCCATTCTTAATAACCTTACACTTTCGGAAATATATTTATTTGACTTACAGGCCTCGAAAACCTATCTGTACCTACTTTGAACGGTCTAGCTGTATTTCTGTTTTTTTTTTTTTTTTTTTTTTTTCCCATACCCCACCGTCTTGCCCTACCTGGGAATAATTTCTAAAATCCCAGAAAATATTTTTTAGGTATTTGTGTGCGCTATATTTTAGAGCAAAAATCTCACATATATCCTTTTTTGTTTGTTTGTTTCTTTGCGACATAAAGGATTATTTGAAATCAAGTTTTGTCCTCTCCCCCCCACCCCTTTTCCTCTTGGGGGCTGAATTTCTAAAACTCCAGAAATTAAATTGATTTTTAGGTATTTGTATTAGCTATATTTTAGAGTAAAAATTTCACGTACATCTGTTTTTTTTTTTGTTTGAGACATATAGGATTATGTGAAATCACATTTTGCGCGTGTGAAACAACATTTTACCCCTTCCCCCCCCCCCCCCCCCTTTGGGACCGAATTTTTAAAATTCCAGAAAATGCCTTTTAGATATTTGTGTTATCTATATTTTAAAGAACAAATTTTATGGGTATCTGTTTTTTTTTATTTGTTTGTTTGATAAATGAAGGATTTTGTTAAGTAACGTCTTCCCCTTCCTTTCCCCCTTCCCCCTTGGGAGGCGAATTTTGTAAAATCACTTCTTAGTCGATGTCTGCGTAATAGAAAAAACATTGTCACAACATTTCATGCTTCTAGTTCCAGGGGTTTTGGCAGGGCGATGATGAATCACTTCGTCACTCACTCAACACAAACGATTTTATATATATAGATATTAGTGTAGTTTTTAGAAAAAAAATCAGAAAAATTCTATTTCATTTGTTTTTATCAAGGTAACTTTCAAGACCAAGAGGAGCAAATATTGTGTATTTGTTAAAAATGGAAGTGAAATTGAATTTTTCAAGAAAACGTGACGTGATAGAACATTTTCGCTATATATTTTTAAATAAGCACCAAAAGATAGATAGAGTTCAGCTGTCAATTCCCTTGAATTTTTTTCATCGCACAAACCTGTGTTACTGATTATTTTCTTTTAACCATATACAGTATAAAAAATATTGTTAGAGAGTAAATAATTCCTTTACGTTTCTGGTGTAATTACACGCTTTGATGTCCCCTGAATCAGAAAATCAGTTTTTTAATGTAAGATTCTTGTATTTTGTGTGTTTGTATATATTATCTATATTACTGTATGTGTTACTGTCTGTTTATAATTAACATAAATTAAAAATAGATAGTAGTAGTATTTACAACTTTAATATTTCAAATATACACTGTAGAGTAACGGTAGTTTTTACAGCAGAATGTGCTGACACATATTTCGCTGTTAAAAATATAATTTACATCGGAAACATAGGTAAAGAGAGACTCTTTTACAGATTTTTCTGTCGTAAATTATTTTTTTTAAACAGCAGAATTTGCTGACACATATTTTGCTATTAAAAATGTTATTTACAGCGGAAATATCTGTAGAGAGAAATTCTTTTACAGATATTTCTGTCGTAATTTATTTCTTTTAAACACCAGTATGAGTTGGCAGCTATTTAGCTATTAAAAAGGTAATTTACAACGGAAACAACTGCAGAGACACACTCTTTTACAGATTGTTTCTGTCGTAAATTATTTCTTTTAAACAGCAGAATGTGTTGGGACCTCTTTCTGCCAGTGCATTCTGCTGTAAAAAAAAACTGTTGTATTTTACAGTGCGTAAAATTCCGGAATATTGCTTGGAAATTCATTTAGTTAGAACAAATATTTTTAGCACTGGGATGTACAAAAGAATTTAAATGTGTTACGTGTATTGGTGAAATTTCTCATTATTTAGTTAATTTCTCATTAGTTGACTTTATTAAACAGGATTAAATTACCATATATTTTTGTAAGTATAAATTATTTAGAATATGATATGAAAACCATTTAATCTTCATTTAAAAGTGTCCAGAAAAACGAATTCTCGTATATTAGAATCTATAAATCTCAAATTACTAGAAGTTGACTTTAAGCTGTTTCATAGCATTTTCTTACTTTGATAATTAAGCGTGCTACCTGATGCATGCACAATTGTAGGTTTACACCAAATTAAAATCTAAAATTCCATGTGTGACCTGAGCGGAAATTTTCTGAATGTTTCAAAGTTCTTTTTTCTCTTTTTCTTTTTCTTTTTCTCTTTCTTTCTTTCTTTTTTTTCTTTCTTTTTTTTTAATTATTATAATAACCACATTGAACGTTTAATAAGCGTTGTTACGGTATTCTAACGGAGGACAGTAAACCACTTTACACATTAATATATTACAAATATTATTGTTTTAAGCATTTAACTATTTACAAGAGCTTGGACGTGTTCAATGACAGTTCCTTTGTGAATGTCACACCCTATTTTATTCCTTAAAAGAAAAGCAGATTTACTTTTGTTTCGCATACATAATAAATAATTTTTTTTAAAGCAAATTTTTAACAATAATTTTTCATAAATGTCTCGAGCGGCTGCTCTCGTCTTTTTAAACGTTATGTAGTTGCCAAATATTTAAAAATAAATAAATAATTGATTAATCCAGTAAATAATAAAAAGTGAATGCATAATAAAATGTTTGAATATTTTCCCCAATTTCGATTATTTGTACTATAAATATAAATGTACTCGTATTGTTTTATGTGTTGCTGACAAATAGTACATATTTTACGCGAACAATTTCCAGTAGCGATAACTGTGTAGCAAAATACTTAAAAAAAAAAAAAAAAAATCAGTTTTAGTCTCTTTTAAATTAGTCGCAGTAAATGTGCAAAATATTTCATAGTTGCATATAAAAAATTTAAGTATAGGACCAGGGGGGCTAGTGTGGACAATTTTTATATTTTTTCCTTAAGAGTATATTGAACAGAAATTTTAACATGTCAAATCTATTTTTTAAATAATTTGCATATTTGTCTTTATTTTTTGACTAATTAATCGAAGTATTTGGGAATATATTTTTTTACACATGATTTTAAAAACTATATTTTTGTTCATACTAGCCCCATGACATAGGTCTGGTGTGGATAAGCTAAATGTTTGATCATACAATGTAGAACAATTTCTAAAAATTAAATGTAAAACCGAGATAAAAATAAAATCTCACCTAAATTAAACAGTCCTTATGAATATAACAGTCCTTACCTATAATAAGTCATCCCTAAAAAAAGAACAAGGATTAATTCTGCTTACTAGAATACCTTCTTTGTTTAAATCATTTCTCAAGAATTGCATATCAATATCTACAATGTAGTACACAATGCTGCTTTTATTATTCTAAGAAACGCAACTAAGAGAAAGTCATTAATGTCATATACTATATTATCCCCTTCCAACTCTTTGTATATTTTGTTTCTTGGAAACATGGAATATGAAATATGGAAGTGAAAAAAATCTAATTTCGTCAATAAAAAGCAAGTGAGACAATTATTTTTCCAACTTATAATTTTTTATAAACTACAGGTGAACTGATAATTGTGTTATCATGTGATTTCACATTGAAGTTAATACCCGTGTGACTAAATAATTATACAATGTAATGTAATTCTTAAAAATTAAACGTAAAACCATGTAAAAATTAAATCTAACCCAAACAGAACAGTCCTAATGTATGTAATAATTCTTACCCATGAAAATCTTTCCCTGAAAAAAAAAAAAAAAAAAAAAAAAAAAGTTTATTTTTATTTACTAGAATACCTTCTTTCTTTATATTTTTTCTTAAGAATTGTATATCAATATCTATTAGAGATATATAAAAAAAATATGAATAGATTATCAATGAATAAAATAAATTATCAATGAATAAAATGAAATAAACCCCCCCAAAACACCGAGGTCTTCATCAGGGAGGCCCCTCAGAGTAGGGGTGAAAGAGAAGTTTCTGAAAGGACAGTAGCAATTAGCTAATAACTATCCTTAGCTCCCAACTTCTCACCAAACAGAAAACTACCATTAACTGAAAAGAAATCTTACATACATATAATTTAAAAAATCCAAAAACAATTATAAAACTACCAAAATTACAAAAGTAGTACAATTACAACAAATTAATATATATGAAATATACAAGAAATTACAAAAAACATTAAAATGAAATACAATAAAATGAAACCCCCTACCTGATAAACTAACCCTCTTCGGCCGACTGGGCTACTCGTCGGTACTTAAATACCGCCCTTAATTTAGGAACTAGAACAAATCGAAAGAGGAATTCTCCTTTTATGTTTTTCTTATCTTTAAACTGATAAATTCGTTACAATAGTTACCTATATATATATATATATATATATATATATATATATATATACATATATGGCTTCAACTCTGCCAGCATTGTACGCAATGGCGCTTTTATATTAAGAAACTTAACTAAGAGAAAGTATTTAATACCTATGTTATATTATCCATATGCAGAATTTTGTTTGATTACAGTCGGCGGCAAAACTATTGAAGCACACATACACATACACATTTTTCATTTTTTTTTTTTTTTTTTAGTTTGATCATTAATTTTTATCATCAACTTACCTTTTCATAATCAACATGAAGTCTAAGATCATGACTCGGCAAGTACTTAATTAACAAAACAGTATTAGGTGCAATTCTTTTAAAAGCGAATTATTGTTAGTGCTTCAATAATGTTGCTGCCCACTGTACGTTTCATACTGATTTATATCAACCAAACAGATAAAAGTAACTATCAAAATATGCATTAAATAAATTCATGTATAAAACACTATAATTCATTTTTGGAAATATCGAAGTGAAATAACCTAATTTCGTCAATAGAAAGCAAGTCAGATACATATTTTTACGACTTTTCACCATAAAAAAATATATTTTATAAACTACTCATAAACTGACAATTTTGTGATCATATAATTTTTCACAGAAGTAAGTATCACTGTGACTAAACTTAAAAAACGAGGAATTTTGAGTGGTAAATAACAGTATTATTCAAGTTTTCCATGGTAGCCCTATGTCCACACTAGCCTCTCTTCCCCAAATACGCACTTTATTTTAACTAATGATCATATATTAGCAAAGCTATCTATTTCTTTTATGTTTGAAACAAATTAACAATATTAAAATGAAATTTAATTACTTTGGATTTATAGACCACGATTCTGTTTAGTATCCCTCTAAAAACTATTAAGCCCACAAATTATGAAAGTATTTCATTCATTGTAGGTCATATATCTTACAACGATGACCTATAACAAAATTTGCTATTTTTTTTCTTAATCAATTGTAAAGTTTATACACTGGCACAATAATTTGAGTTCTGTAATGATAAAGACTTTTTTCTTTTGACCCTGTAAATAAATATAATTCTTTCACTTATCAGAATGTATACATATCGTCCGAGGATGACTTTTGAAATTCCTACCACTATCTTGTTTAATCGGATAAGATTGATAGACGCTATTGCACTTCAAATAATTTGAGTTTATATGCCCTATTAATAAAAAACAATTAAGTGTCCATATACAAATACTGTTATTCTTAAACTTATCAAAAGTTATACTGGTTATTCGATAGTGACCTTCAACATACCTGCCAACTTTTTGCGCTAAGTCGATAAAATGTTTAGACGAAATAGCAGTTCAAACATTTCAAGTAAAATGTGCTCATTAAAAAAAAAAAAAAAGTCTTACGAAAACTTACAAAAATCGTTTGATTGTGACCTATCCCGTATTTACCAACATTTAGCTGAATCGAATTAGGTGTTGAGGTGCTAGCATATAATAAATAATTTGAAACATACAGACATTATCACAGACCTTAATAGCAAAAGGAAAGAAATCTTGTGACTTTATAAAAGATCTATAAGATCTACACTCATCCAAATTTATATAAGTAGTGCGCCTTTGACCTATAACACATACATACCGATTTTGAGCTAAGTCGAATGAAGCGTTTAGAAATTATTGTGTTAACTCACACACATACGTACTTATATACATGTACACATATATTCCTACAAACATACACATATACACAAATATCAATAAAAAATTAAATGTTACAACATAACTGTTTCTATTAAGATTAGAAAAAATGTTATAGCCTCGTTTAATTAATATACATTTTTAATGTTATAATCGTAATAAATACTAGATGTTTTAATTTGAAAAAAGAAAAAAAAAAGTAATTTCTGTTTCCAGAAAGAGAAAACAAAATTAATTTCAAATGTTTTTCCTTCTTTTCTTAGAACATATCTCCTTCCTAAAACAAACAATAACGAAAAAAAAAAATCTTTGTTAGTTTTGTGTTCTAATGTCACTATCTAAAAGTTGGAATTCATGGTATGTCAACGTTTATAATTACTTTTTCAATTACAAAAATCGTAATGACTATTTTCATCTCGTTTTTAATGTTCATAAAAGATGCTTCAGAGTTAAAAATGGAGTGCTCAAAAATGATTAAATGTATATGCGCATTTCGAAATGAGTAATTTTGTTTCAAAAAGGAAAAAAAAACCTTGGCTCATTTAGGAAATGTCGCATGTTTTCAAATTAATATCTGTAGCACTTTATAATTTATTATAAATACGCTCAACTAAAAGAAGTTCATTAATATAATTTCTACAAATATTAACAGAAAGAATTCAAACACAAAATTTACTCCCTTAAATCTCCAGAACTACACCGTGACCAATAATCTCTCATACACTTTCAAATGTTTATTACAATAACACAAAATAAATCATACAAAACATTTTTGCATCAACTAAATGTAGCAATCATTGAGTATCTTTACAATAAATGCTTTGGAATAATTCCGCCTTTTAGTTTCTTAACGAGCTTAAGTCTCATTTCAAATCCATCACATGCGGCACGCACGGCTTCCATTGACATTTGTTGCCATATCTTTTGAATTACATTTTTGAATTTTCTCAAATCAGTGATTTTACAGTTATTCAGTTGTGAGAGCATATATGACCACGCAACATACTTAAGCGGATTCAGATCGGGGGATCTGAGAGGCCAATCGTTCTTTGGCAAACAGTCAGCTAAATTTTGATTGCACCATTCCTGAACCACACGTGCGTATAAGATGGAGCACAATCTTGTTGGAAGCAGAAATATTCCGCCCCATACATACTCTGGACATTTGAGAGTAAAGCATTTTCTAAAACCTCAGTTTTATAATATTGGGCATTGGTTTTTACCCCCTTATCAATGAAGATTAACGGGAGTTTTCCTCTTTTGAAAATAGCGGTTCAAACCAATCAGAGACGAAGCATTTTGATAACGCGGAACGTAATGCTGGCTCTCAAGCATGTTAGCAATAGAAACTGACCATACTCTGTCATTTTGGAATTGTGACTTTGCTGTAAAATGAATAGTTTCTTGTACGAAAAGACAAAATCATTCCCAGCGTGCCAAGGAAAAATTTCTTCCCAACTTTGCTTCCTTTTCATCTTAGGAGACTCCGTGAATTTTACGTTTTGTATAAGACTTGCACCCAAGGGCCTTTTTCAGAATGTTTAACATTGATTCCTTCGATATTTTCAGCTCTCGTGCTAGTTTTCTAGCAGATATTTGTCCATTTCGTCGTATACTTTCCCTGACCATTTTCACAGCCTCTTTTGTCCGAACGGACCACGGTCTGCCAGAGGACCACGGTCTGCCAGGTCATTATACCTTCTGATAGTTCTGTAAATGAAATCTCTCTGCACCCCCAGGGATTTCAAGTCTCTGAAAATTTTACCCGGCTGCTCTCCGTTTATGAATTTATTTATCAAAATTTCTCTCAATTCCTTCATTCTACCTAGGTAAAGAAAAATTGTAATTAATACAACATTTACGCGTGCAATAGCTTTATACCTTACACTAAATTGCCTGTAAAATAATTGGGACTACAGTAACGCATAGTATGTACAACTTTTTAACGTGCTTCAAAAGTTGTATGAGAACTTACTGGCCAAGGTGTATATTTCGGGGCGTTTTCATACTGGTTCACGGGAAGAATACATCAACAAATGAACGAATATCTATGTTTGGGATATTAGGATTCACAATAGTCGATATCAATTTTTGAGCCTGCCAGTATACTCAATAATGAGTACATGGGATTTTTAAACTTGAATATATTTTTTTGGACCTATTTTAAGTATGTGGCATACTCAAAATTGACACAATATTACTCATATTGGAGTG
Organism: Salticus scenicus; assembly: GCA_963930645.1. Lineage (NCBI taxonomy): Eukaryota > Metazoa > Arthropoda > Arachnida > Araneae > Salticidae > Salticus > Salticus scenicus. The sequence goes on along the minus strand of OZ005662.1, from coordinate 103,627,123 downwards.
TTTTTGCTCCTTTATTTCTTTTCAGTATTGTAATCCAACATCGAATGTTCATTGTATTCTGTTTTTGAAATAAATACTTGCTATTAGTCAGAGTCTCTACACACACTTAATCTGAAAAATAAGTACACAAAAAATAAGTATACTTAACTGTCTGGATATTAAGATAAGTAAGCAGAAAACATAAAAAATCGTGATAATCGTATTTCATTGAATTCTAAAAATATTAATTAATTAATTATCGCATATAGAATATTTAATTGAAAATATTGAAAGTTTATGTTCTAAATATACTAGACTAGAGCGAAATTTTTATGTATGCTACTACCTTTCAAGCCTGACAAAAATGGTCATGAAAGTTTTTTTTAAAGTAATACCATATTTCATCAAAACATTCAAAAGAGAATGGAAAATATAGAAAACTTTTTATTTTATATATTTGAAAAAAAAAAAAGTTTCATATTAGCGCAAGTAGATAGACATTAATATCATTAAATTACAAATGTGTATTCAATGATAAGATTACAATTATTATCATAATAAATATTACCCAGTAACGATATACATTGAAACTCGTAGATTATTTTCACTTATTTTATGTCTTTTCATAAGCTGAATTTACAAATATTTCCCCCCCCCCTCTCTATCACGTCAAAGTTTTTTTTCACGAAGTAAGGATTAATATCTAAAAAATTTGACGGAATCTATAACAGAATCAATACATTTTTTTTAATATATAAAAAGCATTAAAATAGACTATTAACTAGTGGATCTGCAGATCACGAGCCTCAACGTGCTATTTGCATCAGACGTTATTCAATAGGTCCTTTTTATTTATTCCTTATTATATAATAGTATATATTGATTCCATCGACTTGTTACCATAATCAGATACATTCCTGAGGTGGGCTGGCGTCCCTTCAACCCCTGGCTATATCTCTCTTTGTGTACCTATTTGATTATCATATAAAGTGTTACGGAATTGTAAATAATTGCATTTATTTTTGTATAAATTCTTTCAAAGAGGTTTAGTAAAGTTGATAAAATGCTAATTTTGTGCATTTCTAGTCGTTTTAGCGTTAAAATAGCCTAATTTTCCCTTAAAAACACTTAAAAAAGCTCCAATAAGGGAAGAAATAAATTTGGCGCCAAATTTGGCGACTGTTTCCCTCCTTGGCTATTTTTTTGGCGACCTTGGCGAGAAAATCCTTATTAGGGATATACCAAATATGGAAGCTCTAATCTCACTGGCTGATGAGATACGAGAATTTTCCAGAACAGTCTGGATTCGATAGCAAAGTATAAAAGGAGCATTTCTTACGCCAAGGCGGTCAGTCTCAGATCTGTGTATTCTGTTGATCTGTGTATTCTTGTATTCTGTTTTTGAAATAAATACTTGCTATTAGTCAGAGTCTCTACACACACTTAATCTGAAAAATAAGTACACAAAAAATAAGTATACTTAACTGTCTGGATATTAAGATAAGTAAGCAGAAAACATAAAAAATCGTGATAATCGTATTTCATTGAATTCTAAAAATATTAATTAATTAATTATCGCATATAGAATATTTAATTGAAAATATTGAAAGTTTATGTTCTAAATATACTAGACTAGAGCGAAATTTTTATGTATGCTACTACCTTTCAAGCCTGACAAAAATGGTCATGAAAGTTTTTTTTAAAAGTAATACCATATTTCATCAAAACATTCAAAAGAGAATGGAAAATATAGAAAACTTTTTATTTTATATATTTGAAAAAAAAAAAAGTTTCATATTAGCGCAAGTAGATAGACATTAATATCATTAAATTACAAATGTGTATTCAATGATAAGATTACAATTATTATCATAATAAATATTACCCAGTAACGATATACATTGAAACTCGTAGATTATTTTCACTTATTTTATGTCTTTTCATAAGCTGAATTTACAAATATTTCCCCCCCCCTCTCTATCACGTCAAAGTTTTTTTTCACGAAGTAAGGATTAATATCTAAAAAATTTGACGGAATCTATAACAGAATCAATACATTTTTTTTAATATATAAAAAGCATTAAAATAGACTATTAACTAGTGGATCTGCAGATCACGAGCCTCAACATGCTATTTGCATCAGACGTTATTCAATAGGTCCTTTTTATTTATTCCTTATTATATAATAGTATATATTGATTCCATCGACTTGTTACCATAATCAGATACATTCCTGAGGTGGGCTGGCGTCCCCTCAACCCCTGGCTATATCTCTCTTTGTGTACCTATTTGATTATCATATAAAGTGTTACGGAATTGTAAATAATTGCATTTATTTTTGTATAAATTCTTTCAAAGAGGTTTAGTAAAGTTGATAAAATGCTAATTTTGTGCATTTCTAGTCGTTTTAGCGTTAAAATAGCCTAATTTTCCCTTAAAAACACTTAAAAAAGCTCCAATAAGGGAAGAAATAAATTTGGCGCCAAATTTGGCGACTGTTTCCCTCCTTGGCTATTTTTTTGGCGACCTTGGCGAGAAAATCCTTATTAGGGATATACCAAATATGGAAGCTCTAATCTCACTGGCTGATGAGATACGAGAATTTTCCAGAACAGTCTGGATTCGATAGCAAAGTATAAAAGGAGCATTTCTTACGCCAAGGCGGTCAGTCTCAGATCTGTGTATTCTGTTGATCTGTGTATTCTTGTATTCTGTTTTTGAAATAAATACTTGCTATTAGTCAGAGTCTCTACACACACTTAATCTGAAAAATAAGTACACAAAAAATAAGTATACTTAACTGTCTGGATATTAAGATAAGTAAGCAGAAAACATAAAAAATCGTGATAATCGTATTTCATTGAATTCTAAAAATATTAATTAATTAATTATCGCATATAGAATATTTAATTGAAAATATTGAAAGTTTATGTTCTAAATATACTAGACTAGAGCGAAATTTTTATGTATGCTACTACCTTTCAAGCCTGACAAAAATGGTCATGAAAGTTTTTTTTAAAAGTAATACCATATTTCATCAAAACATTCAAAAGAGAATGGAAAATATAGAAAACTTTTTATTTTATATATTTGAAAAAAAAAAAAGTTTCATATTAGCGCAAGTAGATAGACATTAATATCATTAAATTACAAATGTGTATTCAATGATAAGATTACAATTATTATCATAATAAATATTACCCAGTAACGATATACATTGAAACTCGTAGATTATTTTCACTTATTTTATGTCTTTTCATAAGCTGAATTTACAAATATTTCCCCCCCCCTCTCTATCACGTCAAAGTTTTTTTTCACGAAGTAAGGATTAATATCTAAAAAATTTGACGGAATCTATAACAGAATCAATACATTTTTTTTAATATATAAAAAGCATTAAAATAGACTATTAACTAGTGGATCTGCAGATCACGAGCCTCAACATGCTATTTGCATCAGACGTTATTCAATAGGTCCTTTTTATTTATTCCTTATTATATAATAGTATATATTGATTCCATCGACTTGTTACCATAATCAGATACATTCCTGAGGTGGGCTGGCGTCCCCTCAACCCCTGGCTATATCTCTCTTTGTGTACCTATTTGATTATCATATAAAGTGTTACGGAATTGTAAATAATTGCATTTATTTTTGTATAAATTCTTTCAAAGAGGTTTAGTAAAGTTGATAAAATGCTAATTTTGTGCATTTCTAGTCGTTTTAGCGTTAAAATAGCCTAATTTTCCCTTAAAAACACTTAAAAAAGCTCCAATAAGGGAAGAAATAAATTTGGCGCCAAATTTGGCGACTGTTTCCCTCCTTGGCTATTTTTTTGGCGACCTTGGCGAGAAAATCCTTATTAGGGATATACCAAATATGGAAGCTCTAATCTCACTGGCTGATGAGATACGAGAATTTTCCAGAACAGTCTGGATTCGATAGCAAAGTATAAAAGGAGCATTTCTTACGCCAAGGCGGTCAGTCTCAGATCTGTGTCAGGTTCTTCAAATGCTTGCTTTGGTTTGAGCCTCTTTGGATGAGACTTGCTTTATGTGTTATTGCTAAACAGTTTGTGCTGTTGTTTTGCTGTTAACGGCTGTTGTGTAAGCTGTGTTTACTGGTTGAATTGAAGCTGATACTTGATTTATAGACCTGTATTTTTCTGGATCTTTCTGTGAACAAATCACTGAATTTTTGCAAGTTTCGCCTTTTATTCTCGGATAACTTACAAACCCCCAAGTACGCAACAATATGTATTCTTAATAAACGACGGTCTTGTATTATTTCCCTGAAATTCATAAATACCAAATTTCATAACTACCAAATTTTATACAAAAAAAATTACATAGTATATCGGAAATATTTCGCGTAACCTTTAAACTAATTTCCAATTCTATGCCCTTATTTTTCAACAGGAAAACATGCTTTTAAAATTCTAATGAAATTTCATTATATTTGATGGGGGTGTAACCATGTTAAAATAAACATGTAAGAAATACCAACTAAAGACCGTAATAGTACGAAATTCTTTTATGTATCCCGGAAAAGTAGTCACAGTCATTATAAACGCCAATAATGAGAATAAACCTAATAATTATAACTCATTAATTTTTCAAGCTAATTTGACATCATTTGGATGATTACAGTACATACTCGGAATTATTTTGTGTGGTCCCATAAATTATTTAGTCTCTATAGTATTTTATGGGCAGGAGAAGATTTATGATTAAGCCATAACTAGGATATGACGAGGCGTTTCATTTTAAACACATAAAATTTAATAGATGACTATGACAATTACAGATGAAATACACAAGTAACATAAAAGACTACATTTTTAAGACTGATCTGTTTTAGCAGAGATAAAGTAAAGAGGAATGAACAGATCATTGATTGGACGTGACGTCACTTACCAAAGGTCCGATAGATTGAATCGGGAATACAATGACGAAATACACCACAATTCTCCTCCCCTTAATTCCGTATACCATACCTGATGGGAGGTTTTCTTACTCTAGATGATCTTCTTACAACCTGTTCAGAAAAAGACAAATTAGTATTTTTAAGTTTTGAATGTTCAGATTTTAGTTCATTTTTATTTAGAGTACTGTTGATATTTTTATCACAGTCAATTTCTCCAGGCTTTGTAGACACTGATCTACTGTCGGTTGGTACTGGATCTGGTGTAATGGAAGGATTGGTTGGCACTGGATCTGGTGTAATGGCAGAATCGGTTGGCACTGGATCTGGTATAATGGCAGGATTGGTTGGCACTGGATCTGGTATAATGGCAGGCCTCCTACCAGACTTAGATTCTCTATTGCTTTGTAGGTGTGGACTCTTGCTATCGGGAACCATGGAAATATTTGCCCCAGGACTTGTAGCTTCCTCCAGTTGTACTCTGGAACCTACACTTTTCAGTTGATCAACGTGTCTTTTCCATACACATGAACCTACTTGAATTTTGTAATGCAGTTTACCTAGTCTGGCAATTACTTTACCTATTTTCCATTTATCTCCTGATGTGTAATTGCGTACTGCAACTTTTTCATTTACATGGAATTCTCTTATCTTTTTCTTGTTAAAAACATTTTTATGTTGTTTGTTTTCAACATAATTTTTAACATTTGGTACAAGTAAATCCAGTTTTGATCTGATATTTCTCTTGAGAAATAATGATGCGGGACTCTCCCCTGTTGTAATATGAGGCATTATTCGGTATTGGAATAGAAATTCGTTTAACTTAAATTGGAGATTTCCGGGTTCTGAACTTAAGGATTTCAATCCTTTTTTAATTATTTGGACATATCTTTTAGCCTGACCATTTGTAGAGGGATGATATGGTGCAGTTAAGCTGTGTTTTATGCCTCTACTTTGTAGAAAATGTTTGAATTGTTCTGAAATGAATTGTGGCCCATTAGCAGACACAAGGGACACAGGATAGCCATATCTGGATAAAAGCGAAGAAAGACAGTTTATAGTGTTCTCAGCAGTAGTATTAGGAACAATGAACACTTCTGTCCATTTACTGTGGGCATCTACTACGATTAAAAACATTTTCCCCATCATTGGACCAAAAAAGTCTACATGTATTCTGTTCCAAGGTGTTGTAGGCCATTCCCAGTGATGATTGTCTATTTTAGGAGGATTATGTTTTAATTTAATACAAACAGAACAGTTATTTGCTAAATTCTCAATGTCTTTATCAATACCTGGCCACCATACAAAACTACGTGCCAGTACTTTCATTTTAACTATGCCAAAATGGCCAAAATGTATATCTTCTAACACTTTTTGTCTATGAACAGTAGGAATTACAACACGATTCCCTTGTAGTATGCAATTATTTAGTATAGAAAAATCTTCTTGTTTATGTCCGAAAAGTAAGTAATTTGGCATCTGTGTGCCTGATATTAAATGTCGGTACATTTCTTTCAATACTGGATCTCGCTTAGAACTTGCACACAACGTTTTTGTAGTTAACGGTAACAAAGTGATTTGATGAATAAATAAACAATCGGATTCATCAAGGCTGCCAAATAAATTTGGTGACAAAGTTGGTGACACTTTTTCTGGCTGTAGCGAATCGGACGACGGCAGCAGTAAGTCTTCACTACGTAATGGAAGACGTGATAGAGCATCGGCATTTCCGTGCTCTGCAGATTTTTTATATTTAATATCATAATTAAATGTTTGTAAGTATAATGCATATCTTTGCATTCTAGCTGCCGAAAGTACCGGAATACTTTTTACGGGTGAAAATATGGAAACTAGGGGTTTACTATCAGTATACAGAGTAAATCTCTTACCATATAAAAATTGAAAAAATTTCTTTACACCAAAAATTATTGATAACGCTTCTTTATCTACCTGACTATACCGCTTTTCTCAGAAGACAAAGCTCTAGAAGCAAAAGCTATGGGTTTTTCGGAGTTATCTGGCATTGTATGCGAAAGTACTGCCGAAATTCCATAAGGAGAAGCATCAGTGTCTAAAATTATGGGTAATTTAGGATTAAAGTGGGTGAGAATCCTTTCGGAAGTAATTTCCTGTTTAATTGCATTAAATAAATTTTCACATTTTTTAGTCCACTGAAAATTTACATTTTTACGTAATAATTCATTTAGAGGATAAGTAATCGTAGATAATTTAGGAACAAATCTAGAATAGTAAGATACTAAGCCTAAGAATGATTTTACCTGAGTTACGTTTTTAGGTATTGGAGCATTTAAAATAGCAGAAATTTTTTCTTGCGTTTTGTGTATGCCCTTTTTATCAATTTTGTAACCGCAGTATGTAATTTCATCATTCATGAAAAAAGATTTTTCTTTATTTATTTTAAGATTATATTCACGTAACCTTTCTAGCACTTGTTTTAATCGCTCTAAATGTATTTCACCCGTTTCCCCTGGGATACATATATCGTCAATAAAAATTAAAATACCCTCTATACCTTTTAAAATTTGTTCTATAGTTCTCTGCCATATTGGTAATCGCGTAAATTGAAATAAGCCTTTAGGAGTGTTAATAGTAAGTAATTCCTGTGAATTTTCCTCTACCGGTAAATGCAAGTATGCTTGATTTAAGTCAATCTTTGTAAAATGTAATCCACACCCTAAAGTTGCTAATATATCTTCAATTTTTGGTAGCGGTATTTGTCAACCTTTAAAAATTTATTTACCGTGACTTTAAAATCGCCCCATAAACGAATTTTACCATTAGGTTTTACCACCGGAACAATGGGTGTTGCCCATTTACTAGTACTAACAGCTTTTATTATCCCTTCACTTTATAATCTTTCTAATTCTTCATTTACTGCATTCCTTAATGCATACGTAACTGTTCGAGATTTACAAAATATTGGTGATGAGTCTTTCTCTAAATGTAATTGAGCTTTAACATTTTTAATTTCACCTACGTTATTTGTGAATAAATCCGGAAATTCATTCAGTAAATTATTTAAATTTTCCGAGATTTGTACTTTGTTTACCGGAACAGTTTGTAAATTGTTTGGGAATATATTAAATGTAGTTATCCAATCCCTACATAGCAATAAAGGAAAATTGTCCTTTTTAACCAAATATAACTTAACATTCCTAGTTTTGTTTTCGTAAGTTACATTTACTCTAACAAATCCCTCGGGCTGGAAAATTTCTCCAGTAGCTGTTTTTAATTTTACGTCAGCAGGAAACATTTTATGTTCTGGAAATAATCTCCGAAAATGATTTATCGGTACGGCGGAAATCGCCGATCCTGTATCAAGCTCCATTTCTGCTTTAGCACTATTTTCTATCAAAACCCAAATTTTTATAGGTTTAGTGCCTTCAGATTGTAATGACAAAATGTGTACAGTATCAAGAACATTTACAATTTTATTTTGAGTAACATTGTTTTGTGCGCTCCGACACACCTTACTCAAATGACCGCGTTTTTTACAAAAATTGCAAACTGCATTAATAAATTTACAAACATTTGCTAAATGAGAGCTATTTCCACAACGATAACAATGAGTTTTACTTTTATTTGCACTCGCAGTTTTGTTCACGTTTTGTTTACTTAAGTTATTTTGAGAATAATTTTGTTTTGGTTTCCTAACACTAACCGAAACTTTATTCAAATTCAAATTCTTATTGTGTAATTCACTCATGTCATTTCCAGTACTTTGCATAGTTACGGCTTGTTCTACTGCTTTTTCAAAAGTCAAATCTTCAACCTGAGACATTAATTTACTTTGGATTGTTTCATTTTTTAATCCGCGTAAAAATTGTTCTAAAAAATTTTCTGACAGCGAATCGCCCGTAAACGTGCAATGTGTTGTAAATTTCTTTAAACGAACACTAAAATCCTGCACAGATTCGTTATCTCCTTGAAAACATTTTCTAAATTTAATGCGTTCAGTAATTTTGTTAGGTATCTTACACAGATGTTTTGTTAAGACATCTACTAATTCAGTGTAGGTTTTTGATTCAGGAAGATCTGGGAACAATAAATTTGTAAGTAAATTATATAATTTCGGTCCAATAAACGTAATTAAAGCACTAAGTTTTTTTCATGTTTTATATCAAACAATATAAAGTTCTGTTCTAATCTTCTAATATAAGTATCAAAAGATTCAACAGAATCATTGAATTCTTTAAAATTTTGAAACATTTTTAATGAAAATATGCTACTTCTAATAATAAAAAGATGCAATCAAATAAAAGAACAGAAAGAAAAAAAATAAAATAAATGTGTAAATACCTTTTTCCCTCTCTTTCTCGAAAAATAAAAAATCGTAGACGAGTAATTATTGATGGCGCCTATGCATTTCCGTCCTGACAGTAGACATGAAACTCACAGCTGCCGCATCCGATTTGCTTTATGATTCATTTCCAATAACCAATTTCTTCTTCGTGACATATTTAGAACATATTCCGTTCTCTTTTTTTATGAATTGCAGATTTCATTTTTAATTATCTTCAAGTAGATATTTGGAAATGTATAAGAGCAAAACTTTTTTGCTTTTTTTTTTCTTTATTCCTGGTCGCCATTATAGTATTTTATGGGCAGGAGAAGATTTATGATTAAGCCATAACTAGGATATGACGAGGCGTTTCATTTTAAACACATAAAATTTAATAGATGACTATGACAATAACAGATGAAATACACAAGTAACATAAACGACTACATTTTTAAGACTGATCTGTTTTAGCAGAGATAAAGTAAAGAGGAATGAACAGATCATTGATTGGAAGTGACGTCACTTACCAAAGGTCCAATAGATTGAATCAGGAATACAATGACGAAATACACCACAGTCTGTACATAACCTTTTTTAAGAGTAAACATGATTTCAAGCATCTTTATAATGTATGTTAAGTTGATTAAGTTCAATTCAGCATAAACGCATCAAAGTGCGCGCTTAAATAAAAATTTGTCCATAGGCTCTAATCTTACGAAATTCTTTCTTGTGTCTCTGTAAACAAACCATAAACATTGTATACACCAGTAAAAACTATTCAGCTTAATTTGCTTTTAAAATTAATAATTGTTCCAAATTTAACATCGTTTGGATGACTACGTGACATTGTCAGAACACTTTTGTAAGGTCCTGTACGTTAATTAGAAAGCTTAAGAGCACATATTTTCTTCAAACAAAATAAGTTTAAAAGCATCTTACTCAATTACGCTAGTTTCATTTTTTTCATTGCAAAGTAATGATATTAAAATGCGTTTAAATGATATTCACCCCATACGCCGTAATGTATTTGAATACTTTTGAGTGTCCCTGTACAAAAACCATTTGCTTCTTCTCAACGAAAAGCTTAGTGTAGCATCCTTATGTGATACACATTTAACATACCGAGTTTGGAATTTCTGCTACTATTTGTTCTTGAGATATGCTGATAACACACACACAGACAGACAAGCACACACACAAACAGACACACACGTACACAGAACATTCGCTAAAAACATGATTTTCGTATTCAGGGTACCTCAGAACATGTAAATATAATAAAAACTCTCTTTCAAAAATTTGACCTTAAAACAATACTTTCTCTACCGTAAGGGTAAGAGAAAGTAAAAATAAAGTCTACATTGAAAATGAAAGAAACCTTTAACGGAAAATTTTTGGTATTTCAAATAAACGTCTATTTTATAACAACAGTTACATTTTAGTGTTGTTAAACTTTATATATCGACAATTCTTACTCGTCAATCTATCATGTGATGGGTAAGTACCCTCCCAGTCGTAAAAGAAAAACGGAAATGTCTTATTCGACAAAATCTTTTTAACATGAAATATATTCTCGAATTGATGTACATTACCATTATAGCGACCATAAACCTTTCTTTTTTAGAATTGTTACATAGTATTTTCTTATAAGTAATGCAAACATTTTTTTTTTATCAATCCTTTTTTTAAGTGAAATACATACATTGTTGTACATTCTTTTGTTGGCATTCCTGTATATTTTTAAAATATTTTTAATGCAATATTTATTAAACTATTTTTTCACAACATATATTAAAAATGTAGAAAACACATGTATATTTCTTGCTTTTTGTTTTTTTATCTATATAATTTTGTAATTAAATACTTATACTTTAAATATTTACTAAATGCCATAGAATATTTTGAAATGTGTCTCGCCATAGTTCGAGAAATAAAATATGCTTTAAAGTTTTAACTATAATCAAAATTCCTTCTAAACAAACGTCGGAACTATGACATTACAAAGCATGACGCTGGCTTCAAAAGTACTAACAAAGATTATTGATGATTATTTGAAATGAGATATTTTACTGTAAAACTGTAAATATCGATTAAATTAAATATGAAAGTATCTATATATTTGCTTTTAAGGATGTTTGTAATAAATATGCTTAGAACTTTTGGCAGTTTTATAAACGTATGGTTTTGAATGCTTTAATAAGTGTTTCTCATCACTAAACTGTTAAATTTAGAAAATGTGGATTTATTTTAGAATTTTAGAATGATCTTTATTCTGCTAACATTGCATTAAAGTTAAAAATTCTCTTATTTTTATATAAATCTTTTCATTACAAATATGCTACTCATTTTTTTTTAAGTTACCACATTTGTTTTTAATTAAAATATCATTTTCACGTTAATTAATCTGTTTTTCTTTTTAAAAAAATCTAATATTTTTATAGTATTTTTGTTATACATAACTATTTGTTTTGGAAGTGGTCATTTTTTGCATATTACTGCAATTAGATAAATATATCAAAATAAAATTTAATAGAATTCTGATAATTAAGAATTATATTGAAGATTATTTTTTTTCCGAAAAACGAATAAAAATTTAAAACTAAAATAAATTAAAATTGTAGTATATTCGGATTTAAAATGAAAGTTATTTTTATACATCACATTTGTGTGAGTCATAGTTCTCACTGCATTTCACTCAATTAAGTGTAAAAAGAGCGAAATTTTCTATGTCTTTAGATATTAAGAGAAAATTGAAGTTTGCCTTTCAAATATTTATCATTAATAATACTCTAAATCATAGCTAACTTTCTCAGATAATATGATTTTAAAATATTTTTTCGGTTTTTAACAAAATTACCCTTTCTTAACTCATACATTAGTCAAAATATACGAATTCTAAAATTTTATCTAAAAGCATATTTCAGTTACGTATGTAAACAAGAACCCACCAATCTCAGTTATTTCAGAGCACTTACGTGAGAAACCCCAAAATTTTAAATAAAATAGAGCTAAAATAACTTACAGGCCCAAATCTACACTCGAACTCGATTTTGCTGAAGCTTTTTAATCCACAGGAATCTTAAAATTATTGTTAATTTTAATTTCGCTCTATCCTCGTTGCTTGGTTGTTGGGAATTTTACACTTTTTTCTCCATTACCGTTTGTCATTTTTCTTTAGGCTAATCCCTCACATTCCGATTCAATCTATTGGTTTATTAGAATCCGATTCAGTTCTTTATGGACTGATGACGGTACGCTAAATGTTACCGAAACAGGTCTAGATTTTACATTTTTCTTCTACGACTATCGGTTGCCAATTTTCTATAGGATAATCCCCTAATTTCCGATATATTCCATTGGTTGATTTGAATACGATTCCTTTTTCATCTTATAGGAGCACTTTCTTTTCGTTTCTTTATGCACTGATGTCGGTATGCTAAATGTTACCGAAACAGTTGTCAGCTACTTAATTATTGCATTTGGTGTTCAATACGTTGAGGATTATTCCTTTGTGTATAGTTATTTAGTATCAAGTATACTTTTAATATTTTACCGAATTACTATAACATGTTATTAAAAAATTTGTAAATAATAAATCTACACATATTTGTAGGATCTTATGTGCTTCCAGACTTAAGTTTGAAATCCACTGTTTTAGGCAAGAAAACCGATTTTCGGTAATATAATTTCGAAAACTTTTTCGAATTAATAACTTAATATCAAGATAATCTATTTCGGAATGCTTAAAATAACAACATATGTGTGTTCCGTTGCGTACACAACGCCAGATTTTTACAGATTGTGTATTGAGTGAGCCAAATAGGATGTTGAGACTCCTGATCTTCAGATCCAGTAGTAAATAATATATTGTATCAAATCTTCTGCCTTAAAGAGAAAAGGGGGTCAGTAACATGTCACAGGGAAAACTGTTTCAGTTACCTGTAAAAAGTAAAAGATGAAACGTTATCTGATTAAAGCATGCGATTATGAGGTTTTATATAAGTATCTGTAATCATTTGTACGAGACGACAACGTATATCTGTAAAAATACAAAAGTTTCTTTAAAAATGTGTAAAAAGAAATGCCTATCTTTATAATTATAATATGCAAGACATTAAACTCAATGCAAAGAACGTTTCATGAAATTTGACGTATTACATTAATAACTCCAGAAGCAGTCTGTCATTATGCTTAAAAATTCTCTGTAAGTTTAATGCAAGTTTTAAAGAATAAGGAACAAAAGTATAGATCTGAATATTTATAATTCTTTAGAGTAAACTTAGAACTATTTTGAAAAAAGTTTAATTTTAAATTTTAGATAGACGTTAAATAATGCCTTTTGGATAGTACAAAAACTTTATAAATGGCATAATATATCACATTAATCTCAAGGAACACAATTTAAATACAATACAGTTCAAAGTTATATATATATATATATATATATATATATATATATATATATATAATATCAAAATATGTGTTTAATGATATATATACAAAGTGATTGTAATTAAAGTTACGATTTCGAAACGCTATAATTTTAAATCTACCAATCAGACCGATTTGATATTTTACAAGAACAATAGTGAGGCAATGAAATTTTGTTTGGGGAAGGAAAAAGGTAGTTTCAACATGTTCCTATAGATGGCGCTGTCAGGGCAATGTAAGTGGAAATGACTAAATGGACTCATCAAACACAGAAAAGTTGTTAGCAACACAATGGAATAGCAGGAAACAATAAACTTAAAGGGTTTACTAAAATTTTTTTTAGAAAAAAAGACAAGAATATGTGCTTTCAGCGGAAACAGTCATAGTGAAAAGAAAAAAGAGGAACTTCATGAAACAAATACTTTGCGGATAATTAACAACACATTTTTGAATTATTTGTTTTTCTTTTCCTAAACAAAATTTCGTTGTCTCCGGATTGCTCTGGTAAAATACCAAACCGCTGTAATGGGTAGTTTTAAAATTATAGTGCTTTGAAATCTTAGCCTTAATTATAATCACCCTAGTAAATAATATATAATAACGTAATAACATAATGTATAGTCATATATACGTATATATACAAATTATGTTAACCAATTATAATTTAAAAGAAATAATATATATTTCTCTTTACATTTTATCATACATTTCTAACAAAAGTTTTCATTTTATACAACAAATCAAATAAAAATTTTATGTAATTAAAAAATTTAAATAATGTATTATTTCGAGAAAGATATTACATTCTTTTACACTGCAGTGAACCTATGAGTAATTTTAAAATAATATATAATAAAACAACGACAAACATTCATTTATTATATCACATATTTCTTTTATAATATTTTTGAACTTCCACTCTTAAAAAAATGATTGAAAGTAGAAAATAATTTTATTTTACTTTCTCTTTGATTTTTTTCAACTAAGTAAATGACATTTAATGAACATATACTAATAACATCTTTAAAGAAACGAATTCCGTATGATTTCGTTTTTCATTGAAAGAAAGTTTTATATTTCTGGATTAAAATTATTAACGGTTATTAAATTTCTTGAAAATGGCAAACAGAGATAAAAATATACGCTTTTTTTAAGTTGATTTATTTAACGTATTTTAATTAATTAAAAAATAAAGAAGTAAAAGTTTTATAATTTACGTTTTTATAAGCGAATTATTATATTATCTAAAGGAACTTTAATAAATAAAAAGGATTCAGCTGAATGCTTCTGTTAAATAATTGCAAAACTATACAACATATATATATATATATATATATATATATATATATATATATATGTTTAACACATGCAAACAGGTACAAACACGTACGATAAATAATAAATAAATAAATCGCATTGAAAATAAATATCATAGTCTAAAAGTTATCTTGAATACTTCACGAGCGTCTTCCCCGCCTACGCTGTATCGGTTCTGGCTCACGACTGCTCTCTACACATTTGATGCTTAACCGAACATTTCGATTTAATTGTTAACTGGAAGATAAGTGGCGTTGTTGTTATTCAAGATTTACGGTTTTTGCACCGATTATAATCATTACTTTATGACAATATGTGGCAGCACAATACAATCTTCCTAGCTGAAAAAAATTTTATTAATTAAAAACTAATCAAAAATTGGAAAATTCGGCTATGAACCCAGTAGCACAACAGTACTGGTCAATGTTGGCCCATCATTAGCCGGCAATGGCCATCTTCGGCCAACATTGGCCAATGCTGGCTAATGCTGAGCTAACATTGCCCAATATTGTTGTGCTACTGAGGGAGGTGCATCAAGAATAGTCAAAACGGACGTTCATGCAAAATTCCTTACATCTGCGATTAGGCGGTTTCCTAAAAAGTGACCAACACACTTCTAATTTTAACTTTTTTGCCACTTTCTAGTCATCCTTGTAACTTAGAATGTTGGGAAGACACTGAAAGATTTTATATTATTAAAGGACACCTTTTGTATTAATTATTTGCAAAATGTAAAACTTTGGCCATTTAAGGATCGAACCCACGAATCTAGTCTAAATTGTGCGAATTTTAAAGAAAATTACCGAGTGCTCTAACCTATTAGGCCGTCGAACATAACTTGATTCGACAACCGAAAACTCCCATCTACCATTTTGTAGAAGAGTCACATTGGTATAGGGATACATATTTTTGGAAAACTATATATATATATATATATATATATATATATATTTATTTAAGAAAGGTACTTGTAAGTATATCACAATATAACAAAACGTTTTCTATATATAGAGAAATAAGTTGTTAAATAAGAATAAGAAATGGGTACATAAACCGTTAATTTTGTAAGTGTCTGATTTACTTGGTTCCGATGATATTTCGAATACAGTACCCACTACTACCTTTTTTTTTTTTCTTTTTAACAAAATTTTTCTTTGCGTAAATAACTGTTTTATATGCGTCTGTGTGTTTGAAAAGCTAAAATAATAATAATAATAATATTTTAAATGATATCCTACTGTAAATTTAAAAATCAATAAAATATATGTATTCTCTATTTTACTTCTCTATTCTAAATTTTCCAGTAAATAGTTTCGGTTCGAGAAAAACAATAAAAATTTCAAAATTTTCATAAAAATTTACTCAAATATCTAATTAATTACATTGTTTTTTTTTTAAAAAAAAGATAAAAATAAATAAATAATATAAAATGAGTTTTTTTTTTTTCCTAAGCGAAAAAAAAAATGTTTTCAGCCTTTTATTTCATCTCTTCTTTTAACTCTTTTGCTCAACAACTGCAAACAAAAAATGTTCCCTGTTCAAAGTAATAAATTCCCGCTAGCTCGTTCAAAAACTCTTCAAAATTTTACTTCATGCAAACTTTCAAATTTTATTTTTCCCTTTAAATACCTTTTGAAAAACGGCTTCAAATAAGAAAAAAAAAAAAAAAAAAAAAAACGCGGGCGAAAAAATTAATTCTATTTAGCAGATACACAGATTTTTACAATAAAATTGTATTTGTCCTTTTTGTCACATGCTATTAAAAAAATGTTTCCAATTTTTTTTTTTTTTTTTTTTTTTTCCCCTCGAAAATTTTTGACACTTTTATTTTCGCTAGGTAAAACGTTTTCAGTGTTGCTTTCTCTTTACCATTTGTCTCCCCCACCTTTTTTTCACAGAGAGTAGGTTCCCACAAGTTATTTTTAAATAACACACACATCTCATACTTCTTTATTTTACTATTAAATTTAATGTTAACGATTAAATTTCTTAGAAATAACACTTTCTTTTGCATGAAAGTCTGGCTTTGTTGTATGAATATGTTTTTAAAGCAATTTATTGATATGAAATATTTTAAATATTCATTACAAACAAAAAATGTTCCTAATTTTAATAGATTTTTACATTTTTCTGGCATGTAAAGTATTTTAAATGCATTAAGTTTTCTCTTTATTGTATAAAATTCTAAAAGTTTATTTTTGAGCTTTTCTTTAATAATTTTCTCTTTTTTTTCTTTCACATATCTTTCTTTCTTTATTATTCACTCTTACCAGCTCTATCGTAAAAAAATAATTTTTTTTTTCCGATAAATTTTAGTATTTAATTTATGCACGTTTTAATGTTTTCCAGAATCAGCGTACCCAACTTTTATAATGTATTCACAATCATTTTTAGCCCCGCCTTCTTTTCACACCAGAAATTTAGTAGATTATTTCTCTTTATTATGTGACGACGATTAAATAAGAAGAAAATCACTTTTTAAAATTTCCGGTATGAAAAAGAAGCGGGGCTATAAATGCTCGTGAATAAATTATAAAAGTTGGGAACGCTGCCCATAATTAAAATATAATGCTGTTATCTGTAGGTCTGTCTTTCTCTCTGTATGGTAATCTCTCTGTGTGAGGTTGGAGCTCACAATTGTAAATCTGACAAGATCATAAAAAAAAAATAATAATAAAATTGCATTTTATATCTTTATGTACAGTTTATATATATATATGAATAAAGGGAGTAATTAAGAGGTGTCAGTAATATTTATAATTCATAAAATCTCACTAAGAAAGAAAACTAGTATGATATCGCCACCACAAAACTTTCTTCTATATAATTTTACACAAAATTCATGGAAAATGAATTATGTATTAAATTATTAAATCATTTTCCATTATAAATGCAGACGATTTTTATCTGACAGAATTATATCACTAAATGCCGAAAGAAAGTCAATTTTTATCAAAAGAAATACGATTTTTTATGTACATTTATACGAAATTTTGTCTTACACTGCCATGTTAAAAATTTAGAAAATATGGGATCACAGCGCCATGTGTTTAGCGAATGATCCGCAATTCTAATCAGCACCAGGGTCAAACCATTTTGTCAGGGTCCAACTAAATACCAAGTTTTGTTAAATTTCGTTCCTTGGTTCGTGAGATACAGCGTCCGCAAAATATGTGATACACACACACAGACAGACAGACATTTTATAAAAACAGTCGAATCGTGTCCAGGATGTCCTAAAAGTGTAAATCATAGAAAACTGGAGTTCGAAACTTTTCCCGAATCCAATACATTCTCTATATATACATATAGAAGAAAGTAAAAAAAAAAAAAAATATATATTGTTACAATATGCTACAAACAATTACTGCCGATACTGTTTCTATATTTATGATTGTACATCTAGATAAAATATGGTTTAGCTTCGCAGAATGGAGTCCAAATATTAAAATAATTCTGTTAACAACACAAATATAACTTCGAAAAATGTGTAGTGATTTAGTAAATATTACTTTCCATTTATTTTCATTAGTAAGTAGATTCATACCAACAGAAGCTTAAAGATTATTTATTCGTTTCTGAGAATGCACATGTTAAATAATGGTAATAAATAATTCAGTAACAAATATATTAATACGATTTAACACATGTAATTGGTCAGATAACTACTATGGTAACTGAATAAACTTTTCAGGGATTTCCTATTAAGATTTAATTTTTTGCTTGCTTATTATTTTTTGTAATTAACATCTTCATTTTCACTTTTTCTTTGTTACCAAATGATCTAACAGAGGAATTTAGGATAGTTGGATGCACGCTAAATTGGCTTAACCCGCTCTAACCATATTAAAGCGTGTTGGCGCGTATGCTCCTTCTTCTAATTATTATTTAGTTTTCTGTTATATTTTGTTCATATTTGTTATATATGTTCATATCTATCAATGCCTCAAAAACAGCTCATAATAAATTTTAACAATATCTATTGCTCTGTATAATATTTCCATATGTAATTGTTTATTGATTCATTCAAGTCTTCTTTACTGATATTTAATTATTGTAATGATGAATTATTATTATTATTATTATTATTATTATTACATATAATGAATGTAAGAGAACATCTGAAAAATTCTTTATGCAGCAGATTTGAAAATAGTCGTTGGAACCGTATCAGAGATGCTGACATCCAATCTTCACCACTACATCGGAAACTCATCTGTACACCGAAACTAACTAATACATAAGAAAATACATCTAAAAGGGCAAAGTAATTTGGCAAATTTGAAGAAAACCACTAGAACCGTTTTTCACAACACCTGCATTCAAGGAATTGGCGTACCAAATCGGGGCACTTAAGAAATTTCCTTCAGTAAGCAATAACATATGCAATGACATCTGAGAGTGTGTTAATGTATAAATTTTGAAGAAAATCGTGAAAGCTGATTCAAAATACGGACTTAAAGTAATATACAGCCTAAATTCCGAATTTCCATATCCCAAATGCAGTTATCCAAATTTTACTGAAAGTTGATAATTTTTTCTGTATACTAGTCTTATACTAATTAAGAAATTTTGCCACATGATCTTGTTTTGTTTTGGAGATCTGAGAGTCTGAAAATTCCCCCACACAGTTACATAGATTCTGACTAATTTTCAAAATTTATTTTTGACTTAGGAGACCCCGAAACGTGTAATTCAGGTTTTTCAAAAATTTTCCCTAAATTGAATTTTTCGATTACTTACTTAATTGTGTAATAGAATAAATATTGAAAATATCTAATTTATGTTTAAAAAAATCCATGCGTTATATATATATATTTTTTTAAATGAAGTAACACTAACTTTACACAGCCGAACCCCATTAACGTGAATTACATTATCTTGTTTGGTTTTAGAGATCTGAGAGTTTGAAGATCTCTTACACAGTTACATATGTACTGACCAATTTTCGAAATTTATTTTTTGACTTAGGAGACCCTAAAACGTGTAATTCAGGTTTTTCGAATTTTTTACCTAAATTGAATCTTACCATTAACTACGTAATCGTGTAATGAAATTAATATTGAAAATATCTAGTTTAATTTAAAACAAATCCATTTGTTATATATATATATATATTAAAATGAAGTAATACTAACTTTATACAGTCGAACCCCGTTAACATGAACACGCTTAACGTGAATTACTTTTAATATGAATTGTTTCCACATTAACCGTGAAAAGAAAAAAAATAGTTTATGAGTTACTGATAGCATGAACTACAGATAACACTGCTCGGCATGAAAATTGCTTCTGAAACCACTTCAGCATATTCTTATGTAAAATGAGCCCTTAAATCCGAATACGACGCCCATTTTGCACTGACACCCACCATTTTTCAGGAATGGCCCCCTATTTTTATCATTTATCGGTGATTTTATGGATTTTTAGGAAGGGGGATGATTATTTTAACCGTTAAATATCTTCTGATGGGCTACAGAGTTGAAAGATTCTAAAACATTGACGTCTGCGACAAGGAATAATTTTTTTAGGGGGGAGGATTTGCCACTGAAATTATGCATATCTTATAATTTTTTCATCTGTTATTAATGTTATTTTTTAAAATTTATATATTTTTTAGTTTTTAGGTGTTAAATTAATTATTTTTCATTCGCCAAATCAAATTCGTAGTCATAAAAATATCGAACAGGGAATGAAATTGAGTGAGCGGGTGGTGTATCTAGAAAGTGGTAGGTGACTGGGCAAAATGAGAGTCATATTCGAATTTAGGAGGTCATTTTACATAATAATCAGCAAGAATGGTATCAAATCTCGATTTCTTTTTTGCAGAGGAGAATAACCTTAACAAATTTTTATTTATTGAAATTTTATTTTTTCGACTGAGTGAAAATAATGCCTTTCGACTGAGTGATAAATAATGCCTGAGTGTAACAATGTTCGACCGGGAGTCGAACCCCGGATCTTTGACTTACAAGGATCTTTTTAAGTCTAAGATCCGGGGTTTGACTCCCGGTCCAGGCATTATTTTCACTCAGTCGGAAAAATAAAATTTCAATAAATATGATTTTCTTCCAATCAGTTGACTGTGTGATTTTAATAAAAATTGTAAATTTTTATTTCCTTTTAAATTTACGTTAACGAGGTTAGAGTGTATTAATTTCGTTTGATATTTATTGCAATTTCTCAATAAAAAAAAAATAAAAAAAAAAAGGTAAATGAAACAACTACATTTCTAAAAGTTATTTTTATATGAAAATACAAGCTCTTAAAATTTAATACAGCGAAAAAAAAAAAAATAAATAAACATTTAACTTAATTTTTTTTATTTATCGCACTTTGCCAATAAACCAATATAACAGCTACATTTTTCTAAAATAATACTTTATGTTTTTTTATCCCGAAAATAAGTTTATAATCCTAAAAATACAATCATAAAAATAAATTACATTAAATAAAAAGTATCTTGTATTTCTTATATTAGAGTTATTTTAAACTGTTTCGGTTGAAGAAATTTCAAAACAAAAAATACTTTGCGCAATTTTTTACGCCTTTTCTTTCATTTCCTTTAAGTAAATAACTTTTTAATGAAAAGACTAATAGCAGATTTAAAGAAGTGTATTCGTTTTATATTTACTTATTTACTTTTGGAACAAAAGAGGATTATATGTTGATGGATTAAAGTTTTTAGTGGATTTAATATTAAGAGACAGTAAATAGAGATGAAACGAATTTGTGATATATTTCCTTCCAAAGGAAATAAACAGTCTCTTTATTAACTGATTGTATTGATTATTTTCTTTTAACAGTACACGGTACAGAAAATGTTGTTTGGGCGTAAATATTTCATTAAGTTTCTGGTATAATTGCACGCTTTGTCGTTTCTTGAGTCACGAAAATCAGGTTTTTTAACCCCTTAACTGCCCCGGGCGTATATATATGTTTTTCCGAAATACGATACTTTGAATTTTGTTGCTAACATTGAAACTTTTTGGCAATACAATGAAATCCCCTTATAATGAAATCACCTAAATAATGAAAAGTGAAAGTATAATAAAGTGTTTGAATATTTTTCTACCTTTTTAAATATTTGTACCATAAACATAAATGTACTCGTATTGTTAAAGAGTATATATTTTAAGCAAACATTTTCCAGTAGCGATCATTTAGTAGCAAATATTAAAATTATATCAATTTTATTTTCTTTTAAATTAGTCACCGTATGACGTTAAATGGGCAAAATATTTGATAGTACCTTATAAAAAAATATAATTATACGAGATGTTAGCTAGTGTGGAAACTTTTTATACTTTTTTCTTAAGAGTATAATAAATAGAATTTTTAACATAATCAAATCCATATATAAAAATATAACTCAAATGCTTGTCTTTATTTTGGTTAATTAATCGAACTATTTGGCAATGTATTTTTATTTTATTTTATTTTATTTTATTTTTAAACATGATTTATTTATTTATTTTTTAAATTACATTAGCCCCATGATACGGGTCTAGTGAGCATAAAATAAATTTTAGATTATTAGGAACTATCTTACAATGAAATATAATTCTTAAAAGTTGTATATAAAATCATGAAATAAATCAAATCAAATCTAAATAAAATAATCCTTCTGTATGTAACAATTTTTACCTATGATAAGTTCTGCTTGAAAAAAAAAATATATATATATATATATAAATAAATCTGCTCTTCAGAATATTTGCATTGTTTAAAATTTTTCTTAAGATTTGTATATCAATAAGATATATGTATGGCCTGAATTCTGTCAACATAGTGCACGACTCCGCTTTTGTTTTTAGAAACTTAACTCAGATAAAGTAAATAATATCATGTTTTATATTAGCCCCTTTGTAAATTTATACTTTATACTGATTCATATAAACTATGAAACCAAAAGTAACTATCAAAATGTGCATTGAATAAACTCATTTATAAAACACTATATATATATTTGGAAATATTGGAGGGAAATATCCTGATTTCGTCAAAAAAAAGCAAGTCAGATACAAATATATCCAACTTTTCGCCATGAAAAATAATTTTTACAACTGATGAAATGACAATTTTGTCATCATATAATTTTTCACAGAAGTAAATAATAGTCTGGCTGAACTTAAAAAACGAGGAATCTTGAGGGATAAACAGAAGAATTATTCAAGTTTTCACAGAAGCCCTATGTCTACACTAGCCTCCTTCTCCCCTAATATGCACATTATTTCCTATAATAATCATACATTAGCAAAGCAATTTATAATTCTTTTATTTTATGTTTGAAGCAACTTAATATTATTTAAAAGAAATTTAATTAGTTGGGTCCTTAGACAGCAATTTATAAGAATTTGTTTTAATATCCCTCTAAAATCTATGAAGTCTATAAATTATAAAAGTATTTCAAAGCAGGTGATATTTTTCGCAACAATGATCTATAACAAAACAAACTTCACTGGCGCGATTCAAGTACTCTGACTTTAATAATGATAAATAATATATATACATATATGTGTGTGTGTTTGTATTGTGTGTGTGTGTGTGGTTGTTCATGTAAAAATCTATAAATCCTCCTCTCATCAGAATCTAGGTGGAGATTATTACCGAACATTTGTTCAATCGGATAAGGCGTTTAGACGATATTGCACTTTAAAAAGTTCGAAGCAATATGCTATATTACTACAAAATAATTTTTTTTGGTGTGTACATAGAAAAAAAAATCTGCAATTCTTAAACTCAATGAAATTGATAAAGGTTGTACGACGGTGGCCTACAGCATACCTACCAACTTGTGATAAGTCGATTAAAGCTTATATATATATATATATATATATATATATATATACACACTAAGCGACAAAAAAAAAAAAAAAAAAAAAAAAAAAAGCCGCACAGCAGAAAAAATGATTTATACCTTTTTTTTTAATGTGTAATAACTTTAAAATTAATGTTTGAAACAAATAAAACTGTCTTATTTGCATAATACCAAAGAGATGAAATGATACCTATGTACATTTTCGATTTAATAATGCGCTTTATTGTACTCTAAGAAGTGCTTTTTTAAAAGTATGCATAAAACTTTCTTTTTCAACATGATGTATTAACCATACACTTTGTATTCTATTATGATTTATTATATGAAATAAACAAGTTATATCTTATTATATGAAATAAAACTATTTAATTGTTAGATCTAAGCTTTTATTAAAAATATGTATTCTGCATTGGGTTAATTCCACCTTTATATGGAATTACTGCTTTAATGTGCAATGGCATTGTTTTATACAGTGTTTTAATATAAATCTCAGAAATTTCAATGTGCTAAATATCGCAAATTATTTTTCTAGTTCTGGCAAAGTTATAGGCTGCAAATTTCGAATCATCTCCAATCTCCCCCGCCTTTTTATAGACGAAACATTTTTGAGCCGATCGCGATTAGGACTATTCCCATGCTGGTAAAGAATAAATTCTACTATATCCTTTGTGGGATTTAACTTAAATGGAAAAAAGATATGATTACTTACAGAATTATAGGTTCTCATGGGAATGGATAGGAAATTTTGACAATTTGAAGTGAATAAACTTACCACAGACGCCGTGTAGTAATGCGCATTATCATCTTGAAATGCTGTTTGCGGAAAAGTTCAAGATACCTCCAAAATAGTGAGTTAGGCAGCACTTTTATGAAGATTGTGTTTTATTTCGAATTAATTGATTCCTTGAGCATAAAAATTTGCCCGACTGTTTGAAAAGTTATGCATGTCCGTACTATAATGTACGGAAAATGTGTCACTGTTTTAAAAGTCCGATTTTCATTAAGTCGGTCATAATTTCGTTGTAGGATCTGCTTGTTTTCTTTAGCTTTAAATAAATTAAACTTGACTCATCAAAGAGAACCAGTTCAGCCAAATAAAAAACTAATCATTTTTTAATTTTTTTTTAGCCATCTGAGATCTTGCTTTCCTACTTCTCTTTACTAAGAATGAAATTTTTTCAAATTTTCTGTCAATTAAACCTGCTTTGTTTAATAGTTGCTGCACTGTATTTAAAGAAATTATGCTGCTAAATACTTTTCCCGAATCTCTTTTATGTTCTAAATGTAATACAAACCGATTTTTTAAGCAATGGCTTTTCAACTTACGGTCATCTCGCTTGGATGAGCAACATGGCCGCCTAAAATCAAATTTCCAGTTTAAACGGGCAAAAAAGACTTATATTTCGTTAACATTAAATTATTTTGCCATCCCACGTATTAAAATATTTTTTTTTTTTCATTCAAAAATTAATACTTTTTGTGGCATCGCTAACTGCCTTATTCTTACCATTTTTGAAATAAATTCTAAAATTACAATTTTCCTGATAATTGCATTTTGTTTTTAACATTGGACTCGAAGCTAAAGTGTATGTGGAGGACAACATAATAAACTCAGTTCGAAAATTTGCTTTTTAAATGATAAAATTGGCGGTTGTAGAAGGAGAAAAGGAAAATATCCAAGTGCTGTTTTTTTTTTTGTTGTTGTTGTTTTTTGTCGTTTAGTGTATACATAAATATATATTTTTTAAGTGAAATATGCCCATAATGTAAAAGAGTTTTTCACTGCGTCGCTATTGAAAAATAAATTAATAATATAAAAAAAAAAAAAAAAAAAAAAAAAAAAAAAAAAAAAGAAAGAAAGAAAACCAAAAAGCTCTAAGTTTTACAGTTATCAAAACTTATATAAATTGTTTGAAAGTGACTATAATAGACTTACCATCTTTTTACTCAATTGATTAATGTTTTTAGACGCTAGCATACATTAAATAATTTAAGACACTAAGACATTATCACAGAACTTGATAGTCAGTAAAAATGCTTGAGCCTTTGTAAAATATCTATTAGAGCTACATTCATCAACATCTGTATAAATAGTACGTGAGGACCTGTAACCTAACGATTTTCAGCTCAGTCAAAGTTATCGTGCTGACTCACATCCATACGCACACAAACATGCACATACACCCGTACAAACTTTTATACGTAAACATTTACACAAATACCAATCAAACATTATTTTTTAAAATATATACTTTTTTTATAAAAAAAAAAAAAAAAGAAAAGAAAAGAAAAAGTCGATAGCCCTTTTTGATTAAAATATCTTTTCAGTATTCTTTTTGATTAACATATATTTTCCAAATAAATTGTAGATCTTTTATTTCGAGAAAAAATAATTAATTCTCTTCTCAAAAATAGAAAAAAATAATTTAAAATATTTTTCCTTATTTTATTAAAACATATGTCCTCGCTTAAAAAAAAAAAAAAAAAAAAAAAAAAAATCATCTTAATGTTTGACAAGTTTTTTTTTTTTTTTAATTCCCAATCAATAGCTAAAAGTGGGAATTTACGGTAATTCAAATATTATAATTACTTTTTCAATTACAGAAATCCTATTAACTAATTTCATCCCATTTTTAAAGATAATGAAACAGTTTTTTATTTAAAAATTAAATGTTCATGGTATATTCTTTTTGTAATAAATATTTTCCAATAGTCAGAGTCTCAATACATTCTTAACCTTAAAAATAATCACACGCAATTATCCAAATATTAACGAAAAACATAAGACGATTATGAGAATATTACATCAATGAAAGTTAAAATTATAACTTAACCAATTAAAGTTCACTTGTAGAATTGTTGCTTGAAAGTTATGAAGATATATTTTACATATACACTACACTAAAGCGAAATTTTAGTGAACACTACCTTTGAAGCATGGAAAAAACGATCATGAAATACTTTTACAAAAACTATTAAGATATTTCATCAAAACTTTCAAAACAGAATAAAAAATATATTTCCTCAAAAAAAAAAAAAAAAAAAAAAAAAAAGAATGGAAGAAAATGAAAGCTAGTTATGCATTATATTTAAAGTACAAAACTCAACTCCGTTACAAAAAGATTAAAATTAATATGATAATATATAATAACCAGTAATGATATACTTTGATATTGGAAATTATTCCATATTTTTCCGTCGAATAAAAATAGTTATTTAGAAAGGTTTGAATCTTAAACTTCTTTCCCTTAATTTATTTATTCAAAGAAAAATCTGCATAGTATTAAAATCTTACGTATAATGTATTTGTGGAATTATCTCATATTACATAACCTTAATGTAAATAAAAGCCATTCTATATGCATATGTATGTATGTATGCATCTGGGTGTGACTTACTTCTCCTCCCAAAGCAGTGAACCAATCTCAACCAAAATTGACACAAATACTACTTACGAAAACAGTTGAAGTACTATGGTACTTTGCATATCTAGCGCATGCGCAACAGTAGACGGGGGCGAAAAACCCTTTCAAGAATCGCATTTTTGCATTATACAGGTAATGAGAACAATATCCAAAAACACACGCTGCGGCAGAAATGTATTTGAAGCATTAATTTTTATAGGGTGATCTAAAACAATTTGACTTTTGCTTATTTTTTTATTGGTTACTTTCTGGACAAAACGTTTATTGAAGTTTGTGTATATGAGGAGTATCATGTTCTTTACACTATCAAATTTTCACGTTGATTCCGGAAGATGTTTGACAAAACGTCTGAATTCGAAAGTGTCTAAATACATATTTGTAGATAGTGTATTCCTAACATTATATTAACATTTTAATAAATGCCAGCATAAACTTATATATAGAATTTTCTCTGGATTATTATTTTCAAACTATTATCATAAATATAATTAAATTTCATTTACTAAAAAAGAAAGAAAAAGAAAGTGTATATTGCAATTGAAAACAACCTTTAACAGAAAATCAGTGATATGTCAAATAAACGTCAATTTATTGACAACAGTTATATTTTAGTACTGTTAAACTTTAAATGTCGACGATTCTTACATGTCAATCCATCATATGATGGATAAGTACCCTATCCTAAAAGAAAAACGGAAATGTCTTTTTCGACAAAATGGTTTTAACATGAAATATATCTTTGAATTTATGTACTTCTATTATAACGACTATAAACCTTTCCTTTTTAGAATTGTTACATAGTATTTTTTATTAAGTAATCCAAACATTTTTTTTTTTTCATTTTCTTTTATAAACCATTCTTTAAAGTTAAGTATATATATTATTGTAGGCTGTTTTGTCTATATTATTTTACATTTTTTGAACATTTTTAAAACGACGTTTATTATTATTATGACTGCATTTTTTACATCACGTAATAAAAAGTCTTGAAATTTCATGTATACTTCTAAGTCATCAATATTTTACGTATATAATTTTGAAATTACATTCATTTACTTTAAATATTTATAAAATGTTTTAATCATTATCAAGTTATTTTCTAAACAAATATGGGAACCATAATTTTAAAAAGCGTAGCAACGGCTTCCAACGAATTATCAGTGACAAGATACTACTGATGATTATTTGAATTGTGATTGTTTTATTGTCAAAATTTAAATATCTATTA
Organism: Salticus scenicus; assembly: GCA_963930645.1. Lineage (NCBI taxonomy): Eukaryota > Metazoa > Arthropoda > Arachnida > Araneae > Salticidae > Salticus > Salticus scenicus. The sequence continues at coordinate 103,598,696 of OZ005662.1, read as the reverse complement.
AATTACATTTTAAAGTTCCAAAGTATTTTGCTTTAAGAATGTTTGTTGTATGAATGTTTGGTTAAGCTTTTGGAAAGTTTAAAAACGTGTATAATTTTGAATGCATTCATATTTCTTTGTATCATTTCATTGCAAATACACTACACTTATTTTTTCTTTCTTCTATCTTCAATAGAAGAACGTATTGGATTCGTAAAAAAAATTGACCCCGGATTTTCGATAGATTTAAACCTTTTTTTTACACTTTAAAAGATCTAGAATGCGATTTGACAATTTTTTAGAAAATGTCTGTCTGTCCGTTTGTCCGTCAGTCTGTGCGCATTTGACAAAATTTTCTGGCAACTGTATCTCAGGAACTATAGCACAGAATTTCATAAAAATTGATATGCAGTTGCACCTTTATATAAATTAGGGAATATCAACTTTTGATAAAAACCATCCAACAAGTGATGTTGCCATCCTCCTTTTTCTAAATTTCTAACATGGCAGTATAGGACAAAATTTCGTATGCATGTACATAAAGAAAATTATTTTTAATAATCATTATGGAATTAACCACTTCACCGGTCACTGTAGTGTGTGGAGGGCTACATTTCCCCCGAGTTATCTCGGGATGGCCGGTGAAGTGGTTAAAAAGAATTATTTATGAAAAAGGTAGTCAACCGGAAAAAAGATTTTGTGTATGTAGAGGCAGCGTCCCCCCCCCCTCCTCTTGGAGGGAGGGGATATCCCTAAGGGCGAATATTTTTTTATTGGCATTTATTTATGTAATCGTATTCATGTTATACAGAAGGACTTTTTTTGAAATTTTGGATGTAGGCGTATTTTGCATATTATTTAATTTTAGATACAACCATATTAAATGTATTTATTTCTCGCAATAAAGAATTATTCTGAATATATTTTTTCTTTAAGATATACAAAAAGTAGGTCACGATAATTTTTCTATGTTTTGAGTTCGCCGAAGGATTCTAAAATATCATTAAAAGAAAAAAATATGAAAAATAAAAATATAACAAAGACCATGTTTTATTTTATTCTGATTTTTACATAGATATGCACTTTCTTTTGATTTACTTTATTCCTTACTTTTGTTGTTCTTTTTAAACAAAAATTAATTAATAAATTTTTAAATTCACCCCTAATCCTTTTAACTAAATTCTATTAAACTTCCACACAATTTGTTAAGTTTTTTCTTGGATATCTGTAGAAGTTTTAGCATTTGAAAAATATGAATATATGAAGAAATGTAAGCGTGCCAAACGCAATTTAAGATATGAAATATGCAGTATATATATATATATCAAGAAGTAATAAGGAATTTTGTCTGAATATATATTTTACTGCAAAACACCTAATATAGTTCAAAATTTAAATATTAAGGGGAAATATAAACTTTTATGTAAAACTTTCAGTAGCGACAAGTCACCTTAACTGTAAAATATCATTGGAGTCTTAAATATTAGAATTTTGATAGTAAAAAAAAAAAAAAAAAAAAAAAACTTTATAAATGATAAAATACATCGCATAAATCTAAAAAAAAAACACAACGTTAATACAATAATATATATATATATATATTATTAAAATGAGTATTTTGCTCAAGTGTTAATTTTTTTAAGAATGAAAACTTTTAAGTATAAAAATTTATTGTATGCAATTATCTTTTAACTTTTAACCTGAAAACTTAATTATCATTAAATAACTTCGTTAATTAAACATTCATCAAAATTTAGATTTAATTACATCCTAACAAACAAAATGATCGTATAGACTTTAAAAAATAAAATGAAATAAAATAAATCTAACAAATTGCGCTGTGTTAATATATATATATATATATATATATAAAGTTAAACCAAGGTCCGAAAAGATCTAGTAGATAACTAGCGGTAGTGGAGACTTTTAAAATTAAATATAATTAAAATAAAATAAAATAAAAAACGAAGAAAAAAAACGTTAAATTTAAATTACAGATTTTTAGTGAAAATCTAAACTAATTTTCATTTACAGGATACATCCAATTATTTACCATAATATGATAGCTCAATAACCACCTACAAATGTACTCTTGTAATAAATACCATTGAATAAAAATTTAGTAACTTAAAATTTACAAACATTAATATGATTATAAAAATCAGTTATGATGTACACAACTATTCCTAGATAGTTCAGTAGAAACATCAAACAGATATGTATTATTTATTTATTTTTTTATTTATTTTTAATCATAAAATTTTTACTTAAGTTCTTGGTAGCACATATCGTGTATTTTCATCCTGACAAAAAGATTATGCAGAAAATTCATTTACTCCAAATTTTTAAACTTCATAAATAAACAAACAAGGGATTATTCCAGAATTTAACTTACATGTTTTCTTTCAGTCTGCTACGACAGTTTGGCCGAGTGTGGAGGTAACCGACATCTCATTTAAAGAAGAGAAATCCTGTCTTCGCACAAGGGTCAAGAAAACTTATTTTTCGAATACACCAGACACGCAGTCATTTTATTCTGTCTACTCAACATTGTACTAGTTAGCACAAAAATATATCTTTTCAGGAAAACAAATACTAGTCTCCAATCTCTGAAGCCTATAGAGCAGAACATATCATTACCGAAGGAGAATCCCATTTGTCGGTACCGAAATATCCGTCCAAAGAAAATCAACTTCTCTGCCTGGGTAACAATATCTACAGATAATTTTTATAACAATATAGTAGATAACTTTAATCTCGCTCCAGCATATATGTTGTTGTGTATGAGCTCCCAGCTCATACACAACAACACACTCCATGGGAAGACCAGTTGTAATCTTCGCAAAGCCAAGCAAGCAGATCCAGTCATGGGAACATCAAGACATCAGCCAGAATTAAGGCTCCTTGTATACGAGCTGGCGCATCATCAGTTTTGTTGCTTTAGGGTTGCCACATGTACCCAGCGCGTCTCATCGATAAATAAACGGCAGTCATTATTTTTATCGTCTTGTGTAACTTTAGATAGAGTACTCCTTGTATTATATTTCATAGTTTAGCTAAATAAAGTACGATATGAGATTTGTTTAACGATAAACTGCTATAATCGCTCAAGAAAATAACTTAAAATGTTCAGATTTCCATAAGATAACTTGAGAAGAATAAAACAACATTACTTTTATTTACTTATATTTATTTATATTTTCCTTTGTATTTCTGACATGTGTTAATGTAAAAATACAGAAATATGTGTCATTTTAATCATAATATTTACATTAATATTGATAAATCGATTTAAAAAGACCTTTTATTACTGTGTATTTGAGTTTTGGTGACATTTTGTATAAGAAACAGAAACAGCCCTAATAACACATCTTATTTTTAATACATCCACAGGATATCCTGATAATGTAATGTGAAAAAAAAATATGTTGTCAGGAATATTATTGTTGCTTATTGCTTTTGTTGACCGATCGTAGCTTCAGATCAAGATTTCTTAAAATCACAAAAAAGTGATAAGGAAGCCAAGCGGGAATGCTGCCCTCTTCTGAGGCAAAAAAATGGCGGCGATGCGTCAGCCTATATAATTTATTTAAGGGGATCTAGCCAGAATCATTCAAAGCTCCATATCTCGAACGAAAGCGCTAGATTGAAAAACATTCTCTGAGTTTTTTGGAAGCCGGTGCAGCCACAATATTTTTGGCTAAGGGGGGGTGGGGGTAAAGAAAACGAAACCGACCACCGCCCAAAATACACACGCGGAACACTCCAGGTCAATGACCTTCAACTAATACCCCTTGGGGAAAGCAGGCAACGCAACAGAATGACTTTGATACGAAACTATCAACTCTACGTCAAACATACGTCACAGAAGTGCATGCACTACACCTAAATTTCAGCTGCGATGAAGAAAAGAAAAAGCAGCCAGTGTGGCCTTGAAAATGAAGAGGCATCACAAAGATAGATAAGCAGTAATCCTACATACATTTATCAGTGGGTGTTGAAAACAGAGGCAAAACGATATTTCAGGAGAAGACTTCAATGGGATTAAAGGTTTTTCTTACCCAAGGGAAAAATATTTTAAGGGAACAATGAATTTCCAGATTTACTATACAATGAAAGAAGACGGGAATTAAATGCGTTCATTTACAATGCCGCCAATTGACAAACACATTCTCACGAGATACATTTATAACATGTTCAAAATACCAAAAATTTTAATCCCTTTCACAAACATATACAAATGCACAAATATACAGAAACTCAATTAACAAAGGCTTTTCAACAAGAGAAGAATAACCTACAAAAAGAGATATTTTAACATCCCGTTCCAGAATTCTAACATGTTCATTCATTTTTCTTACACTTATTTATTCATTTATTTTTGACAAAAGGATAAATTTATCCAAACTTTTCACATTTTGTTTCATACGAAACGCTAATTTAAATCTTTGTTAATCACTGCCCTACGCAAAAATTACAAAAACCTCAATTATCGCCGTGATAATATATATATATATATATATTTATATATACATATATATATATATATATATATATATATTTATATATACATATATATATATATATATATATATATATATATATATATATATATATATAAATTTATGTTAACAAAAAGTAGTTTTAAAGAATTGATATATATTTCTCTCCTCTCATTCTTCTATTTTAATATATATTTCTAAAAAACATTTTTATTTTATTCAACAATTCAAATAAAAATCTTAATCTGTTTAAAATTTTAAGTCAGTTATTTCCAGAATACTGTTACATTCTTTTACACTGCAGTGAACGAATTATCAGCTTTAAAAGAATAACTAACAAAAAAAAAAAAAAAAAAAGACATTCATTTATGATATTGCATATTTCTTTCATAATATATTTCAACTGGCACTCTTAAAAAAAATATTCGAAAGAAAAAAAAATACTTTTTTACGTTCTCTTTCCATTTATTTCAACTAAGTAAATAACAGTTAATGAAAATATACTAATATCATGTTTAAAGAAATAAATTCTGTTTGATTTAGTTTTTTATTGAAAGAATGTTTTATATTTCCGGATTAAAATTATTAACGGTTGTTACATTTCTTGGAAATGGCAAACAGAGATAAAATACTTGCTCTTTTTAAGTTGACTTATTCAATGTTTTTTATTTAATTAAAAAGCAAAGAAATAATTTATGTTTCTATAAACGATTTATTAGATTCTTTGAAGCAACTTTAATAAATATAAGGGATTCAACTGAATATTTCTTTTTAATAATTGCAGTACTAAACAATAATATATATATATTACTTACAAACTTTGAATAAACACACTAAAATGCAATAAACTCGCAACAATTGTTTCGGGTCGAAAAACACACGACCCTTCATCAGGCGAATAAAGTAAGCACTAGTGCTGCAATTAAAGCGGCAACGCACAAAATCGTACGACCCTTCATCAGGCGAATAAAGTAAGCACGAGTGCTGCAATCAAAGCGGCAACGCACAAAGTCGTTTAAAATGAAAAGAAAAACTTTATAAAGTTTACTTTTCAGTTAAACGATTTTGTGCGTTGCCGCTTTGATTGCAGCACTCGTGCTTACTTTATTCGCCTGATGAAGGGACGTGTGTTTTTCGACGCGAAACAATTGTTGCGAGTTTATTGCGTTTTACGGTTTTTATTCAAAGTTTGTAAGTAATATTTTTTTTAAACGCCAGTTTTGTGGTGATTTTTTATTAAATAATATATATATATATATATTTAACACATACAAATACGTACGTACATACAGGTAAGATAATAAATAAATAAATAAATCGTTTGGAAATGAATAGTGCGGTCTAAAAATTCTCTTTAATACTACCATGGTGTCTTTCCCGCCTAAACTATACCGGTTCCGGCTCACCGCTGTTTGCATTTGTGTCTTAAAACCCATTGGTTGCCAAAGCTCCCGCTGCGGGAACAATTTTTAAGATTTTTTTTTTTTCTCTGCAAGTATATAGAATAAATATATATTTTATTTTTTACATTTTATATTGAAGCGCCTAGCTTTATTGGCATTTTTTTTTCAAAAAGTTTGTAACATAAATTCTAGTTTCTTTTTCAATTTTTCAAACAAATATGTTTGTCTTTCTGCAAAACATCAAAAAAGAAAAAAAAAAAAAAATCAGCAAAAGTAACTCATTCGAGTGCAGGGGTTTAAAACAATGGATATGAAATAAAACAGTTCTTTTCGTAATTTATAACAAACAGGTATCAAGAAAACTAATTTAAAAGTGTTTTGCAGTTTTTCAACATTTGTTTCCATTTCTCCAATTAGGTGTCAAATATCCAATTTTGGAAAAATGTCATACCTTTTAACAAAACATTTTTTTTTTTAACTGTTTAAATTACATATGATTAGAAATGCACATTGAAACTCAAAATATGTAAAATAAATAAATAAATAAATAAATAAATAAATCAGTAGGATTCATATAGCGGCGTTTAATGGGTTAACCAGCCATTTCGATTTAAGTGTTAACTGAGCGATGAGTCTCGCTGCTTTTATTGAAGAATCATGTTTTTTGCACAGGTTATAATTTTCATTTTATGACAACAGGTGGTAGCACTAGACAACCTTCCTAACTGAATAAATTTTACTTATTTAAAATGTTATCAAAAATTTGAAAATCAGGCTATGATGTGCATTAGTAGAGTTAAAAACATACCTCCATGTAAAATCCATTCACTTTGCGATCAGCTGTTTGCCTAAAAAAGTGACCATCATACCTCTAATTTTAACCTTTTTGTCACTTTCTCGTCATCCTTATGGTTAAAGATACTGTGAAGACACCAAAATATTTCATATTAATTATCTGCAAAAAGTTTCTAATAATTATCTGAAAATAGTAACACATGACCCACGCGAACCCCCGACCCACACGTTCTTAGCCTGATTCTCTAGCTAAATGAGCTAATGGGCCACGTAAAGGCTTTTTATTTTTATGTTTCTACCTTTAGAGACAATCATTTCAGAAATTTCTAAATTTTAGTTAATTAAAAAAATATATATATATAATCAAAATTTCGGAAATCGGGCTTTGAGGTGCATCAGTAGAAGTCATTACTGACCACCATGCAAAATTCTGTAGCGTTATAATCAGCTGTTTACCTGTAAAGCAACGGATATACACACACAGGTAGTACATACACAGGTAATACACACATAGATTAAGGCCGTTTGTGTACTTGAGTTAACAATACCTGAGTGGGATTCCCTTTTTGAGGTGTACTTCTAACAAATTCTAGTTATAAGAGATTTTAGAGAAAATCTTTTAATACACTACTTTGAATAACTAAGCCGTCTAACGTGACACGGGTTAAAACGCCGGTAGGTACCACCTAGCAGCTTGGAGAGCAGTCGTGGTGTTAGGGACAAATCTTCTTGGAAAACCACGATCGTTTTGTTGAAAAAACAAACACTTGTACTTTTATTGCAATATAACAAAACGTTATCTATGTATTTAAAAATAAGTTCTTAAATTAGAATAAGAAATTAGGACGTACATCCTTAATTTTCTAAGAATCTGATTCACATGGTTCCGATGATATTTCGCGTACAGTGTAAAATGTCTGCCGTAAGAAACTGTTATTTGAACGGCAGCTTTCTGTATATACGTTTTACCGTATATTTAGATAACGGTTATTAACTACATTTTGATTTTATGGTTAAGAAACTGTAAAATAAATCAAATAAATCAAAATTATGCACTAAATATAACATAAAAAAAAATCTTACTACTTACTTTACAAATATAGTCTTTGCACCCCTTTCATTAAGGATACAAAGATTGTATTTATTATATTTTCTTTTACAGAAATGCTGAATCCAATCCGCCTTAAAAGGAATTTAAAATGTCGGCGTTGCCAGGCAGTGAAACTAGATGTAAAATTACGGTTAATTGACATCACTGCAGTTAAATATCTGTACGACTGATTTTTAGGCATGGTCTAAAGAAATATTTGAAAATTAACGTGGTTTCTACTGTTTTCAAAATAAATGGTAAAGTGAAAGTAAAATAAAACGTTAGTAAATTATTATTTTTTGGAAAATTTTTACAATGTTCAGTATCCATTAGTAATTTGTTTTTTCAAAAAAAAAAAAAAAAAAAAACTTTTTTTTTTTTTTTTTTTTTTTTTTTTTTTTTTTTTTTTAATTATTATTACTTAACTTTCCATTTGTGAAAGTACCTGTTATGCAACCGCTTAACATTTGTGTGCGTACTTGAAAATCTTTTATTTTTATTTATTTTTATGATATATTTTAACTAATATTTTAAATGATATCTTGATGAGATTCAATAATGAATAAAATATTTACTTCCATTTCTCCTCTGTTCTAAATATTCTAGTAAATAACTTCGATTCGTGAAAAACGATAAGATATTCACATTTTAAATCTTTAAAATTTATTCAAATATCTAATTAATGACATTGTTTGAAGCAAAAAGATGAAAAACTGCTTTAAAATTTCTTGCGTTTTTCCTAATCGAAAAAAAAAAAAAAAAATGTTTTCAGGCCTTTATTTCATCCCTTCTTTTAACTCTTTTGCTGAACAACTGCAAACAAAAATCATTCCCTCTTCAAAGTAATAAATTCCCGCTAGCTTGTTCAAGAACACTTAAAAATTTACCTTCACGCAAACTTTCAAGTTTTCCCCCCTTAAATACCTTTTAAAAAAGGACAACAAATAAGAAAAAAACATAGAAAAAAAAAATGATAAAAATTCTATTTAGCAGATACAAGGATTATTACTATCAAATCTTATTTGTCTTTTTTTTTTTTTTTTTTTTTTTTTGTCATACGTTGTTAAAAAATGTTTCCAAATACCTTTTATTTTTAGTCTTTCTCGAAACTTTTTACACTTTTTTTTTCTAGATAAAACGTTTTCAGAGTTTCTATCCCTTTTACTTTTCTCCCCCCCCCCATTTTTTTTTATAGATATTATGTTCCCACAAGTTATTTTTAAGTAAAATATTGTACTTCTTTATTTTTTTTTTTTTATTAAATTAAATATTAACGACTACATTTCTTACAAATAATACTTTATTTTTCATAAATATGTGGTTTAAAGCAATTTATTGGTATAAATTATTTTAAGTCTTCATTAAAAGCGTAATTTTTACGTATTTTTAATAAATTTTTAAATTTCTTAAGGCATGTAAATTATTTTAAGTACATTAAGTTTTTTTTTTTTTTTTTTTTTTTTTAGAAATGTGTTTGAAATACCAATTTAGACACATAAATGTCTGAAGCACTTACGCATGCAAAATTTCAGACGCATGTGCTGCCTAAAATTAATACACATAAGTGTATTTTTATAAATGAGCTGAGATAAGTGTCTGAATAAGGTTGATATGTCTGACATTAAGACATATTACAGTTAAGACAAATAAAAATTCAGACATTTCAAATTTCAGACACTTAGAAATTCAGGCATTTGTACTGCTTAAGAAATTTTCCACATGGAATGTACTTTAATCAGTATGTATATCCTGTTTAAAAAATATATATATATATATGTAGTTTTTTTTTTTTTTTTTTTTTTTTTTTTTACATTACTGCTTTAATGCTGTGCTGAATATATTTTATTTATTTATATTATTTTAAAATTTATTCTATTATTTAAAATCAAAACAAATTCTTGAATCTGCGTATTCATGGTGCTTTCTAACAAAGTGTATTTATAAGAATGTGCTTTTAAAATTTCCAAAATTTGATATATTTCTGAATTCTTTATTTAAACTATAGTGTGACGCAGAACAAATAATAAAGTGCTACAATTTAATCTTTTTCACTACACTGACTATTGTTTTTTTCCCCTCTTTGAAATTTGAATTATTGTCTTTTATCTCAGTAACCAATAAATATAAATAAATAAATATTTTATTTTATTAAGAAAACTCAAAGTATTATTTTATTAAGTAAACAAACTTCATTTACAAACTTGATTTACTTAAACAATTTTGATTATTGTTATTATTTGCTCACTGAAGTAAAAGGCTACATATTCAAATAATAAAATTCTAAAAACTTCATTTTTGAAAGACGTATATTTTATTACACAAAGCAATAAAAAACCCATAGCTTTCATATGCTAAAAAAGTAAGTGAGAAAATCTAAGTAAATAAAACAATATGTTATAAATATATTTTTCGTTTGTTTTACAATACAGTTAGTGAAGGGACTTTGTCTACTTTATATTGCATTTAAAGAATATGAATAAAAATATTAAATAATAGTTGAAACCCAGTATGGCATTATATAATTTACTATGCATAAGTAAAAATATTTTTTTTCTCTTCAAGTAATGACTAATGTAGTAAAAATTATTCAGGAATAAAACTAGATTTCTGTTGAAATAGTTTTACCTTACATTAAAAAATAATAATAACAATAAACAAAAAATAAATCTCCCCGGGAAGGGCTATTAAAGAAAAATGTAATATAATAAATGACAAAACGAATGAAATTATGCATTGATAAATTAAATTTTTCACAGTTTAAAGAACATTACTTATTTATTTTATTTATTTAATTAATTTATTTTTTATTTTTTTTAAGAATAAAATAAATATATATTTTAAATTTTGATTTTAAAATGTGCTGAATAAAATAATAATGATAATAGGAGGGTAAAAATTTTGAATGATATGTGACTAACGTGACATAGTTATTAGTCATTTCTGTTAGGCAAATAATATATATATAAGGTAAAATGAACCATACAGTAAATATTACCACGAAAAATACTGAAAAAATTTTAATTAAAGGGAGAGGAAATTTTAATTAAAGGGATTTTTTTTCATTTTAGTGATTGCCAATACTGGACTATCGTCGGTATTTATAAGGAGAGGTATCGGTATACTGTCGGCATGGCAGCATGCCGGCAATATTTTCGGCGTAGCCGGTACCGGTCCGAACGCGTGCCGTTGTATCGGACCCAAAAGATACGAAACCGGTACCTCCAAGTGGTATCGTGCCAGTGCCGGTAATAATGGCAAGCCGGCTACGGACCAATTTCCGCCCGACATTTCTGTGTTTGCTGGGATGTTGTTCAGAAATTTTTAAATAATACATCTACACATATTTGTAGGATCTTAAGTGCTTCCAGACTTTAAAAAGTTTGAGATTCACTGTTTAAGGCAAGAAGACCGATTTTCGGTAATATAATTTGGAAAAGTTCTTCGAATTAATAACTTAATATCATGATAATCTATTTTGGAATGCTTAAAATAACAACGCATGTATGTTCCGGTGCGTACACAACGCCAGATTTTTACAGATTGTGTATTGAGTGAGCCAAATAGGATGTTGAGACGCCTGATCTGCAGATCCAGTAGTAGATAACAATATTGTATCAAATGTTTTGGCTCAAAGAGAAAAGGGGGAAAAACTGAACATGTTACAGGATAAACTGAATGTTTCAGATCAACCTGTAAAAGGGAAAATATGAAACGTTATCTGATTAAAGCATGCGATTATAAGGCTTTTTATAAGTATCTGTAATCATTTCAATGATATGAACATGTATATCTGTAAAGATATAAAAGTTTCTTTAAAAATTTGAAAAAAAAAAAAAAAGTCTCTCTTTATGATTATAATATGCAAGACATTAAACTCAATGCAAAGAACGTTTGATGAAACTTGATGTACTACATTAATAACAGCAGAAAAGTAGTTTGTCATTATGCTTAAAAATTCTCTGTAAGTTTAGTGCAGGTTTTAGAGAATAAGCAACAAAAGTATTGATCTGAATATTTACAATTTTTTAGAGTAAACTTAGATATATTTTGAAAAAAGTTTAATTTGAAATTTTAGATAAATGTTAAATAATGCATTTGACTAGTAAAAAAACTTTATAAATGACATAATACATCACACGAATCCTAAGGAATACAATTTAAATACAATACAGTTCAAAGTTATACATATATATATATATATATATACAGTCGGTAACAAAAGTGTCCGAACACTAGCAAAAATTCCTATGTAAAAAAAGCACACTTCATACGGTTTTGTTAAATAAATCCTTATCGGATCGTGTTCTTACACTGACAAAGAACAGGATTCGTTAAGGATTTATTTAACAAAACCGTATGAAGTATACTTTTTGTGCATAGGAATTTTTTCTAGTGTTCGAACACTTTTGTTACCGACTGTACATAAGATATCAAAATATGTTTTTAATGATATATATATATAAATACAGGGTGATTGTAACTAAAGTTCGATTTCAAAACGCTATAATTTTAAAACTACCCATCAGAGCGATTTGATATTTTACCAGAGAAGTAGTGAGGCAATGAAATTTTGTTTGGGGGCAGGTAAAAAGTAGTTTCAACATGTTTCTATAGATGGCGCTAACAGAGTAATGTCAGAGGAAACGCTTAAATAGACTCATTAAACACAGGAATTGTGTTAGTAACACAATGGAATAGCAGGAAACAATACACTTCAAGAGTTTACTACAATTTTTATAGCAAAAAGACAAGAATATGTGTTTGCAGCGGAAACAGTCATAGTGAAAAGAAAAAAAAGGAACTTCATGAAACAAATACTTTACGGATAATTAACAGCACATTTTGGAACTAGTCTTTTTTTTTCTTTTGCTAAACAAAATTTCATTGTCTCACGATTGCTCTGGTAAAATATAAAACCGCTGTAATGGGTAGTTTTAATATTATAGTGTTTTGAAATCTTAAATTTAATATATATATACACAGACATACAAATTATGTTAACCAATTATAATTTAAAAGAAATAATATATATTTCTCTTTACATTTTATCATACATTTCTAACAAAAGTTTTCCTTTTATACAACAAATTAAATAAAAATTTTATGTTATTTAAAAATTTAAATAATGTATTATTTCGAGAAAGCTATTACATTCTTTTACACTGCAGTGAACATATGAGCAATTTTAAAAGAATATATAATAAAACAACGACAAACATTCATTTATTATATCACATATTTCTTTTATAATATTTTTGAACTTGCACTCTTAAAAAAATGACTGAAAGTAGAAAATATTTTTATTTTACTTTCTCTTTCGATTTTTTTCATTTAAGTAAATAACATTTAATGAACATATACTAATAACATCTTTAAAAGAACGAATTGCGTATGATTTCGTTTTTCATTGAAAGAAAGTTTTATATTTCTGGATTAAAATTATTAACGGTTATTAAATTTCTTGAAAATGGCAAACAGAGATAAAAATATACTCTCTTTTTAAGTTGATTTATTTAACGTATTTTAATTAATTTAAAAATAAAGAAGTAAAAGTTTTATAATTTATGTTTTTATAAGCGATTTATTATATTATCTAAAGGAACTTTAATAAATAAAAAGAATTCAGCTGAATGCTTCTGTTAAATAATTCCAAAACTATACAACATATATATATATATATATATATATATGTTTAACACATACAAACAGGTACAAACACGTACGATAAATAATAAATAAATAAATCGCATTGAAAATAAATATCATAGTCTAAAAGTTCACTTGAATACTGCACGAGCGTCTTCCCCGCCTACGCTGTATCGGTTCTGGCTCACTACTGCTCCCTACGCATTTAATGCTTAACCAGACATTTCGATTTAATTGTTAACTGGAAGATAAGTGGCGTTGTTTTTATTCAAGATTTACGGTTTTTGCACCGATTATAATCATTACTTTATGGCAACATATGGCAGCACAATACAATCTTCCTAGTTGAAAAATTTTTAATTAATTAAAAACTAATCAAACAAGTCCTTCCGGCTTATTCGGAAGGGTAGGTTGATTTCTTTTTCCTTATCAAGTACCGTCATTTTGTTTCAAAATGGCGGCTACAAATTATTAACGAATTAGTAGAAACATTGATGTAGGCTATCTACATATGGAGAAACACACATGCACACACAAAAACGAAAGGAGGGAGAGAAGGAATAAACAATTTATTTTATTTTATTTTTATTTTTTAATGATTTTTTTATTTATTTATATTATGTATTTATTTATTTATTTTTTAAATTAATATTATACTAATAAGTAAATTTAATGAAATTAATTAATTAATTATTATTTTTATTTATTTATTTATTTAGAATTATATAATTATAACTATTATTATGTTATAAACATAATGAAGGAAATTATTTAATTGAATTAAACAAATTTTTCCAAGCTGTAGACAGCAAAGTGGAATAAGATTTTTCTTTGACAATTTTATCACGATTAAGGTAAATAGCTAAATTTTCTAAAAAATCCATTTCGGAAATGCGTTTGGCATGAAAGACAATTTTGGCACTCTTAAAATTAAAACTATGATCAAATTCCCAACTGTGCTTCGCAATAGAAGATTTAGAAATTTCTTGATTAACAACATACCGAGAATGTTTACGTAAACGGCATTCAAGATTTCTCTTTGTTTGACCAATATAAGATAAGTCACAATTATTACAAGGGACATTATAGATACCCCACTTATGAAGCTCGGGAGCAGGGGATTTAGTTGAAGGGAGTTGGAATTTATTGACAGGTATAAAAATAACGTGAAAATTGAAACGCTTCAAAACTTTGGCTAATTTAAAACATAAGGGGGGATAAAAAGGCAAGAAAACAAGATTATCAGGTTTAATTTTATCTTCAATGGAAAGAGTAGAATTATAAGTTGGCCTATTGAACTTTTTGATAGCTTTATCAATTATAGCGGGTCTAAAATCGCTTTTAATAGCAACGGACTTTAAATAATTCAGTTCTTCTTTAAGAGAAGAAGTATCAGAACAAATTTCAAGGGCACGATACACGTAAGTGTAAAAGCTGCCAATTTTTAAGCTATTGTATAGCTTTAATCGCGGGCTTTGAGCGCGGCGACCGAATCGAAAAATTCCGTAACGAAAAAAAACCTAACACAGTTCGGTAGACTTCGGCTGTACGAAGCTCGCACAGATCAAGACGAGATGCTCCGAATTCGGACGAATACATACAGTCGGCTGCAAAATTATTCGAGCACTAGCCAATAATTCCTATATTTAAAAAGTACACTTAAGACTGTTTTGCTAAGTAAATCCTTGTCGAATCATGTTCTTAGACTGATTAAGAACATGAATCGACAAGGATTTATTTAAAAAAGCTGTATTAAGTGTACTTTTTTTTGGCAAGGATTATTGCTAGTGCTCGAATAATTTTGCAGCCGACTGTAAGCAGCTGTTTGTGAGAAAGTATATAGGTGTATAGGTATCTATCATCTATGTACAACAGTGAATAGCTGTACGCGTAAAATTTGTGTATAAAGTAGATCAGATAAAACTTGAATATCTCCATTCGACTTGCAGGCCTTTAAAACCTATTAAATACCTTTTCTCTATTAAAATTTCTTTTCTTATCATTATTGTTATCTCATCATTATTGTTATCTCATCATTATTGTTATCTTATTCATTAATATTAAAGAAAAAACTTGAATATCCCCATTCGACTTGCAGGCCTTAAAAACCTATTAAATACCTTTTCTCTATTAAAATTTGTTTTATATCGGTCACCACGCTCAAAAAGTGTAACTTGAATTAATATCAAAGAAAAAACTTGAATATCCCCATTCGACTTGCAGACCTTTAAAACCTATTAAATACCTTTTCTCTTTTAAAATTTGTTTTCTTATCGGTCACCACGCTCAAAAAGTGAAACTTGAATTAATATCAAAGAAAAAACTTGAATATCCCCATTCGACTTGCAGGCCTTTAAAACCTATTAAATACCTTTTCTCTATTAAAATTTGTTTTCTTATCGGTCACCACGCTCAAAAAGTGTAACTTGAATTAATGTCAAAGAAAAAAATTGAATATCCCCATTCGACTTGCAGGCCTTTAAAACCTATTAAAATACCTTTTCTCTATTAAAATTTGTTTTCTTATCATTATTGTTATCTTATTCATTAATATCAAAGAAAAAACTTGAATGGCCCCATTCGACTTGCAGGCCTTTAAAACCTATTAAATATTTCTCTATTAAAATTTGTTTTCTTATCGGTCACCACGCTCAAAAAGTGTAACTTGAATTAATATCAAAGAAAAAACTTGGATATCCCCATTCGACTTGCAGGCCTTTAAAACCTATTTAAATACCTTTTCTCTATTAAAATTTGTTTTCTTATTATTGTTATCTTATTCATTAATATCAAAGAAAAAACTTGAATATCCCCATTCGACTTGCAGGCCTTTAAAACCTATTAAGTACCTTTTCTCTATTAAAATTTGTTTTCTTATCGGTCACCACGCTCAAAAAGTGTAACTTGAAATTATATCAAAGAAAAAACTTGAATATCCCCATTCGACTTGCAGGCCTTTAAAAACCTATTAAAATACCATTTTTCAAAAAATAGAGTTAGATCATTGAAATTTGGTACATCGAGCTTTTCGATACCTACAAATCGATTGCGGATATTTTTAATATATTCTCATTGCGGATATATTCTCATTTATTCAATAAAAGAAAAAAAATTGTTTTCTTATCGGTCACCACGCTCAAAAAGTGGAACTTGAATTAATATCAAAGAAAAAACTTGAATATCCCCATTCGACTTGCAGGCCTTTAAAACCTATTAAATACCTTTTCTCTATTAAAATTTGTTTTCTTATCGGTCACCACGCTCAAAAAGTGTAACTTGAATTAATATCAAAGAAAAAACTTGAATATCCCCATTCGACTTGCAGGCCTTTAAAACCTATTAAATACCTTTTCTCGATTAAAATTTGTTTTCTTATCGGTCACCACACTCAAAAAGCGTAACTTGAATTAATATCAAAGAAAAAACTTGGATATCCCCATTCGACTTGCAGGCCTTTAAAACATATAAAAATACCTTTTCTCTATTAAAATTTGTTTTCTTATCATTATTGTTATCGTATTCATTAATATCAAAGGAAAAACTTGAATATCCCCATTCGACTTGCAGGCCTTTAAAACCTATTAAATACCTTTTCTCTATTAAAATTTGTTTTCTTATCGGTCACCACGCTCAAATGTGTAACTTGAATTAATATCAAAGAAAAAACTTGAATATCCCCATTCGACTTGCAGGCCTTTAAAACCTATTAAATACCTTTTCTCTATTAAAATTTGTTTTCTTATTGGTCACCACGCTCAAAAAGTGTAACTTGAAATTATATCAAAGAAAAAACTTGAATATACCCATTCGACTTGCAGGCCTTTAAAAACCTATTAAAATACCTTTTCTCAAAAAATAGAGTTAGATCATTCAAATTTGGTACATCGAGGTTTTCGATACCTACAAATCGATTGCGGATATTTTTGATATATTCTCATTGTGGATATATTCTCATTTATTCAATAAAAGAAAAAAAATTGTTTTCTTATCGGTCACCACACTCAAAAAGTGTAACTTGAATTAATATCAAAGAAAAAAAAATACTGCATAAATAAAATAAATAAATAATTATAATTGCATATGTTGATAAAAAATGCTATGCAATAGCTTTACCCCGGCAGTCCTCGAGTGCCACACGTATTTTTTTTGTTTAGCCGCATGATTAGAGAGAGCATGGGGAGGGTTAGAAACAGAGAAAGGTTTCCTGTACACAGAGGTTTTAAAAGAGGAATCGCACCTAATAACTAAAACATCAAGAAAGGGAAGTTGATTACAATTTTCTAACTCAAAGGTAAACTGAATATGGGGATCAATAGCATTAGCAATATTAAGAATGGCAGAAACATCAAACGGATTTTCAACAAGAATGAAAGTGTCATCTACGTAACGTAACCAGCATTTTAAATTTAACACCTTTAATAATTTTTCCTCAAAATAATGCATATAGATATCGGCAAGAATAGGAGATAAAGGATTACCCATACTTAAACCATCACACTGTTTATAAAATTTGTTATTAAATTCAAAAGTAGTTTGGGAAACACAGAGTTTAGTTAGATTAACAAATCTTTGATTTCAATGTCAGAATAATGAAATTCACGTAGCCTTTTTCTAAACAATTAAGCGCACCTTCAGTGGGGACATTAGTAAATAAAGACTTCACATCTAACATTGAGCATAATATTAATTTAAAAAATAAATAAATAAATAAATCATTAAAAAATAAAAATAAAATAAAATAAAATTAATTGTTTATTCCTTCCACCCCTCCTTTTGTTTATCTACATATGGAGTTTTAAGCAAATTGGTTCATAAATACCTTTTTATGTGAATTTAAAATTTTCAAGTGGCCGGCGCTTGGAAACAAGATGGTGGGCCAAGTTGACAAATATATCAAATGCATTTGTGAGATAAGACTACTGTACAAATATAGTTGGAATTAATTCAGAATCTCAAAAATCACCGTGTTGAAATATTAAGTGGTGCCACTTGGATCAAAATGGCAGAGAAAGTTGATTAGTGAACTAATTAATCTAAGATATTGTTGCAAACTTGAAAAAAAAAATTATTATTATTATTATTATTATTTTTAGAAATTCTTTTGAAGAGAATTAAAAATTGATTAAATGTTAATTATCTGCATTTCTAGTTTGTTTTAACGTTAAAATAGCCTAATTTTTCCTTAAAAACGCATTAAAAAGCTCCAATATGGCAGGTAATGGATTTGGATCTTTTTCACTTGACGACTTTTTTGGCGACTTTTGGCGAGAAAGTCCATAAACTTCATTGAGACACTTATATAGTCTATGTATACATCAAAATTCAAACAAATTCGGAATACGCTTTTTACAATTTGAATTTGAAATTTTCAAGTGGTCTCCTTTTGAAAACAGAATGGTGGAGCACCTTGGTTAAGAAACTCATCCAAGATATTCATAACAAAAGTCAAGACACTGTCCAAATTTGGTTCGATTTGGAGTATTATTTCGGAAGTTATCGTGATTTTAAATTTCCAAGTGGTAGCCTGATTTCAAGTGGCCCCACTTAAGATATCCGCCACTTTATGAAAAATGGCAGATAAATTTTATTAATAAAATTCATTTAGACCCTTATGTAGTCTAGATTTACATAAAAATTCATGCAAATCTTGCTTTAAATACGCTTTTTACAATGTGGGTTAGAAATATTCAAGTGGCTGCTACTTGAAAACAAAAAGTCGGAGCAACTTGGTTAACGAACTCATCGAAGATATTTATAAGATTAGTTAACTGTCTAAATTTAGTTCGATTTGGAGTATTATTTCGGGAATTATCGTGATGACAAAATTTTCATTATATATATAGATAAACGAAGTGATTGCAATAGGTCGATTTCTAAAGCTAAAATTGGAAAATCCGGCTATGACACTGTGGAGAGGTTTCCACACATACATTCACTTTTTAATCTATTTCTTTTAAAATATTTTGAAATGAAATTCTCTCATGAAAAATGAAATAATTTAATTATTCAGATTTTTCATTTCAAAATTAATTTTATTTCATAATAGTTTTGCGAATCCTAATGTATTTTACTTTTTAATTCGTAGAAAAAAAATATAAAGAATTAATTGTAATGCAGATTATATTACGTAAACCATTTTAAAATAAAACTTTCTTAAATCAAATCTTCATTCATTTTGGAGTTATTAATAGAACCCACAAATTAAAGATTTCGTTTTTATTTATATTAGAAATGTAATACTTTATGAATAACTTTTCATTTGAGATATAAATTAGCTTAATATTCTTATAAAAAAAAATGTTCTCAATGTTTTAAAAAGAAATCGTTTCAGATTCACTAATAGATTTATTCCTAAAGTAGCTGACGCAATAGTTTTTTGAAATTACTCATACAGATGTAATTATCAATTTCCTGTTTCACAATACTCATAATTCACGTCGTCTTCTTGGCTCTACACAAGCGCGCCAACGATAGGGTTAATATTTTCTATCCGCCTCTCAAAATTTAAAAGTTTACATGCATTTATATTCACGAACAAAGAATTACACTTGGCGGTTCTTTGGAGACAGCTTGGTCATGTGATTTGCAGGCTTGCCAGATTTGGCTTGGTAAGTCGCGCGCTCGGTTTGCTCTCCCCTGACATTTTTGCAAAAGTTTTTGACTTGATAAGACGTAAAAAAACGTTACCTCTCTCTCACCTCCCTTTTTTAAGGCACATCCCTAAGACTTATTATGTACAATCTCGAGTACTTAAAGTATTTATTTTTGTATTTAATTGGAATTTTATATCTTTGAACTATATGTTTTAATTTTAAATAAATACCTGACTTCATCGCCTCTATATCTCTGCTATTATTTATTTTATACAATGTTTGATTGTACATTTATGAACCTGTTGCACTATTGATCACGAGCTTATGTTTAAAATAACCAAAAGCAATAGTACATCCCCAGTAGCACAACAGTACTGGTCAATGTTGGCCCATCATTAGCCGGCAATGGCCCATCTTCGACCAACATTGGCCAATGCTGGCTAATGATGGGCTAACATTGCCCAATATTGTTGTTCTACTGAGAGAGGTGCATCAAGAATAGTCAAAACGGACCTTCATGCAAAATTCCTTAGCTCTGCGATTTTCTAAAAAGTGACCAACACACCTCAAATTTTAACTTTTTTTGCCACTTTCTTGTCATCCTTGTAACTTAGAATATTGGGAAGACACTGAAAGATTTTATATTATTAAGTACACCTTTTGTATTAATTATCTGTAAAATGTAAAACTTTGGCCATTTAAGGATCGAACCGACGAATCTAGTCTAATTTTTATTAAAATCACACAATCAACTGTGGAAGAAAATCATATTTATTGAAATTTTATTTTTCCGATTGAGCGAAAATAATGCCTGGACCGGGAGTCGAACCCCGGATCTTAGACTTACAAGGTCAAGGTTCTACCAATTGAGCAATCCAGGCCGGCAAACCGGTCAGCTTTACTCACTCAGACAACCTTTAGGCAGGATTGTGCTAGTCTAAATTGTGCGAATTTTAAAGAAAATCACCGAGTACTCTGAACTAATAGGCTGTCGAACATATCTTGATTCGAGACCTGAAAACCCCCATCTACCATTTTGTAAAAGAGTCACACTGATATATATATATATATATATATATATATATATATATAAAGAAAAGTACTTGTAAATTTATCACAATATAACAAAACGTTTTCTATATATAGAAAAATAAGTTGTTAAATAAGAATAAGAAATGGGGACATAAACCGTTAATTTGGTAAGTGTCTGATTTACATGGTTCCGATGATATTTCGAATACAGTACCCAATACTACCCTTTTTTTTCATTTTAACAAAACTTTTCCTTTGCGTAAATAACTGTTTTATATGCGTCTGTGTGTTTGAAAAGCTAAAATAATAATAATAATTATCATATTTTAATTGATATCCTACTGGAAATTTAAAAAACAATAAAATATTTATTCTCTAATTTACTTCTATATTCTAAATTTTCCAGTACATA
Source organism: Salticus scenicus (assembly GCA_963930645.1). NCBI lineage: Eukaryota > Metazoa > Arthropoda > Arachnida > Araneae > Salticidae > Salticus > Salticus scenicus. The sequence continues at coordinate 103,577,244 of OZ005662.1, read as the reverse complement.
ATTTCGGTTCGAGAAAAACAATAAAAATATCAAAATTTTCAATCTTAAAAATTTACTCAAATATCTAATTAATTACATTGTTTGAAAAAAAAAAAAAAAAAAAAAAAATATGTTTTCAGCTTTTCATTTCATCTCTTCTTTTAACTCTTTTGCTGAACAACTGCAAACAAAAAATGTTCCCTGTTCAAAGTAATAAATTCCCGCTAGCTTGTTCAAAAACACTTCAAAATTTTACTTCACGCAAACTTTCAAGTTCTATTTTTCCCCTTAAATACCTTTTGAAAAACGACAACAAATAAGAAAAAAAACGCAGGGGAAAAATTAATTCTATTTAGCAGATACACAGATTTTTACAATAAAAGTTTATTTGTCTTTTTTGTCATATGCTATTAAAGATGTTTCCAAATCTTTTTTTTTTTTTTTTTTTCCCTCGAAAATTTTTAACACTTTTATTTTCGCTAGGTAAAACGTTTTCAGTGTTTCTTTCTCTTTTCCATTAGTCTCCCCCACTCTTTTTTCACAGAGAGTATGTTCCCACAAGTTGTTTTTAAATAACACACACATCTTGCACTTCTTTATTTTACTATTAAATTTAATGTTAACGATTAAATTTCTTACAAATATCACTTTCTTTTGCATGAAAGTCTGGCTTCGTTTTATGAATATGTTTTTAAAGCAATTTATTGATATGAAATATTTTAAATTTTCATTACAAACAAAAAATTTTCCTACTTTTAATAGACTTTTACATTTTTATGGCATGTAAAGTATTTTAAATACATTAAGTTTTCTCTTTATTACATAAACATTCTAAAATTTTATTTTTCAGCTTTTCTTTGATAATTTTCTCTCTCTCTTTTTTTTTTCTTTCACATATCTGTCTTTCTTTATTATTCACTTTTACCAGCTATAGCGTAAAAAAAATAATTTTTTTTTCGATAAATTTCAGAATTTAATTTATACACGTTTTAATGTAACCCAGAATCAGCGTTCCCAACTTTTATAATTTATTCACAATCATTTTTAGCCCCGCCTTCTTTTCGCACCAGAAATTTAGTAGATTATTTCTCTTTAATATGTGACAACGATTAAATAAGAAGAAAATCACTTTTCAAAATTTTCGGTATGAAAAAGAGGCGGGGCTAAAAATGCTTGTGAATAAATTATATAAAGTTGGGAACGCTGCCCAGAATTAAAATATAATGCTGTTATCTGTAGGTCTGTCTTTCTCTCTGTATGGTAATTTCTCTGTGTGAGGTTGTAGCTCCCAATTGTAAATCTACAATCATATAAGCGAATAGCCTTTAAACATTTAGTTGTGATCGGGCGAATAATTTCTGTACAGGGACTTGCAAAAATCTATACTTTAATATTAAATTTAAAGTTAACGAAAACTTTTAATGCAAATAACACTTTCTTTTGAATGAAACTGTGGCTTTGTTCTACAAATATATTTTTAAAGCAACTTATTTTAATGAAATGTTTTAATTTTTTATTAAAATATATTTTTTACAGTTTCTTTCTTTCTTTTTTTTTTTTTTTTTTTTTTTTTTTTTTACCAATAATTTTTGTTATCAATGTAATTTTCCGTTTTTATGTATAATACATTCTCTTATAATAAATAAATAAACAATAAAAAAATAAAATAAAATGGCACTTGTTTGAAATTGCACGTTAAGAATCAAGCAAAAAGACTTGAAAATAAATAAACTGGGCTTTATTTAAAACACTTGTTTATTCTTAATAATCGAAATGGAGTTCCATATTTATCTTAATAAAATATCCCAAATTAAGTTCTGCTGATAAATTTTAAGCACTGTTGAAAATATATTTAAATAAATGCGATAATCAGAGAAAAATAAATATTTATAAATAGAGCACAATAATAATAATAATAATAACGATAATAAAACCATGGCTAATTACACAAAAATTAAAATTACAATATACAAAATATATGGATAACATTGTATTTTTAGTTAAAATGTAATAGAGAAACAAAAGTGTTTTCATTCACTCTTCCAATATATATATATATATATATATATGTGTGTGTGTGTGTGTGTGTGTTTGTGTGTCTGTGTCTGTGTGCGTGTAAAAAGAGAGCGAGAGAGAGAGAAATTCACCTAATAACACCCTTGTCGATGTCTTACAGCATTAATCTTCTTCTGTAAAATTTATTGGTCACAATTTTACAATTCATTAAATTGGGTACACCATATAATAAAAATAAATCATTCTGTGTTCCTTACAATCTATTAAATGTTCTACAATAATCGCTAGAAAGTAAATCATTTTTATTTCTTGTATAGATTTTTCCATACATTTTTTAGTCTATTTTAGTTAATTTCCATTGGTTTAGTTAGTTTCATTTATTTCATAAACAGTCGGCAGCAAAATTATTGAAGCACTAACAATAATTCCTACTTAAAAGGTGGGCACCTAATACTGTTTTCTTAAACAAACAATTGTAGAGGCATGATCTTAGTAAAAGTGTAGATGTGTGCCTTAATAATTTTGCTGCCGACTGTCGTTTATTTCTGAATAAAAAAAATAAAGATAAATTTTTATTAAAGAAATTTTTTTTTTTATGATTTGTGAAATATTATCTAATTGAATGTAGTAACGTACATTTCAAGGGAAAAAAATATTTTATTAAGATAATAATTAAAGTTAAGATAAATGTGAATGAGATAAAGTAAAAATAATAATTTATATATGTTTTACTTTCTTTCTCTATTCATTTTTTCTTCAATGAATATAATTAAAATCAATTATTTCACTTTGAAAACATAAAAAAAAAAAATATTTTTTTTTACTTTGTATTCTGTACTTTTTTTTTCTCTAAATAAAGTGTTTAATAGCAATAATAAACAAACTTGAATTTAGTTAATATAGCATAAATCGGAACATAATATGATCATTTCATTGCAATTAAAGTTGATAAAGACTATAAATAGTTTGCTCTTTTTTTTTTTTTTTTTTTTTTTTAATTTTTAAAAGTTAGAAATATGACCGCAAAACAGTCATATATTTGATACCTTTACTGAAAATTGTGTTTACGTTTTTGTTAAGTTATCCAAATTATGATAGCTATCAATATTTCCATACATAACCTTTTTCCACGTATAATTTTCAAGATGAGTAAAATCTCTAAAAAACGAAAAGTTTATATTTCTGGTATACAAGATATTTAATAAAATGTGTTAATCTTTAGGATAAAAAAAAAAAAAAAAAAAAAATCGAAATAAATGTATACAATTCATGAAGTTATAGTCCTTTTACGTTCGCCTTTAACATTTTATATATGAAAAATTTATTAAAAAAATTAATTAATTAATATATATATATATATATATATATATATTCTAATGTATAAGCTGTTTGGAAAAATATTTTACGAAAATCATGTTTTTAGCGAATGGTGTGTCTGTGTGTCTTTTTTAATCTGTTATTAATGTTATTTTTTAAACTTTATATTTTTTACTTAATTAAATTAATTTTTAAATTAATTTTTTTTTCATAAGTCAAATCAAATGCATGGTTATAAAATTATCGAACAGGGGGAATATATATATATATATATATATATATGAGTGAGCGGGGGGTGTATCTAGAAAACGGTGGGTGACTGGGCAAAATGGAAGTCATATTCGGATTCAGGAGGTCATTTTATATAAAAATATGCAAGAATGGTATCAAAACTCGATTTTTTTTTTCTTTGCGGAGAAGAATAACTTGAACAAAACTTTATTCCCCTTGAGATTCACGTTAACTAGGTTCGACTGTATTAATTTAATTTGATATTTATTGCGATTTCTGAATTAAAAAAAAAAAAAAAAAAAAAAAAAAAAAAACTACATTTCTAAAAGTTATTTTTATATGAAAATACAAACTCTTAAAAATTAATACAACGAAAAAAAAAAAAAAACATTTAACTTAATTTTTCCATTTATCGCACTTTGCCAATAAACCAATATAACAACTACATTTTTCTAAAATAATACTTTATATTTTTTCATCCCGAAAATAAGTTTATAATCCTAAAAAAACAGCCAGAAAAATAAATTACATTAAATAAAAAGTATCTTGTATTTCTTATATTAGAGTTATTTTAAACTGATTTGGTTGAAAAAATTTCAAAAATAAAAATACATTGCGCAATTTTTACGCATTTTCTTTCATTTCATTTAAGTAAATAACTTTTTAATGAAAAGACTAATAGCAGATTTAAAGTAGTGTATTTGTTTTATTTATTTATTTATTTACTTTTGGAACAAAAGAGGATTATATGTTGATGGATTAAAGTTTTTAGTGGATTTAATTTTAAGAGACAGTAAATAGAGATAAAACGGATTTGTGATATATTTCATTCCAAAGGGAATAAACAGTCTCTTTATTAACTGATTGTATTGATCATTTTCTTTTAACCGTACACAGTACAGAAAATATTGTTTTAGGGTAAATATTTTCATTAAGTTTCTGGTATAATTACACGCTTTGTCGTTTCCTGAGTCAGAAAAATCAGGTTTATTAACCCCTTAACTGCCTCGACCGTGTATATATCATTTCCGAAATACGATATTTTGAATTTTGCTGCTAACATTGAAATTACTGACACTTTTTGGCAATGCAAAAAAACCACCTTATAATGAAATCACCTAAAAAATGAAAAGTGAAAGTATAATAAAGTGTTTGAATATTTTTCTAACTTTTCGAATATTTGTCCTATAAACATAAATGCACTTGCATTGTTTTACGCGTTTCTGTTAAAGAGTATATGTTTTAAGTAAACATTTTCCAGTAGCGATCATTTTGTAGAAAAATACTAAAAAAAAATATCAGTTTTATAATTTTTTAAATAGAGTCACGTATGACGTTAAATGGGCAATATAATTTATAGTGCCTTATAAAAAATATAATAATACGAGGCGTTAGCCAGTGGATACTTTTTATATTTTTTTCCTTAAGAATATATTAAATAGAATCTTTAACATAATCAGATGTAATTTTTAAAAATATAATTCAAATATTTGGCTTTATTTTGGCTAATTAATCGAACTATTTGGCAATGTATTTTTTTTCCCAATCACATTAGCTCCATGATATGGGTTTAGTGAGTATAAAATAAATTTTAGATAATTAGGAACTATCTTACAATGTAATATAATACTTAAAAGTTGTATCTAAAATCATGATAAAAATCAAATCTAATCTAAATAAAACAGTCCTTATGTATGTAATAATCCTTACCTATTATAAGTTCTGCTTGGAAAAAAAAAAAAAAAAAACAACTATGCTTTTTTAGAATAGCTACTTTGTTTAATACTTTTCTTAAGATTTGTACAGCAATAAGATATATGTATGGCCTGAACTCTATCAACATAGTGCACGACTCCCCTTTTGTTTTAAGAAACTTAACTCAGATAAAGTAATTCATATCATGTTTTATATTAGCCCCATGCAAACCCTTTGTAAATTTATACTTTATACTTATTTATATAAACTATGAGATCAAAAGTAACTAAATATGCATTGAATAAACTCATTTATAAAACACTATATATGTATATACAGGGTGTTTCAAAACTCATGGGCAAAAATTTAAGGGTGGTATAAAACATCTAAACAATCCATTTTCACCATAATGCATGGGCGGAGAGCAAGCGATGACCGCTGGAGGGCGCTGTAATGGAAAGTATAAAGCGCTTGTTTTCTTACACATCGTTTTTTCAACCGTGGATTTCAGCAGGCAATGCGACATACAATAATCAGGAAAAGGCGGACATGAATTTTATGTATGATCTGGCGAATGGGAATGCTCTGGAAGCTGCAAGAGTGTTGTGGTATTTTTCGGTCTGGCACGTGCCTTCTCGGGAAACGCTGCCTGTACAGTCTTGCGGCTTCCAGAGCATTCCCATTCGCTAGACCCATACATAAAATGCATGTCCGCCTTTTCCCGATTACTGTATGTCGCTATGCCTACTAAAATCCACATTAGAAATGACGATGTGTAAGAAAACGCGCGCTTCATACTTTCCATTACAGCGCCCTCTAGCGGTCACCGCCAGCTCTCCGTCCATGCATAGTATGGTGAAAATGGCTTGTTTAGACGTTTTCTACCACCCCTTAAATTTTTGCCCATGAGTTTTGAAACACCTTGTATATACATATTGGAAATATTGAAGTGAAATATCCTGATTTCGTCAAGAAAAAGCAAGTAAGATAGAAATATATCCAACTTTTCACCATGAAAAATAATTTTTACAACTCATGAAATGACAGTATGATATGTCAAGTAAATGATAGTGTGGCTGAATTTACAAAATGAGGAATTTTGAGTGATAAACAGAAGAATTATTCAGGTTTTCACTGAAGCCCTGTGTCTACACTAGCCTCCTTCTTCCCCTAATATGCACATTATTTTCTATAATGATCATACATTAGAAAAGCAATCTATATTACTTTTATTTTATGTTTAAAGCAACTTAATATCGTTTAAATGAAATTTAGGTAAGTTGGGTCCTTAGACAGCAATTTATAAAAATTTTATTTAATATCCCTCTAAAATCTATGAAGTCTATAAATTATAAAAGTATTTCAAAATAGGTCATATTTTTTGAAACAATGATGTATAAGAAAACAAACTTCACTGGCGCGCTTCAAATACTTTAAGTTTAAAAATGATAAATAATATACATATACATATATGTATATATATATATATATATATATATATATATATATATATAAATTCTGTGTGTGTGTGTCCTCGTGAAAATCTATAAATCCTCCTCTCATCAGAATTTAGGTCATCCGACGATGACTTATGAGATTATTACCAACTTTTTACTCAATCGGATAAGGCGTTTAGACGATATTGCACTTCAAATAATTCGAAGCAATATGCTATATTATTATTATTATTTCTTTTTATTGTGTGTGTACATATAAAAAAAATCTGTAATTCTTAAACTCAATAAAATTCATAAAGGTTGTACGTCAGTGGCCTACAGCATACCTACCTACCTACCAATTTGTGATAAGTCGATTAAAGCTTATATATATATAATGTGAAATATGCCCATAATGAAAAAGGAATTTTCTCTGTATCGCTGTTAAAAAAAATAAATTAATAAAAAGAAAAGGAAAAAAAAGCTCTAAGTTTTACAGTTAGCAAAACTTATATAAATCGTTAGAAAGTTATTATTACAGACTTACCAACTTTTTACTTAATCGATTAATGTTTTTAGACGCTGACATACATTAAATAATTTACGACACAAAAACATTATCGCAGACCTTGATAGTAACCAAAAAATGTTTGTGTCTTTGTAAAAAATCTATTAGAGCTACATTCATACATATCTGTATGAATCGTACGCGAGGACCGATTTTGAGCTCAGTCGAAGTTATCATTCTGACTCACATCCATACGCACACACACACATGCACATACACTCGTACAAACACATATTCATAAACATTTACACAAATACCAGTGAAACATTATTTTTTAAAATATATATTTTTTATAATAAATTAATAAATAAATTAAATTAAATTAAAAAATTAATAAAATTAATAAATAAATAGAAAAAAAAAGTAAGAAAAAAAGAAAGAAAAAGTCGATAGCCCTTTTTGATTAACATATCTTTCAGTATTCTTTTTTATTAGCATATCTTTACATAATAAACTGTAGATCTTTTATTTCGAGAAAAAATAATTAATTATCTTCTCAAAAATAGAAAACAAAATTAATTTTAAACATTTTTCTTTCTTTTATTAAAACATATGTCCTCTCTCTCTCTAAAAAAAAAAAAAAAAAATAAATAAATAATAAATAAATAAATAATGTTTGACAGTTTTTTTTTTCCCACTTAATGTTTCAAGTGGGAATTTACAGTAATTCAAATTTTATAATTGCTTTTTCAATTACTGAAATCATAATGGCTAATTTCTTCCCATTTTTCAAGTTAATGAAAGAGACTTTTATTTCAAAATTAAATATTCATGGTATACTCTTTTTGTAATAAATATTTTCTAATAGTCAGAGTCTCAATATATTCTTAACCTTAAAAAGAATTACACGCAATTGCCTGAATTTTAAGATAACTAAACGAAAAACATAAAAAAAAGTATGAGAATATTACATCAATGAAAGTTAAAATTATGACCACTAATTAAAGTTCACTCGCAGATTTGTTGCTTGAAAGTTATGAAAATATACAAGGTCTGTCCCGAAAGTAATGCACCACATTTCTTCTTCTGCCGCGACTATCCGTCGCACAGGGTTGCCTCTTGCACGGAAGGATGGGAGGAGTCTTGGGAACGCAGCGCCATCAGCGCCAGTCGGCTCCGAGCTCCTGGAGAGTCACAGTGCCTGTTTCAGTGAACCCTTGTGTGAGTTCTCGGTCGAAATCAAGATGGAAAAAACTCTCAAGCAGATTTGTTGCAGTGTTGTGAGGACGATCCCGCTTTTTTGGACAGTGTGGTAAGTAGTAATGAATCTTGAATCTTCTTGTACGACCCAGAAACAAAAAGACAAAGCGCAGAGTGGCACACGACGTCGTCCCCATGTCGAAGAAAGGCAAGAATGGGCAAATCGCAGATCAAAGCGATGACCATTGTTTTTTCAATTCCAAGGGAGTGGTCCATTTTGAAATTGCTCCTCATGGCCAACCAATCAACGCCAAATTAGACATCGAAGTACTGAAAAGGCTAAAGCAACGGGTCAAGCGCGTCAGGCGCGTGATCAAACATCCTTGAAGCTACACCACAACCATGCTCCCAGCCACACCGCCTTTATGACGACCGACTACCTCACCAAGGTTGGTATCTCAACGCTACCCCAGCCACTTTACATTCCTGGTTTGTCCCCTCCCGACTCCTTTTTGTCCCCAAGGCGTCTACAACGACGAAATTACTAAAGGACATACCTGTGACGGACTTTCAGGACGCATATAAAGCATGGAAACAAGTGTGTTGAAGCAAGATGGATGTATTTCGAAGAATATTGAGTAATTCTACGAATCGGTGCAATAAATTTCTTAAAATAAAATGAGCGTTCTATTTTCGGTACAGACCTTGTATTTTGCATATACACTGCACTGAGGTGAAAATTTTGTGAACACTACCTTTGAAGCATGGAAAAAATGATCATGGAAAAGTTCTACAAAAAATATTAAGATATTTCATCAAAACTTTCAAAACAGAGTAAAAAATATATTTCCTTAAAAAAAAAAAAAAAAAAAAAAAAAAAAAAGAAGATTGGAAGAAAATGAAAACTAGTTATGTATTATATTTAAAGTACAAAACTGAATTACGTTACAAGAAGATTAAAATTAATATGACGAAATATAATAACCAGTAATGATATACTTTGATATTGGAATTTTTTTTTCTTGAATAAATATAGTTATTTAGAAAGGCTTAAATCTTAAACTTCTTTTCCTTAATTTATTTATTCAAAAAAAAAAAAAAAAAAAAAAAACCTGCATAGTATTAAAATCTTACGTAATGTATTTGTGGAATTCTCTCATATTACATAACCTTAACGTAAATAAAAGCCATTCTATATACTCCATATGTATGTATGTATGCATCTGGGTATGTCTTACTTCTCCTCCCAAACCAGTGAACCAATTTCAACCAAAATTGACACAATTACTACTTACGGAAACAGTTGAAGTACTATGGGTATTCTGCATATCTAGCGAATGCGCAATTGTAGGAGGGAACGAAAAACCCTTTCAAGAATCACATTTTTGCATTATACAGGTAATGATAACAATATCCAAAAACACATGCTGCGGCAGAAATGTATTTCAAGCATTACTTTTACAGGGTGACTTAAAATCTTTTGACTTTTGTTTAATTTTTTACTGGTCACTTTTTTCACTTCTGGACAAAACGTTCATTTAAATGTGTGTATATGAGAAGTATCATGTTCTTTACACTATCAAAATTTCACGTTGATTCCTGAAGAACTTTTTTAGATGTTTGACAAAACGTCTGAATTCGAAAATGTCCAAATACATATTTATAGATAGTGTATTCTAACATTATATTAATATTTAAAAAAATGCCAGCATAAATATATAGTTTTCTCTAGATTACTATGTTCAAACTATTATCATAATTAACCGACTTCAAAAAAAAAAAAAAAAAAAAAGAAAGAAAAAAGAAAAAAAAAAGAAGAAAATAATAAAGTCTACATTGCAATTGAAAACAACCTTTAACAGAAATTTAGCGATATTTCAAATAAACGTCAATTTAATGACAACAGCTATATTTTAGTAGTGTTAAACTTTATATGTCGACGATTCTTACATGTCAATCTATCATGTGATGGATAAGTACCCTATCCTAAAAGAAAAACGGAAATGTCTTTTTCGACAAAATGGCTTTAACATGAAATATATCTTTGAATTTATGTACTTCTATTATAAAGGCTATAAACCTTTCCTTTTTAGAATTGTTACATTGTATTTTCTATTAAGTAATCCAAAACTTTTTTTTGTTTTGTTTTGTTTCATTTTCTTTTATAAATCATTCTTTAAAGTTAAGTATATAAATTATTGTAGGCTGTGTTGTCTATAGTGTTGTACATTTTTAGAATATTTTAAAATCGTTTATTATTATTATTAGTGTATTTTTTACACCACGTAATAAAAGTCTTGAAATCTCATGTATAGGGAGGGGAGACCGGGACATAGTGGACCACTTTTACACTTTTAATTTTTTTTCACCAAAAATAAAAAGAGAAAGGAACTTGAAAAAATTAGCAAACTTTCTTTAAACCTTTCTTGACATGTCCTAATTTTTTATGACACTACTTCTAATACATTACGAATAAAAAAATGAATTGTGTGCACTCACAAAGTGGACAGCACAGTGACCCACAACCCGGGGTTCAGTGGACCAACCTCTATTGTTCATGTTCCATTAATATAAATTACTCATTTTTAGTTTCTTATGCAAGTTTCTTATGCAATTCTAGTCTAAATATCATAATTTGAACATTTTCATGAAATAAAATTACCAAAATTTAAAGAAAATCAAACTAAATAAGAAATCAAATTAAAGATAGAATCCTATATCAGATTTGCTTTTTCTTTTACCTGCCATCACTAGAAACAATAAGATATATTTTTAATTTGTTTATTAATGTTATATATTTATAAAAATTATGAAATATATGATTAAACATTATATTACTATTCAAACATTTTTATTAATTATTTTGAGATATTAATACTTTACATTATATTTGCGAGATAAGTTTAACTAAAAATATTCTACTTTTATTATTTACATTTTATTTCTAAAAACATCAACAATAAATTTATATAATCTACTATATCACATAATCATTTTATTTATTTTTTTAATATTAAACAATTCAAATAGTTATTAAATTTAGGTATTATTAATTATTATACTACTATTCAACTATTTTCCCTTTTCAGATATTTATTTTATTATAACATTAAGATAATTTTTTTTTTAATTCTTTTGAGTCACATTATATTTGTATATGTAAATTTAACTAAAATAAATAAGGTATTAAATATAATTTGGACTTTTAAGCACACTGGAAGGCGTTCCACTGTTGCCCATATAGGGGTGGTCCATTGTGCCCCATGTCCAGACAAAACAAATAATAATATTAAAATTATATATAGACTATAAATATGCTAATAATTTTTTTGAATTTGAAAACAACAATATCTTACCTTTTCTTAACAACTATCCAATATTTGTAGTCAATAGTTCAGTTCTGATAAAATTAAAAAAACTTCAAACTTGAATAATTACTTTGAGCAGCTCAAAACATAAAAAACGTATTAAATGCTTACCTTAGCATTTACCATGTGTTTTTTGGGATATATACAAGTAGTACCATGCTGTCATCTATGAGTCTCAATATATACTAAAAGAGTTAAATATTAAGAGATTTAAATTGGGGTGGTCCACTGTGCCCCATACTCCCCTAATTCTGAGTCATCGATATTTTATGTATATAATATTGAAATTATATTCTTTTGCTTTAAATTTTTATTAAATGTCTTTTTTTTTTTTTTTTTTTTTTTCTGAAAAGAGCCTGTACGGTACGTGGTACTAAAAATATGTTTAATTGTTTTAATCATTATAAAGTTTTTTTTCTGAACAAATGTAGGAACCATAATGTTGCAAAGCATAGCAATGGCTACCAAAGAATTTTCAATGCCAAGAAACTATTGATGATTATTTGAATTGTGATAATTTTATTGTCAAAATTTAACTATCTATTACATTATATCTTAAAGTTTCAAAGTATTCTGCTTTAAGAATGCTTGTTGTATGAATGTTTTATTAAACTTTTGGAAAATTTAAAAATGTGTATAATTTTTAATGCATTCATTTTTTTTTCTAATCACTAAAAAGTTGAATTTAGAAAATGCGGATTAAAAAAAAAATTATAATGATCCATTTTCTGTTAATTTTATATTAGTAGTCTTCTATATTCATTAGAAGAAAGCATTGAATTCGTAAAGAAATTTGAATCTGCATTTTCTAAGAATTTAAACATTTTTTACATTTTGACAGTGTTGTGCAAGTTCACGAAAAAAACGAGCTAGTTCAAACTCAAGTTCATCGTGTAAAAAACGAGCTAGTTCGCGCTCAAACTCCTGTCTGAAAAAAATGAACGCGTTCAACTCAAGTTCATTTTTAAAAAGGAGCGAAGTTCATTAAAAGTTCATTTTTGAGTATTTTTTTTTTCTCTAAATAGATCTTCTCGGTGACTCGGTGAACACTTTCATAGGTAATTTACATTTATTAAAATTGTCAATTACCATGAAAATTATTCTTAATTTAGTGTTTAATTAAACTTATAAACATTTAATTCTCAATTATAACTTATTCATTTAATAGTAGTAGAAATTTATTTAGAGGACACTTCTGAATAGTGAACCCACTGTTTTTGTGTATTTTTTTATTCTCAAATTTCCAATACTTTTGTTTATGCGCACAGTGGCGCACCCAGAAATAAATTGTGGAAGAGGCCTGGGTTGAAGAATAAAAAATACTATATATATATATGTACTCAAAGCAATTCCAATCCTATGCCAGTATTTTTGAATATAAATTTTTGTTTTAGTTAAAGCAGAAATTACAAGAAAGTTTCTACAAATATTTAAGAAATGTGGTGCAGTAGGACAACTTTATATGCAAGTGAATGTGGTATTTATCAAAATAGCAAATATAAACATGTATATGTCGATCCTTGTTCTATAAAATCATTTCCAAATAGAAATTTTTATTTTAGCTTAAAGCAGAAAACTTTCCAAAAGTTTCTCCAAAGATTAATTTTTAAAAGTTATGAAAGAAAACGGGTGTGAAATTATGAGTATATATACAATGTTTATTTTGAAGTATGATGCGTCATGGTCAATATCAAACAAGTCTTTGAAAGTCTGTCATTTCTAGATAAACGAAATTTTTTGAAAGATTTAAAATAATGGAATTATAATCAAAATAATTTTTAAACATTATATATAAGTTATACACTTTAAAAGTATTTTTACTTCCAAAAATATCTAAATAAAATAACATTTAAAAATGTAAATTTAAATTAGATTTTTAAGTTATTTTTGAAATAATTTACTTTGACAATATTTTTAATCTTTTGTTCTATGCAGCTTACTAATTGCTTCAATTAGAACTATGACAAGATTTTTCTTACTCTAACATGTTTGCTCAAGAGCCAGTTTGCTTAAATTAAGAGTTATTTATTTATTTTTGATAACGAAACTAGTATAATATAACATTTTCAAATGACAAATAATAATAATAATAGAAAGAAAAAGAAACTGAAAATATCCTACCCTGTCATTTTTAATTTATAAAGCAGGCTGAGTTTTTATTGATTATCAATAGCATGATATTAAATATGATAAAGAAATTAGTATGATTTAAAATTTAATAATAATAATAATAATAATAATAAAGAAATCAAAAGAAAAGAAAAAAATCAAAAGAAAGAAAAAAAGAAAACAAAAATGGAAGAAAAAGAAAAGAAATTTAAAATGTAAAAGAATATAACATACACTATTATCATTTTTAATTTATAAGCAATACGTAAAATTTCATGAAAAATGTAAAAAAAAAAAAAATGATAATAATAATAATAATAATAATAACAAGAATAAGCAGGAATCATTTTACATATTGCTTAATATAATACATAACATCTCTATTGTATGAAAAGAAAAATCTATATTTAATATATGTTTTTTAAAGAAAAATATTTACTTCTATTTTTATTTCTAAAGCAGGCTGCGCTTTTATTGATTTGGTATATAAATATGATAAAAAAATTAGTCAATTTATTACTTTCCAAACAAACGTATGAAAGGAAAGTATTGTAATCATGTCAAAAATCCGAATTCGAGATTTTGGTGTTTCAATACGTAAGCTAGCGTCTAAAAACACTTTGCTCGAATGCGCTGTAAGTTGGTACGCATATTGCATGTCACTGTAGCACGAACCCTATTGATTTTGGTGAATCTGGCACTTACAGTTTTTTTACAGGGACACAAAGAAAAATTCTTTATCACTATGGCCTGTGGGACCAAAATCTTAAAAGTGCGATAGCATCTAAACGCCTCATTCAATTGAGTAAAAATTTTATACATATAAGGTCACAGTTACTAAATCTGTATAGATTTTGGAAAATCTGAAACGAGCAAACAATTTATACACATATTATAGGTAATAGTTGCAAGAACTGCGTAGATTTTGATAAATCTAGCACTTAATTTTTTTTACAGGGACACAAAGAAAAATCCTTTATCTTTATTGCCTATGGGACCAAATTTTAAAAAATGCAATAGGGTCTAAACGCCTTATTCAATTGAACAAAAAAATTATACACATATTACAGGTCACAATTTCACGAACTGTATAGGTTTTGGTGAATCTAACACTTCTATTTTTTTTTTTTTTTTTACAGCACAGTAAATAATTCTGTATCATTATGGCCTATGGGGTGAAATTATTTAAAGTGCGACAGCATCTAAATGCCTTATCCGTTTGAGTGGAAAATTTATATACCAGTCATATCACACAAACTGAGGTCACTATCACACAAACTGTATAGATTTTCGTGACTAAAAATTGTTCATCATATTAAATTATTTAAAGTGTGATAGCTAGTAAATGCCTTATTCAAACGAACTGAAAATTTATATACATGTTATACGTCACCGTCACACGAACTTTATGAACTTTAGAGAATCTAGAATTTATGATTATTTTTACAGGGACGAAATGCAAATTTCTTTATCATTGTGGTATATAGGCTCAAATTTTAAAGTGCGATAGCGTCTAAATGCCTTATCCGATAAAGCTGAAAATTTATAAGTCACTGTTGCACTAACTATAAGCATTTTGGTGAATCTAGCATTTGTAGGTTTTTACAGGGACACAACGAAATATTCTTTATCATTATGATCTATGTGTTCGGTAAGATAGCGTTAAATTAAACTTCGTGTACTATATAAAGAAAAATACTCAAACTACCTAATATAATTTTCTCTTTTGTTTATTTAACAACTCCTCTTACTTTACTTTATCTACAAAACCGTTAATTACTCAATTTTTGGAATGTCGAGTGGAGTCACTCCAGATTTTTTTTTTTTTTTTTTTTTTTTAATAATGACCAAAAAATAAAAGAAGAGAAGAAAAAACATTAGATAAAGGAAAGAATATATTATATTTCAAATAATTAAGGAATCAAAAACCTCATCGCTTTTGACTTATAAAGAATGTAAAATTTTATTAAAAATGAAAAATAAATAAATGAATAATATAGGTAGAAATCATTTTATATTTTGCTTAAATTAATAAATATATTTCATCATTTTATATATTTTTAATAATAAAAGCTGTATATAGTCTCTAAAGAAAATTGTGTTTTCAATATCTATTTATAGATAAACATGCAATTTTCTATTCTTAAAGCACGCTGTTGATCTTATCGAATTTCGAGATAGTTAATTATGAAAAAGAAATTTGAATAATTATGATTTAAACATAATAATGATATAAACACTCATATATATGTTCTTTTTTAAATTCTTAATAATTATCATTTCATCAAGGTTTTACTTCCTGGTTTCTATGTACTAGAATGAATGATGAAATAATATAGCAATTTTACATATTTTTAATATGTTGATTAAAGTAATAAATACTCTCTTATTTTCTTTTTAATTATTATTATTTTTTTAATAATAAATACTTGTATTTGAATCGCACTCGAAAGTAAATATTCCTTAAAAATTATATTAAGAATGACTTTCACGTTCTAATTAATAACACATTTTTAATTTTAGTTCATAGAGAAGCATAGAAATTAATATTTTTTGTTGGCTGTTATGTGCTTTTATAAAATTTTGAGGTATTTAAATATGATAAAAAATATTTTGATTTAAAATTTAACAATAATAAATAATACATAATCAATAATAATTCTTAAGAAACATGTAAGCAAAATTAATTGAAATTTATAAAGAGTATTGTGTTTCATTTAAAAAGTATAATAAAAAATATCGCTAACAATGTTTCAACAACTATTTTTAAATTGTTATCGAATTTCGAAGAATTTAAAACTGATATATATATTTAAATATAGTAATGTAAATATAATATTTTGTAAATGAAAATTAAAATGATAATAATAATATATTCCACATATTTTATATAAAAATGAAATATAATATAGAAATTATATATTATAATTTTTGGAATTCTTCAAGAAATTTTTCAAATCTTATATGGATTTTGTTTTTCTAAAATTCATTTTCTGTTGATTAACGAAAAAAAAAAATCTAAAATTTTATTAAAAATGAAATTACATGCTATTCTTATTTTTCCTTTTAATTTTTTTTTTTTTTTTTTTTTTTTTTTTTTTTTTTTTTTATTAAAATTGAAATGAAATATCAAAATAGTAATAGTTTAATACACCTTTTCTTTATCTTTTAGAAAGACTGCTTTCCATTATAGTTTTTCATTAGCTTGAAGAAAAATTTTATATATTGATATTTTTCACATGGTCTTACTTTCTCAGAGAAATTTCAGATATATTTGCAAATGACTACGACGGAATGTAAAAAGTGTTAAAAGTGATAGTGAATGACTGAGAAATGAGAATACTCTACTAAAACGATCCCCGTTTTTTCTCCCCCATTTCTTTTTCTTCCTTGAAAATAAATCGAACAGAGAAACATACATTCACTATCCTATCAAAAGAGTGAGATGCTATCTGAGCTGTAACTAATTTCTGGTTATAAATTTTAGCTTTTTTGTGTGTGTTATAGCTAAACACTATAACACACACAAAAAAAGAGAAAGAAAAGAAAGATTCGCTTTTCCTAGTGTCCCCCTCTCTTTATTTTATTTTGAATGAGGGTATTTAAAAGTCGAAAGTGGTCACCAATACCCAGTGGCTCCAACATCTGGATATCTGATTATAGCCATCAGATAACAATTATTCAAGTTTCAACCAACAAAGATCGGTAAGCCCCCTGTTTCCTGTTTTTACGACTTCACTCAATAGGTGGTCTCAGTCGCTTTAGGGAAGAGTTTTGTTTACATTCTTCTAATAAGTTCAAAGAATGCCGTTTTATATCAGAAAGAAAGGAAGTAAAAATCTGACTGTGAATATGAGAGGGAGTAAAGTTTTAAAATGTTGAAAAACAACAAGTCTATATTCGAAAAGTATCGTAAAAAAGAAATTCTTATTCATATTTAGATTTATTCTTCGCGTTTATTTATTTTTATTTTATGTCTAAAAACTTAAAGTGTGCGAAATTGGTGCTTTTATTATTTATAATACATTTTTTTATTTAAAACACTTTCTAAATTAACTTAAATTGTCGTATAAATAAACTATTTGTAATAGTTGAACACTGCTCAGATCCCCATCATATATTTGTTCTCATACATTTCTACTTTAGCTCATACTATGTACATGTTAAAAGATATGAAGTCTGTTTATCATTTGGCTCGATTGTAGAACGTAGTTCCTCAACTATTAGGATACCCTCCCGCCTTCCGCTTCAATATATTTATCTTATCCTAATTTGTTATTTAATTTTGTTTAGGTCAGTTTTATATTTCAGTTTTCATGCAATTCTATAGTATTTCCAATCCAATAATCTTCATATAGCAAGTGTTTGGGAAATATTGTCTTATTCTGCCATGTTTAGAAATTCGCAAATTTTGAATAATTTAGAAAGATTTCAAAGTGGAAAGTCTATAGTCAAAAATGTTCATGATAGTGTCATAAATGATATTTTAAAGCTGGTCAGATAACTTTACGATTAAAATAATCCTCGTAATACACGTTTAATCGGTCATTGTCGCAATATTTAAAATATAGCGTACTTATTAATATACATAATCCATTAAATTTGTAAACAATTGTTGATCCATTTTTGAGAATCATTCACATAAGATCATAGAGCATTGTTTTAAAATGAGTGCGAAACGAAAGAAATATATACATATTTTTAATTTAATTTGTAATATGTTATTTTAAGTTTTTGACATTAAAAAGAATTTTTAATTATATTACAAAGCTCAAAATGTGACATAAAAAAGAAATAGTGAAAATCCTCCCCCCCCTTGCCTCCCTTCAACTATATATCATTTACTATAATTTTAACAAAGATTATGTTATATTTATACACAGTTCCAAAGAAATAGTTCACATGGTGATATAAAAACAATCATTTCGCCCCTTTGCCCCCCACCCTCCAAGATATGTGTAACACTTTTGTAATTTTATTTCAATCTATAATAGAGTGGTATAAAAAATTCTCTTTTGCATCTACACAAACCCCTTGTCCCCTAAGCTATATATAACACTTATTATGATTTTCGTAAAGAATAAGTGATAGTTATAATACGGAATATCGTTAAAATCGGTAACAAGATGATATTAAAAAGAAAAAAAAAATTTCAGATCCCGAAGTATGTGTGACACTGCATTTTTTGTCATAAACAGCAAGTGACTATTAGACAAAATTTCATTAAAATCAGTAAGAAGGAGATATAAAAACAATTATTCTCTTTCAATATGCTCCTGGACCCCCCCCCCTCTTCCTCCAAGTATATACTAAGTGAAAGTGGTACCAATTTAATAGATTGAAATTTCTAAAAATATGTTATGAAAATCATTCTTAAAATTCATTAGTTGATATTTATTGTTTTTGCGATTTGCAAATATCAAAAGTACCCTTTCTTCCGGTGCCCTTTTTTCCAGGTGCCCTTTTTTCTGGGCGCCCTTTTATCTGGTGACCTTTTTACCAGTGCCTTTTATTACAAATGCCCTTTTTTCCGAGATCCATTTTTCCGAGTTATTTTCTTTTCTGTCCTTTTCTTCTTCTACTTTCATTTTCATATTTCAGACAAATATTTAATATGAGTTTGAGCTTGAGTTGCTTTTTCACGCTCAAGTTCGTGTAAAAAACGAACTACGCTCAACTCAAGTTCATAATTTAAAAAACGAGCGAAGTTCAACTCAAAACTCAAAATTTTTGAGCTACGCTCACGAACGCGTTCAAATGAACGCGTTCGTGCACAACACTGCATTTTGAGAGATCAAGAATGCGATTTGACCAGTTTTAGAAAATGTCTGTCTGTCCGCCTGTCCGTCAGTCTGTGTGCGTGTGACAAAATTTTTGCGGCAAGTGTTACTCAAAAACTTTTGCACAGAATTTCAT
This sequence comes from Salticus scenicus, assembly GCA_963930645.1. NCBI lineage: Eukaryota > Metazoa > Arthropoda > Arachnida > Araneae > Salticidae > Salticus > Salticus scenicus. Next base: position 103,557,469 of record OZ005662.1, on the reverse strand, counting down.
AAAAAATGATAGATAGTTTCACCTTTATATAAATTAGGGCCTACTAACTTTTGATAAAAACCAACCAATAAGTGGTGCTGCCATCTCCTTTTTTCTAAATATTTAACATGGCACTATAGGACAAAATTTCGTATAAATGTACATAAAGAGAATTATTTTTTAATGATCGCTGTGCAATTAAAAAGAATATTTCTGATAAACGCGGTCAACTGGGAAAAATATCTTGTTTATGTAAGGACAGCATTCCCTTCCCCTTTCCCTTGGCGCATTTTTTTTTTTTATAGGCGTTTATTATTTTATAGTGTTCTTGTTGCATAGAACTACATTTTTGGAAATTTTGGATGTAGGCGTATTTTGCGTATTATTTAATTTTTATATACAACCAAATTAAATGTGTTTATTTCTCAATAAAGAATTATTTTGAATATACTTTTTTTTAATGAAATATACAAAAAGTAGGTCACGATAATTTTTCTATATTTTGATTTCGCTGATGGATTCGAAAATATCATTAAAAGAAAAAAATATGAAAAATAAAAATATAACAAAAAAACATGTTTTATTCTATTCTGATATCTACATAAATATGCACTTTCTTTTTGATTTATTTTATTAATTATATTTGTTGTTTTGTTTGAACAAAAATTAATTAATAAATTTTAAAATGCATCCCTAATCTTTTTAACTAAATTCTATTAATCTTCCATACAATTTGTTAAGTTTTTTCTTAGATATCTGTGGAAGTTTTAGCATTTATAAAATATGAATATATGAAGAAATGCAACCGTGCCAAACGCAATTTAAGATATGTAATATATATATATGTATATATATATATATATATATATATATCATAAACTAATAAGGAATTTGTCTGACTTTATATTTTACTACAAAAAACCTAATATAGTTCAAATTTTAAATATTAAGGGGGAATACAAACTTTTATGTAAAACCTTTAGAAGCGCCAAGTCGCCTTACCTGTAAATAATCATTGGAGACTTAAATATTACAATTTTTATAGTAAAATAAAACTTTATAAATGATAAAATACATCACATAAATCTCAAAAAACACAACGTAAACACAATAACACATACACACATATATATATATATATATATTGTTAAAATGAGTATTTTGCTCAAGTGTTAATTTTTTTTTAAGAATGAAAACTCTTAAGTATAAAAATTTATTTTATGCAATTATATTTTAACTTTTAACCTGAAAACTTAATTAACATTAAATTACTTCGTTAATTAGAATTGATAATTAAACATTTATCAAAATTTAGATTTAATTACATACTAACCACAAAAATATGATTGTATAGAATTAAAAAAAAAAAAAAAAAACTAAGAAATTGCGCTGTGTTAAAAAAAAAAAAAAAAAAAAAAATAAACAAAGTTCCGGAAAGAACTTTTAGATAACTAGCGGTAGCGGAGAAAAAAAAACATATATACAAAAGTTAAATTTAAATTACAGATTTTTAATGAAAATCTAAATTAATTTTCATTTACTGGATACATCCAATTATTTACCATAATAAGATAGCACAATAACCACCTACAAATGTACTCTTTTAATGCATACCATTGAGTAAAAATTTAAAAATTTAAATTTTACAAACATTAATATGATTATAAAAATAGTTATGATCTATTCCTAGATAGTTCAGTAGAAACATCCAACAACAGATACGTTTTTTTTTTTTTTTTTTTTTTTTTTTTATCATAAAATATTTACTTAAGTTCTTGGTAGCACAAATCGCGTATTTTCATCCTGACAAAAAGATTACGCATAAAATTCATTTACTTCAAATTTTTAAACTTCATAAATAAACAAACAAGGGATTACTCCAGAATTCGACTTACATGTTTTCTTTCAGTCCGCTACGAGAACTTGGCCGAGTGTAAAGGTAACCGACATCTCATTTAAACAAGAGAAATCCTGTCTTCACACAAGGGTCAAGAAAACGCATTTTTCAGATACACCAGACACGCAGTCATTTTATTCTGTCTACTCAGCATTGGATTAGTTAGCACAAAAATATATCTCTTCAGAAAAACAAATACTAGTCTCTAATCTCCGAAGCCTATGTAGCAGAACGTATCATTACCGAAGGAGAATCCCATCTGACAGTACCGAAATATCCGTCCAACGAAAATCAACTTCTCTGCCTAGGTAACAATATGCACAGACAATTCCATAACAATATAGTAGATGACATTCATCTCGCTCCAGCATATATGTTGTTGTGTATGTGCTCCCAGTTCATACACAACAACACACACCATGGGAAGGCCAGTTGTAATCTTCGCAAAGCCAAGCAAGCAGATCCAGTCATGGGAACATTAAGACATCAGCCAGAATCATTCAAAGATTCATATCTCGAACGAATGCGCTAGATCAAAAAACATTTTCTGAGGTTTTTTTTTTTTTTTTTTTTTTTTTGAAGCCGGTGCAGCCATAAAATTTTTAGCTAAGGGGAAGGGGGGTAGAGAAAATGAAACTGACCACCGCCCCAAATACACACACGGAACACTCCAGGCCAATGACCTTTAACTAAAACCACGTGGGGAAAGCAGGCAACGCAACAGAATGACTTTGATACGAAACTATCAACTCTACGTCATACATACGTCACAGAAGGGTATGTACCACACCTAAATTTCAGCTGCGATGAAGAAAAGAAAAAGCAGCACGTTCAGCCTTGAAAATGAAGAGGCATCACAAAGATAGATAAGCAGTAATTCTTCCGACATTTATCAGTGCATTTTGAAAACAGAGACAAAACTATATTTCAGGAGAAGACTTCAATGGGATTAAAAGTTTTCCTTGGCCAAGGGAAAAATACTTTAAGGGAACAATGAATTTCGAGATTTACTATACAATGAAAGTAGACGGGAATTAAAATACTGCATTCATATACAATGCCAAGAATTGACAAACACATTCTCACGAGATACATTCATAGCATGTTCAAAATACGAAAAATTTTAATCCCTTTCACAAACATATACAAATGCACAAATATACAGAAACTCAATTAACAAAGGCTTTTTAACACGAGAAGAATAACCTACAAAAAAAAAAAAAAATATTTTAACATCCCGTTCCAGAAGTCTAACAACCTCATTCATTTTTCTTACACTTATTTATTTATTTTTTGACAAAAGGATAAATGTATCCAAACTTTTCACATTTTGTTTCATACCAAACGCTAATTTAAATCTTTGTTAATCACGGCCCTACACAAAAATTACAAAAACCTAAATTATCGCCGTGATAATATATATATATATATATATAAATTTATGTTAACTAAAAGTAATTTTAAAGAATTCATATATCTTTCACTCCTCTCATTCTTCTATTTTAATATATATTTCTAAAAAACATTTTTATTTTATTCAACAATTCAAATAAAAATCTTAATCTGTTTAAAATTTTAAATAATCTGTTATTTCCAGAATACTGTTACATTCTTTTACACTGCAGTGAACGAATTATCAGCTTTAAAAGAATAACTAAAAAAAAAAAAAAAAAAAAAAAAAAGACATTCATTTATGATATTGCATATTTCTTTCATAATATATTTCAACTGGTACTCTTGAAAAAAATATTCGAAAAAAAAAAAAAATACTTTTTTATGTTCTCTTTCCATTTATTTCAACTAAGTAAATAACAGTTAATGAAAATATACTAATAACATGTTTAAAGAAATAAATTCTGTTTGATTTAGTTTTTTATTGAAAGAAGGTTTTATATTTCTGGATTAAAATTATTAACGGTTGTTACATTTCTGGGAAATGGCAAACAGAGATAAAATACTTGCTCTTTTTAAGTTGACTTCTTTAATGTTTTTTATTTAATTAAAAAATAAAGAAATATTTTATGTTTCTATGAACGATTTATTATATTCTCTGAAGCAACTTAAAAAATATAAGGGATTCAACTGAATATTTCTTTTTAATAATTCGAGTACTAAACAATAATATATATATATATATATATATATATATATATATACAGTTCCCGCCGCTTATTAAAATCACATTCGTTCTGAGGCAAAGTGATTTTATTAAGCGGCTGATTTCTATATCCGGCGAACGTACCTGCACTCAAGGAAAAGGTATTACTTCCCTGAATTTGGAAAGAAATTTCAAAAGTAACGAATAATGAAATTAGTAAACAATATTAATTAATTTTTGATAAATAATTAATTACTCCTCCGATATAAGTAAATTAAACGCATTCTAAATTTGCGCTTTCCTTCAAAGAGAATAGTCATCAATATTTTATTTTACCCAAACTTCACGCTATTCTTATAAATTTAAAATCTTTCCATTTGGACTTTTTAATTTATAGCTATTTCAAAATAAGGACTATAAATTGTCTTTTAATAATTTATATATATATATGTACGTGTGTGTGTGTGTGTACCATTTGCAAATCAAATCAAATTTTTAACTTATTACTTCGTTTTGAAGAATACGTTCCATGGTATTGTTAGGGAGATAAGTTATGGGGCATGTTTAATTTATAACTATGCTGCAAGTGTAAAATTTTTGACAATAAGCGATAAAGGGTACTTTAATTTCTTTTTTTTTTTTTATTAAAAAAAAAAAAAAAAAAAAAAAAAAAAAAAAAAAAAATGTAAATGAATTTTGTGTGTGTGTGTGTGTACATATATGATAATTTTGGCTGCTGGGGATATTTTTTTGAGTTTATTAACTGGCGAACTGATTTTATTAAGCGGCGGTTTCAACAATAGTTTGTATTGATTTGATTCCGGTCCTGGCATTTTGATAAAGATTAAGCGGGTGATTTTATTAACCAGTGATTTTATTAAGCGGCGATTACTGTATATTTATATATATATATATATAACACATATAAATAGGTATATGCATACAGGTAAGATAATTAATAAATAAATAAATCGTTTCGAAATGAACAGTGCGTTCTAAAAATTCTCTTCGATTCTCCGGTGGTGCCATCCTAAACTATACCGGTTCCGGCTCACCGCTATTCTCATTTGTGTCTTAAAACCCATTAGACAACAAAGCTCCCGCTGAAGGAACAATTTTTAAGATTTTTTTCTCTGCAAGTATATAAGATAAATTTATATATTTTTATTTTTTACATTTTATATTGAAGCGCCTAGCTTTATTGGTATATATATATATATATATATATATAGATTTTTTTTTTTTCAAAAAGTTTGTAACGTAAATTGTATTTTCTTTTTCAATTTTTCAAACAAAGATGTTTATTCTTCTGCAAAACATCAGCAAAGGAAAAATTTTTATAAATATATATCAGCAAAAGTAACTCATTCGTGTGCAGGGGTTTAAAACAATGGATATGAAATAAAACAGTTCTTTTCTTAATTTATAACAAACAAGGATCAAGAAATATTACTTACAAACTTTGAATAAACACCATAAAATTCATAAAATTCGCAACAATTCTTTTGGGTCTAAAAAACACACGACCCTTCATTAGGCGAATAAAGTAAGCACGAGTGCTGCAGTCAAAGCGGCAACGCACGCTTAGTTGCGTTGCCGCTTTGACTGCAGCACTCGTGCTTACTTTATTCGCCTGATGAAGGGTCGTGTGTGTTTTGACCCGAAACAATTGTTGCGAGTTTATTGCATCTTATGGTGTTTATTCAAAATTTGTAAGTAATATATTTTACAACGCCAGTTTTGTGGTGCTTTTTTATTAAAGGATCAAGAAAACTAATTAAAAAGTGTTTTGCAGTTTTTCAACATTTGTTTCCAACATTCCCCTAATTAGGTGTAAAATATCCCACTTTGGGAAACTTCACATATCTTCTAATAAAATAATTTTTTTACACCATTTAAACTACATATGATTTAAACTAAAAAATATGAAAAAAAAAAAAAAAAAAAAAAATGCAGTGTGATTCACATAGCGGCGTTTAATGGGTTAACCAGTCCTTTCGATTTAACTGCTAACTGGGCGATGAGTGGTGCTGCTTTTATTTAAGAATTATATTACCTCTAATTTTAACTTTTTTGTCACTTTCTCGTCATCCTTATGGTTAAAGATACTGTGAAGACACCAAAATATTTCATATTAATTACCTACAAAAAGTTTCTATTAATTATCTGGAAAAAGTAACACTTTGGCCCACGACCCACGACCTTCGCATTCTTATATTGATGCTCTAACTAAATGAGCTGATGGGCCACGGAATGACTTTTTATTTTTATGTTTCTATCTTTAAAGAATATAATTTCAGAAAATTATAAATTTTAATTAACTTAAAAAAAGTAATTAAAATTTCGGGAAACGTGCTTTGAGGTACATCAGAAGAAGTCATTACTGACCTCCATGCAAAATTCTGTAGCGGTATAATCATCTGTTTTCCTGTAAATCAACGGATATACACACACAGGTAGTACATACACAGGTAATACATACATAGATTAAGGCCGTTTGTGTACTTGAGTTAACAAGACCTTAATGGGACGCCATGTTTGTGGTGTACTTCTCAAAGGTTCTAATTCTAAGAGATTTTAAAGAAAAACTTTTAATACACTACTCTGAATGACTAAGCCGTCAAACATGGCACGGTTTAAGACCCCGACAACTACCATCTAGCAGCTGGGACAGCCGTCGTGCTGTTAGGGACAAATCTTCTTAGTTTTTTTTTTTTTTTTTAAATACTTTTTAAGTTTATTACAAGAAAACAAAACGTTTCATATGTATTGAGAAGTAAGTTCATAATGAGAATAAGAAATGAGGACGTACATCCCTAATTTTGTAAGAATCTGATGGTTCCGATGATATTCCACGTACACTGCAAAATGTCTGCCGTAGGAAAACAGTTATTTTAACAGCAGCTTTCTGTATATACGTTTCACCGTATTTTTAGATAACGGTTATTTAACTACATTTTGATTTTATGGTTAAGAAACTGTAAAATAAATCAAATAAATCAAAATTATGCATTAAATATAACATAAAAAAGAATCTTACTACTTACCTTACAAATACAGTCCTCGTATCACTTTCATTAAGGATACAAAGATTGTATGTATTGTATTTTCTTTCACAGAAATGCAGAATCCAATCCGTCTTAAAAGAAATTTAAAATGTCGGCGTTGCCAGACAGTCAAACTAGAAGTAAAATTACGGTTAATTGACATCACTGCAGTTAAATGTCTGTACGACTGTTTTTTAGGCATGGTCTAAAGAAATATTTGAAATTTAACGGTGTTTCTATTGTTTTCTAAATAAATGGTAAAGTGAAAGTAAAATAAAATGTTAGTAAATTATTATTTTATGGAAAATTTTTACAGTGTTCAGTATCCATTAGTAATTTGTTTTTTTTCAAAAAAAACTTTTTTTTTTTTTTTTTTTATTACTTAACTTTCCGTTTTTGAAAGTACCTGTTTTGCAACCGCTTAACATTTGTGTGCGTACTTGAAAATCTTTCATTTTTATTTATTTATTTATTTATTTCTAACATATTTTAACTAATATTTTAAATGATATCTTGATAAGATTTAATAATCAATAAAATATTTATTCTCCATTTTACTCCCCTATTCTAAATTTTCCAGTAAATAACTTCGATTCGAGAAAAACGATAAGACATTCACATTTTAAATCTTAAAAATTTATTCAAATATCTAATTAAATACATTGTTTGAAGCAAAAAGTGAAAAAGGTGCTTTAAATTTTCTTGCGTTTTTCCTAAACGAAAAAAAAAAAAAAAAAAAAAAATGTTTTCAGCTTTTTATTTCATTCCTTCTTTTAACTCTTTTGCTGAACAACTGCAAACAAAAATCATTCCCTCTTCAAAGTAATAAATTCCCGCTAGCTTGTTCAAGAACACTTAAAAATTTTACTTCACGCAAACTTTCAAGTTTTTTCCCCTTAAATACCTTTTGAAAAAGGACAACAAATAAGAAAAAAACAATAGAAAAACAAATAATAATTCTATTTAGCAGATGCAAGGATTATTACTATCAAATCTTATTTGTCTTTTTTTTTTTTTTTTTTTTTTTTTTTTTTTGTCATATGCTATTAAAAAAATGTTTCCAAATACCTTTTTTTTTTAGATTTTTTCTCGAAACTTTTTACACTTTCTTTTTTTCTAGATAAAACGCTTTTAGAATTTCTATCTCTTTTACTTTTCTCCCTTCCCCCCTTTTTTTTATAGCGATTATGTTCCCACAAGTTATTTTTAAGTAAAATATTGTATTTCTTTATTTTATTATTAAATTAAATTTTAATGATTACATTTCTTACAAATAATACTTTCTTTTTCATAAATATGTGGTTTTGTTTTATGGATATAATTTAAAGCAATTTATTGGTATAAATTATTTAAAATCTTCATTAAAAGCGTAATTTTTACGTATTTTTAATAGATTTTTAGATTTCTTAAGGCATGTAAATTATTTTAAGTACATTAAGTTTTTTTTTTATATCTTAAACATTCTAAAAGATTATTTTTTAGCTTTTCCTTGATTATTTCCCCATTTTCACTTTCCTTCACGTATCCTTCTTTCTTTATTATTATCTCACTGTAAATAGAAGCGTCTTAAATTCAGACAGAAATGTGTTTGAAATACCAATTTAGACACATAAATGTCTGAAGCACTTACGCATAGAAAAATTCCAGACGCATGTGCTGTCTTAAATTAAGACACATGTGTCTTTTTATAAATGAGCTGAGATAAGTGTCTGAATACGGTTGATATGTCTGAAATTAAGACATATTACAGTTAATACAAATAAAAATTCAGACATTTTACAATTTAGGCACTTAAAATTCAGACATTTCAAATTTCAGACACTTAGAAATTTAGACATTTGTACTGCTTAACAAATTTTCCATATGGAATCTACTTTTATCAGTATGTATATCCTGTTTAAAAAAAAAATATATATATATATATATATATATTATTTTATATAAGTAGTTTACTTATTTAAAATGCTTAGACGGGAAACTTATTCGGTTAAAAATTAAAAAACAAAGTTAATTTTTATTTAAAGTTCTCACATGTAGTAAAACAAAAAATATTAAGATAAACGAAGCAGGTAACTTGAAGCTGCAGGTAACTAGAAAGAGAATTCGTAACTAAACAATCTTAAATAGTTTGTGCATAATTGATTTTTTTTCCGTTTTAAAAATTATTTAGTTTTTATGTACATAGTTTGTTTCTTTGAAAATACCGGTTTAAAAAAAATCGTTTAAAATTCATAGTCTACTATTTTTTCCTATTTACTGCGCATTTTACAAAATAACTCTAAACCTCTATACATAAAATTTAAGATAATAATATTTATTAAGTTTTAGTTATTACGGATAGTTTTATTAGAAAGACACAAAACTTCGATTTGTTTTACAGATACTAGATTATATTTCATTATACAAGCAATGTGCAGCATGTGTCTCGGTGGCTTGATTACGAAGACGCTCGCGTTTGCATCTGTTCGTTGTTGCTTCGGTTCCCGGCAACGGCAAAATTTTTTTGTAAAAATTATTAATGCTTTTTTTATGCTCTAGGAGATACTACAATCTATTTTTCATAGATGAACCGTGTAACATGAAACATTTAATTTATTTATTCATGAAAAAGATTCACTGTAGACAGAATAAAAAATGACGGAATTTCAGACACTTCAAGTGTGTGAAACGTTGTGTCTTTTAAGATCCTTCAAGTGTCTGAAATAAGTAAGACACTTTTTAGCATCTTAAAATTAAACACCCCATTTTAGACACATTTGTGTCTGTATTTCAGAAAATTGTATTTACAGTGCTCTTACCAACTATAGCGGGAAAAACATTTTTTTTTTTCCGATAAATTTTAGTATTTAATTTTTTAATGTATACACGTTTTAACATAACCCTGAATTTAAACATAATTTTGTTACTTGTAGGTCTGTGTGGGAATCTTTATTGGAATGAATCAAAAAGAGTAATTAGCATGAAGTTGGACCTCACAATCGTAAATCTACAATCATATAACCGAATAGTTTTAAAACATTTGGTAGAGATCGGACAAATGATTTGTGTACAGGGACATGCAAAAGTCTATATTTTAATATCGAATTTAAAGTTAACTATTACATTTCTTAGAAATAACGCATTGTTTTGAATGAAAATGTGGTTTGTTTTACGAATATATTTTTAAAGCAATTTCGTGATATGAAACATTTTAATTTTCATAAAAATATACTTTTTTCAGTTTTTCTATTAGATGTTTACATTTTTTGAGGTATATAAATTATTTTGAATACATTAAATTTTTGCTCTAGTATGTTAAAACATTATAAAATAGTTTTACCTTTTTTTCATATTATTTTCCATTTCTTTCTAATGCATCAACGGGTGGACATTTGCATATAAGAAAAAGAAATCTTTCACTTTAATATATTCGTGTGTATGATTAATATATAAGAAATTAAAGCCAGAATCAAGACTTTTTATGAACGCATTGTAAACGTATTTTAATATTATTAGTACGACAATATTTTGGTTTAAGTTAAACATCACCAATTTTGCTGTGTTTAATTTTGAACATGTCAGGTCTTTCGCTACACAAAGCTACAGCTATTACTGCTCAAACTGTCGCTAGAAAAATTGGTGAACATATTAATCAGAAAATTATCTAAGTAACGTTATATTTTTTAGATTAAACGGATAACAGCTTCAAAGGATATTAATTAAAAAACCCATTTTCATTTTAAAATCATTAAAAAAAAAAAAGAATCACTTCTTTTCTATATCAAAGGAAACAAATTTATTTCCATGTAAACAGTAAATATATATCTTTTCATGTTGAAAAAAGATAAATAAACGTGTACACATCTTTTTCTTTTTTCTTTCTTTCTTTTTTTTTTTTTTCTTTTTTTTTTTTTTTTTTTACGCAAAGGTAAGGCAATTATTGTGTGCAATTGCAAAAACATTTACATATTTAAAAATCGATGTTAGCTATCGGATTGACAAGTAGTAAAACAATTAAGCTAAACAAAAATTTCCATTTCTGAGAAAAATATTCAAATCGCTCGAAAATAAAATTAAATACAGTAAAATGCTCAAATTGGCAGTTTTTCTTATATGCGTCACGAATACATACTTCTGGCCTCATTTTCATCAACTGAAGATTTTTGTAGCTAATTGGATTGAAAACCATGGAATAAATCATTATTCACACATTCTTAAAGTTAAATAAAAATAAATAAACAAATTTAATTCTTTTATTTTTTAGTTGGAGGCTTATATCGTAGATTTGAATTTGGAAACGGGAAAGATTTCATCGACAGTTGTGAATTCTCCATTCCGACTGAACTACATTCATTATATATTGAAATTTTTCCGACTGAGTGAAAATAATGCCTGGACCCGGAGTCGAACCGCGGATCATTGACTTTTAATTTCAATAAATATGATTTTCTTCCACAGTTAATTGTGTGATTTTAATAAAAATTATATTCATTATATTTATGTTTAGTGAAAGAGACAAATAAGAGAGTTATATTAAAGAGACAGTATATTTTATTTTAACTTTGGAGTGAAGAGGGGCGTGGGATAGAGAAAGAACTCACTAGTAACTTAAAATAGGAAATTTTAAACTGTCATAGAAAATATATATCTCACCACATGTCGTTTGCAAATGGTAATAGACGAATTTGTCAAGGACTTCTAAGAGCGGCGAGAAACACTTTATACCGACATCATCAAAATTTAGAAGCCAACGGTACATTCGGCAATATAATATTAATACACAATACTTCAATCTCCAAATAGCTCATCTGTATCAACACAGCATATCACAACTTCAACGACACACAAGTGCTCCATTAATTGCTCTATTTAAAGTCCTCAAAATTAGGAAATACGATTCACTTCGTTTTACCCAACTACTTCTTTAAAGACTATCCACATTCATATCTAAGACACCTTTTACACACAAAAAATCTACGTAGATCCTGTTTTCAATCTATCCAACTAACTATCCAATAACTAGACAATCTATGGTAAGCCAAATTCACCTCTGATCGACACGTTCAACTAGCTATCTCACCCACAACATCGCCGAACTATGCTGGATTCAGCTAGAAACTATCCCAATCTCAACCAACATTATATCCCACCTCGACGCTATCACTTTACGTTACTTTCAATACTGACTTCTTTTGGCGGCCTTTACTTCCTTAACTCGACGCCACTCCTATCTCATACAGTTTACAAATTATGAATTTTTATTTACAAACCACTATACGATAAGAGACTGTACTACAATAGAGGGAACATTTTCCAATAAATGTTTGTGAATGGGTATTTATACGAGTGTGAGCAGTTATCTAAAGCATGTTAATGGCAGAATAGAGAAAATAATTTTTAAAAAGTTTGTAATTAAAGAAATAGTCCTGCCCTACTAAATAGAATTCAGTGTCTGACAAACATTTATTATTATTATTATTATTTCAAAATTAAACTTTGCAATAATAAAAAAGAATAAATTAATAAGTGAAGAATATTTTGAAATAATGAAGTTAAAAAATATTTACATCAGAATACATCTATTTCGAAAGAACTACAAATAATATTACTTTTATTCCAAAACAAATTTAAACAATATCTTTTAGAAATATTTTATTATAGAGTTAACAGAATAAATGCCCCAAAGGCTGCTTTTTGTTTTATTGTATAATGTTTTAACATTTGATTTTAAATATTATTACATTATAAAATACTGTCTTATAAAACAAAGCGAAGGAAGTAAAAAATGAAGATGCAGAAAATTTATTGCCTACGAGAAAAGTTTGCATCCGAAGGCACATGAATTGAATTATGCTCCTTAAAAAATATTTGATAAAAATATCTGCACAAATAAAATACATATTTTGAAATAAACTTTATTAAAATAAATAACTTAATTAAAAGCTTAAAACTTTTTATGCACCATTAATCAAAAAATATTTTAATATAATATTCTTTGAAAATTCCATCAATGTTATATATGAAGTTTTAAAGGGCAAAGAAATGTTTTAATTTAAAAATTAATTAAATGCTTATTGTGTTTTAAGACTGATATCTTAAATTTTTATTGCATTTGAGAAGCTTTATAATCATAAATAAAATGATTGAGGAAAAAAAAAAATGAAATTTGAAATTAATGAAATAGTTACGGGAAACCTTTTTTTTTTTTTTTTTTTTTTTTTTTTTTTTTTTTAAGTATGGTTTTATTTTTTTTTCTTTATAAATTATATTGTATTGAACAAAAAAAAAAAAAAAAAAAAAAAAAAACAATTTTAAGATTTTAAGCTTCCTATTCCACTCTCGCCATTTTGATTCCCGCTCCCCTCACCAAGTTTTGAGACACTGTGTTGAATGAATACAAAACTAGATTTACACCACTTTTCTTCATGCACGTTTCACTACTTGGTGTTAAATGAGTGCAGCGTTTTAACGAATTGATTTACGTTGCTCTTGTTTGCGCATGCTTAGCTACCTGGTGCTGAATCGTTGGCCGGTGTGATGATGTATCAATGCCAATGGTGTATGTGTTTGTAAAAATAATAAAGCAATATAAAGCATGCTTGTTGCAAATTTTCTTATATTTACATTTTTTCTTACACAAGAAGGTTTTGTTTAATGGATAGTTTTATATTAAATGAATTAATCCTTGCTGAATATTTAAGAAGAAAATATAAAATTTAAAACAGGTAAGAGTAGAGCCTGATTAAGGGGGAAGCACACATTATCTCCGCTCTCACCGGAATATTTTTACAATTATTTTTTACTTCATGTCATAGAAATTCCACGCTTTGACGAGGAAATATTTTTTTATAAAAAATGAACGGTGTAAAACAATCCAATTTACTCACCGTTATCAGACACCAGAATTCTTTTAAAATAATTTTTAATGAGAATTTTCTGTTTATTATAGGAGGAAAGTATTTGTTAAAAAATAACGGTGTAAGTATAAATAATGTGTGCTTCCCCTTAACCCGTTAGTAGTCGCTAGTTGGTCAATTTGCCGCCCATCCTTCATTGTTGCTAGATTTTTTTATTCAATAGCCACCAAAAATTTTTAGAAGTAGTATTTGATGTACAAAAAACACGAATAAAATCAACGAAACGTCGGTCACATCACTTGATAAAATTATTGGTGACAGTTAAATAAAAAGCGCGCAATTTGTAATAGGTGGCGCTGTCTGTAGCGACTACTAACGGGTTAATCAGGCTCTGGGTAAGAGTTATTAATATGGAATATTAATGGAAGACTTGGCGTGGAATTATACAAACAAGGCAAACAACAACGTCTAGAACGCAAAATATAAATAATAGGAAAGCAGACAACTGTTTCGGTAGCTTGTAGCGTATCATCTTCGGTGCATCATTATAAAAACAAGGCAAGCAACAACGTCTAGAACACAAATTAGAAATAATAGGAAAGCAGACAACTGTTTCGGTAGCATGTAGCGTATAATCTTCAGTGCATCATTATAAAAACAAGGCAAACAATAACGTCTTGAACGCCAAATAGAAGTAATAGGAAAACAGACAGCTGTTTCGGTAGCATTTAGCATACCGTCTTCATTCTATTTTAAGTAAATAACTAGCATAATGTATCAAAGTACTTCCATCATTTACATTCAATAATAATTTTAGAAAAGCTTAATTTTGGGTAGCCTTGTATATTTTCTATAAATTATTTGCAGACATTTATTTACAGTGTGTAAATAAATTTAGTCTTATATGAAAAATTAATAACACAAAATCAAATACACTTCCAGGAATTTCCAATATACATACCTGCCAACATTTAAATTTATTCCGGAGCATTTTTAGCCCCACCTCATTTCGCACCGCTTTATTTATTAAAAAAAAAAAAAAAAAAAAAAAAAAAATTCTCCAATATGAAACTTTGATAAAATAAGAAAAAAATTATCTTAAAAAATAAGTGGTAGGAAATCGAGGCGGAGCTAAAAATGCTATGTAATAAATTAAAATATTGCAACCATGCCAATATATTATTTCTTAAAAAGAAAAAAAAAAATCACGAGTAATGCACTATCTGGTAAAATGCATGTCTTGATTCTTTGATTGTTCTATAAAAAATCCTTATGAACAGAAAATGCCATACATATTCTATTTTAAGTAAATTACTAGCACAACAGTGCGTTTTCTTACTCGTATCGACAAATGTATTGAGTCAAATGTATTAAGACAAATGTATCGACAAATGTATGTAACAATGTTTTCTTTTAAAAGTCAAAGTCAAATACTTAGGTGACTAAGGGCATAGTACTTTTTACATAGTAAATTCATATTATCTCCTTATTTTCAATAAGATATAACTACTATAACATATGTAAAAGGAAATTATTCAAATTATTGTTATTTAAATTTTCCTTTATACGAAAATTTAAAGAAAAAATTAAATATATTTGGAAAAAGATTTTCACTGATAAGTTACCAGTATCAGGAGATGCAGTTTAAGTTGCTACACATTCAATAAATATCTATGCTTAGGTCTTAACATGGTTGAATATAAAATACAATTACATAGGGGAAATAAAAAAAGTCAACATTTAAACAAAAAAGAGTCTATTTCCAATTTTCGAAGACAACTGCTCATAGCAAAGAATCCATCTATTAGACTAAACTGAAACTTTGTAACTTAACTTGAGAAGATCCTTGACAAATAAAATCGTTTGAAGTGTCTGAAGTGAATTTAGCAAAAAAGTCGAAATACTCAAAAAGATGGAAAATCTTCATAAATTTAAAATTTCCATAATCAGTATGTAACTTCAGAAACAGTATGGCTAAAAATGAGTAACCTATAAAACAGAAATTATCAAAATAATAGTAATAATAATTTTCAAGAGCAAGTAAAATATATTATATCTTTTGGAAGTACTTTAATCTTTGTTATATCGAAAAACCTTTTACAGTTGATGATACTGATTTTTTCTAAATGTATTAACTCTGTAATGTTGCATAATTTACTTTTGAATATATTAACCTTTTTGGAATACATCCAAATTAAATTTACTTTTTTAAGAAAGATAAGCATATATTATATTTTCAATTCTGGGAATTAAAGTCTCTAAATATTTCTTAATAATAATAATAA
Organism: Salticus scenicus; assembly: GCA_963930645.1. Classification (NCBI taxonomy): domain Eukaryota; kingdom Metazoa; phylum Arthropoda; class Arachnida; order Araneae; family Salticidae; genus Salticus; species Salticus scenicus. Next base: position 103,541,327 of record OZ005662.1, on the reverse strand, counting down.
TAATAAAAGAGAAAATTTTGGTGTGAAATTTGCGTTTTTTAGTATATCTAACAAGGAAACATTCAAAAGGTGTCGTCTTTAAAAAATTAGTATATATATATATGATTTTACTCTTCATAAAACATCAGAAAGGGAAAAAATTATCGGCTGAAATGAATTACAGCGACCACAAAAAATTATAAAATAAGCATATTTGGGGATTTCACACTGTTAGGCGACGATTGACTTTGAGTACTTGGTGGAGAGCAAAACACGGTTCTGTTCGTACACAGCAATCTCGGTGCTGGCAAACTTATCGCCTAACAGCGTTAAATCGCTAAAAAGGCTTAATTTTGATAATTTTTTGTGGTCGCTGTAATTCATTTCAGCCAATAATTTTTCCACTTTCTGATGTTTCATGAAGAGTATAATCACGAATATTTTTTTTCAATATATTTTGAAGACGACACCTTTTAGATGTTTCCTTGTAAGATTAATGTTCTCCAACTACACAAAATTATAAAAAATAATTAATTAACTACAAAATTAATTAAACGATATTGAAATTTAAATTACAATAATAAATTAGAAATAACATTTATAAATATTGCGTCCTTGGAACGATATTTTTTTAGCAGAAATTAAATCCACAATTGTAAATAACTATTAACTACAGTCGGCAGCAAAATTATTGAAGCACTAGCAATAATTCCTGCTTAAAAGATGGGTACCCAATACTGTTTTGTTAAGTAAATATTTGTATTTGTCGAGTCATGAGCTTAGTCTTATACAGTTCATAAAAAAGTATGTTAATGATGAAACTTAGCGACCAAACAAAAAAAATATATACGAAAAGTGTGGATGTGTTTTTCAATCATTTTGCTGCCGACTGTACACTGTAAAAAATGTGACCTATATTCTGCCAGAAATTCTCTGTAATTTGAGAAAATACGCGTAATTTACGAAAAAATTACGTTGTCAGAACGTAATTTCTGAAATTGCAGAGAATTTCTGGCAGCAAATAGGACATATTTTTTACATTGTATATCAGTAGTATATCTATATCTATTTTATATCTATATCTATCTATCAATCTACCTATATATATATATATATATATATATATATATATATATATATATAAGAAGAAAATAAACAGGTGATCAAATTGTCAAAACAATCCACAAAAGCCTAATAGGTTTTATTAGCTAAAATTAAATAATTTAAATAATTTCACTAACAGTAATTTAATTATATATGAAAACAAAAATAATACTCACTTCACATATATATTAGAACAATTAAAATAATATTTAATAACGATGTATACTTACTATTTTCTAATTTATATTTTCTGATATGGCTTTTTCATAATAATACAGAATTTAACTACAATTATAGGTTTTTATTAGCTAAAATTAAATTATTTAAATAATTTGACCAACAGTAATTTAATTATATATGAAAAAAAAAAACAAAAAAAAAACACTCACTTTACAAATATATTAGAACTATTAAAATAATACTTAATTACGATGTATTCTTACTATTTTTTAATGGGCATTTTATGATATGGCTTTTTCATAATAATACAGAATTTAACTACAATTATAGGTTTTTATTAGCTAAAATTAAATTATTTAAATACTTTGACTAACAGTAATTTAATTATATATGAAAACAAAAATAATACTCACTTTACATATATATTAGAACATATAAAATAATATTTAATAATGATATATACTTACTATTTTTTAATGGATATGTCATGATATGGCTTTTTCATAATAATACAGAATTTCACTACTGTTATAGATACTTAAATTTATTTCTTCTGTATCAATCTATCTGTTGAAAATGCAGTGCTATAGAATTTATTCAAGTATAGTGAAAACTGGCAAACTTGAATTATTTGCATATCAGTGCCAATCATAATATATCACTATCGTAAAGCAATGTTTCGGAACTTTCCAAGTAGTCTATTTCTTGTAATAAAGCTGACAGGAAACTCCTCTAGTCACATTTATGTAACTTCAAAGATTAAGGGAAATCCGGAATTGTTTCTTATTTATTTCGTTTGTTTATAACATATCATTGCTTATATTGATTTAAAATGTGACAATTTCATCTCTTTTGATGTAGAAAATTTATTGGGGGCCATATATTAATTTCATGCAGAAATGTATCTAGAACTACTTTTACATAATACATTTAAAAGGGAGACGTTTTCAATGTTTTATTATATAATATTTTAAAATAAAGCTTACAGTCACATGATAAATCATACGATATAAATAAAATAAAAGGATACATAAAATAGAAAAAGGCATATATAAAATAAAAAGGATATTATTGATTCAAAAGTTAAAAACAGAATTGTAAATTGAGATTTTATTAATTTTAATAATATTTACCTATATTTTCTAAGACACTACACGGTATTTATTCGTATAAGTTTTTTCTAATTATTTTTTTATTTATTTAAAACGACAATAATAATAATAATAATAATAATAATAATAATAATAATAATAATAATAATACAAAATCCTATAAATCCTTGTAAAAAGTAAAATAAAATAAAATAAAATGAATAAAAAAATTTATTTATTTATTTATTTATTTGAATGAGTAAAAAAGGACATTTTAGAATTTAATACAAATAAAAATAAAAAGGTTTTTAAACTATAATATTTTTATGTGATATAAACATATTTTAAATAAATAGAAAATACATTCTGAAATTTATTGATATTTTTCTTTATACTCTAAATAAACATGATGAAAAACACTAAAGACAGAAAAGAAGCAATTTTGAATAGTTTTAATATGGAATGATGAATTGGATTTTTCGAATTGACAACCAAATTTTATACCCTTAATATCATTAATTTGATATTTTTACTATTTATATATGATGTTATATCTATATCGATATCATATGATATGCTGCAAATTAAGGCGGTTTAAATTCAAATATATACATACATACATATATATATATATATATATATATATATATGTCTGAAAAAAAAAAATAAATAAATAAAAAAAAAAAAAAACAATTCATTCTTTTAAAAGTATTTGAAGCACATAATCATTAAACAAATAAATAAATAAATAAATAATAATAATAATTATTAAAAATTATTTACAAATATTTGATTACAAGTACCCAATTAGTGAACCTTCTGTAAAATCTTCACAGGTTTATAAAAGAATAAATTGAAATTAAAAGCTTTTTTCGGGGAAGACATGTACAATGTGCACTTACTTTTATCCTGAATGACATTGGGCCAATTCTAGCTCGCTAACACCTGCGATCATTTAGCATAAATTAATGGTAAATGGAATGCTTTACTTCTGTGAAGATTTTTCACTACATCCCACCATTAAAATAAATTCATAAATGCCTATTTCTTATTTTTGATCAATATTTATTTTAAAAGAGAGTATATTACTTCAACTATCTTCTGAATCAGTTTGTTATTGATTGGATTTCAGAATTGGTTCAAATGGGATTTCAGCGGACACTAGTATTTTGATATCGAATTTCTGAAATTCACGAAAATCTGTAAATGTGCGAGTTATTGCTTTAAAAATACATTTAAAAAATGCTCTTAAAATATTATAAAAACATTGTATTCATCGAAATTGACTTCTAATTCATATAATGCTTGCTTTCAATAGTGCTATACAAAATTCAGAAAAATATAAACATGAATTATAATTTGGGTTTTTTTTTAGCTGTTTATTTGTATAATCATGTTACTGATTTCTTTTTATTAGATAATATTTCCTTTTCTCAATATCAACGTTTGAACAGTTTTGATACTAAGACTTAACAATCATATAAATATTTAAAACTTTAATTCAGTATTTATGTGTAAATAAAACTATGATGCTTCGATAACGCGTCTGTCTTGTGGAAAGACTTCTGCTACAAGAATAACTACAACTCACTGATTACAAAGACGACAACAGCGAGAAACTGTTCAATAGACACAGGTTAGATTGAGTCAAGAAGAAATTTAGGAACAACTAAATGTGAGCGCATTGCTAAGTGTCAAAAGAGAGCTAATATAAAATAAAACAAAACTATCAGAGCGGGACAAGGTAAAATTTCTGCAAATCTTCAACCGACAGTGGCAAGGAGACAAAAAAGGTTGAAGTACATGAGTAAGTAATGCGTGAATTTCAAGCTGAAAGAAGAATTTCTAGAAGAGAAGAAAAAGCTAGTTTAAAAAAACAAGTGCAGATGCTCTACTGGCAAAGCCCATAATACAAGAAGCAACGGAAGAGCTGCCCCATTTTCAAATTCAAGATAGTACTAGACTTCATGCTTATGTATTTCACTTATGGTGAATTATATGTTGAATGATATCGTATAGGAACTTCGGAAAAGAACTTATGCTCTTTTAAGAAAAACTAAACTTATTGTTTACAGAAAATTTCTATAGACTTGACAACACGTTTAATCGAAATTCTGATTTGTGTTCAAAATCCATGTGTGCAAAACATCCAGGAGCATTATCATAAATCTATCAGAATTATTAGCAGAATTTAAATATTTATTCTACATCACACCTTCTTTGTTTAGTTCTAACTTTCAGTAGGAAGTTCAATAAGCACTACCAAACCAGCCAGTGCTTGTTAAATCGGCAGTACGGAATAAAAGCCTTACTTTCTTACTTCTTTAAATAGAATATGTGTTATATATATAAATTATTTTTGATAGATATATCTATTATTTATATATTTATTTTTAATGCAACATGTTCAATGTTGAACCTCGTACATCGTGGTGAAAAATACATCTGATTTGCAATGTTTCAGAGGTTTCTTAACTTACTTGTTTAATGTTTTAAATTTCTAAATATTTACATTTTCTTTTTCTTCTTTTAAATAAAATTACTCACAAGGGAGCTCTTTCTAGTGGTAATCGCAGATTTTCTTGAAAAAATTATAGAAGATAGTTCAAGTTATACTTAATTCACTGGCAAAAATTTTCACTGCTGAACCTTAGCAGAAAGGCTGCAAAAAATTGTTAAATTTTAAGCTTTCTTCGCCAAAATTGAAAATGTCGAAGCGAAATTTATTAACCCTCATTCAGTGATACTAAGATGTTTAAGACATAAGACGTGTGAGTTTATTGTCACACTGTAGCTACGCTCTGTGAAATTGGCGACGGTCTGTTATTCATACTTAGATGCAGTCCAGGTGATTGAGTGGGATTTAGGTTGCGTTACTGCTACATTTGGGCAATGAAGTGAAATATGGAGGCACGCTATAACAATTTTGATCATCTTCGGAGGGGATGGCTCTATCGCTTCAGTAACTCCCAGAGGTATTAATTTCGGAATATGCAACACATTGACACCATAGCAGATTTTACGTGTACCAGCCTCCATCACTCCACACGTCGATCTTCGGATGGCTCGAGTATCGAATCCACACTGATGTTGTTGTTGAATGCTAAGTTAATTTTTATGTCGCAATAGATCTAGGCTATGGCCAATTGACAACGGTCTAGACCTTACTTCTTGGGTATTCCGCAGACATGTCATCACAATTTTTATCCCATGCGTAAGGGATGGCTCGCCCGCAAATGTAACCCTCAGAAGTATTAATTTCGGAGCATGGAGAATACTGCGGCAACAATCGAATTTACGCGCATCAGATACCATTTAAATACACAACGATCTGTCGTTGACTCGAGTATTCAATCCTCAATCTACCAATTATGAGCACGTGGTCTACCAACTGGGAATTCGAAATCCCCGTATTTTTATGTTATATCGAATATTTTATTTTATTTTTAATTTTATAAATCCCCTGCATGAAGAATTAAAATTTTCCATATTCTTGAAAAGGCCACAATATCATAATTCATAAATTGCCGACCTCATCAGTGGTTTATTATGGGTTTAATGCTCGAACGGGCAGAAAGCTGTACTCTAAATTAATGATGGATTGTGCACGTAAAATCTGCCGCGGTCGCAACATCCTACATGATCCAAAATTAACATCACTGTGGGTTACATAAGTGAAAAGCTATCCCCCTTTATGGAGTATCAAAATTGTGATGGCATATCTCCGAACGTATTTCTAGTGCGACATAAAACCCAGTCAACATCAATATTTCAATGATTTAAAATAATGCAAATTAAATTTTAGATATATTTTTATATATCTTTACATTGCGTTACATTTACATTGTGAGTGAGAAATTTAAACGTCGCTCTGTAGCTGCGCATTATGTAATTGGCAATGGTTCGTTGGTTGGTTGGGTTTAGCGTCGTACTAATACTGCACTATTGGTAATTGACGACGGTCTGGGTAACTGGCGAAGGTCCGAACGGTCATTTACATCTGATAAATTGCTTTAGCAACGATAAATATTGAATAATGTTATTTAGAATTTCGGAGTTGAATTGTTTGCCCCTCATTAAATTCTTGCGCTCTGTCAAATGTTCGACATTATGAAGTTCGTTGGGCTAGCAAAGCAATAGAACATTTTCATGTATTTAATCATAATAACATGAAAATCGAAAAATGGAACAGCCAAACAGGTTATTATTTAGAAATATTGCAGACATGCTCTCATTTTTAGTAATTTTTTACAGTTTTTCTATAGTGACACTGCAGCTAATATTTTAGGAAAATGCTATTTAGGATCGAATCTTATGCCAGTAATTTTTTCATGAAAATCGGTGATTAGCACTTGAAAGAGTTTCCTTGTCAGAATAAACAAATTGATTTGCATTTTGGAGTAAAAAGCTTTTAGTATCCCTTCATCCCTTCATCCTCATTAGCCTCTGATTAACAATACGCATAACTATTAAAAGCATGCCCGAATTTTCTTTCTTTCCCGTATTTTTCGTCGGCTAAAAGTAGCCCGCTGGGTAGAGCATAGAGCTTGCAATTGCGGGTTTGGTATTCAAGCAGGGCAAAGATCGTCGAGTACGCTAATGGTGGCTCTTGCACATAAAATCCGTCGTGGCCGCAATGTCCTTCATGTTCCCTTCCAAATTATACCTCAGGAGGTTACAAAATCGGGGGAGCCATCACCTCCGTGGAGGATCAAAATTGTTATGGCATGTCGACGAACTATCCTTATGAGTGCATATCAAACCGTTGCCATTTATCTATTGCACAGTACTAGTGCGAGGTTAAAATCAACAGACCAACCCTTTCCGTTCTCCGTTTCCAGAACAAAATGTTACTATATTTGTAAATTTTAACTATTTATAATCAATATTAAAGATTTTCTAACAAAGCAAGTCTATTTATGCTTCAAATTAAAAAATACTATTAATGGTTCATCTTTATATTACCTCTTTAGTCTTGCTAATTGAAGTACAGTCAGCCAAAAAAAAAAAAAAAAAAAAAAAAAACGCCACGCCCCCACCTAATTTCGTCGTAAATTATCGTACAAACATGCGACTGGCACCTATCAGTTTGTAATAACGTCTAGTGTATAATGTTATAGTTAGATTTTACTTAGGGGTCGTCTACATATTATAACTGACCTCAACTTCATTTTTTTCAATGGTAACCCCCTTTTTTATAATTTATTTGAATTCTTTGGATCAAATCATCACGGAAAATGGTATAGTTTATATATTTCGCTCAATTTTTCATAGAGTTATAAGCTGTCAAAGTTTGGGGACGCTAATGTTAAATGAATGGGACAAATATTAAATCACATCCTCCGAAATAATTATGATATTTAAATTCTGTTTTTTTTATTCGTTAGAATGAAGTGACCCAAACATATTCCATGCAAATTTTTGCTAAAAAAACATTTTTTGAATTATGACAATTATTAATAAATTCATATTTGAAAAAATTATGAATTATGACCTATGTTAATTTTTGCACGAATAGAACGGGCATCATCAAAAACATGGGTTTCCAAATTTACAGCTCGTTCCTAACATTATTTTTTGAGTTACAGTGATATTTCATTTTTTACTGCTGTTAGGGGGACGTCACTTGTTATAATTTGTATCCTCTGTGAGTCAATATTTCTATACATTTTGACGAAAAACTATTTTAATTTACCTTTATGTTATTATAATTGTTTTCTAAGGAACATTTCGATGTTTATTATACAAATTGGCTTATTTTTTATAAAATTATCGCAATGCAGGCAAGAGATTGGAAAAGAATTCCAAAAGAAATGTAGCCCCGCCTTTATATTGTGGAAACAGTATTAAAAAAAGTGGTTTGAACACTCCTATATGACTCTATATGTGTCGCTGGTATGCATAAATGTCAATGGTATTTACTACATTGAATGCTGAAGACAAAATTTAAATGATTTAATTGGAACTATGTAAAATAATTTTGTTTTATAATGTAAAGTTTTAGAAAAATTCTGTGAAGGCGTGGCTTTCGTTGCAAGAAGGAGTTTACTCGATTCTGAAATGTTAAGTCTTTGTTCTTAAATATTACATAACTTTTTCTAGTTTCTCACTGCTAAAATTCTATTTTATCCCTTTTGTCTTTTGTTTTTAATTTGAATATTCTAGGATTCGTGCATCTCAAGTTAAATATCATGATTTAGAAAATGCGGTAGGACGAGGATTATTATTTGAAAGAGCAATTTGCAGTGAAAAATACTTTTGTTTTTGCTTTCTTTTAAATTAATATAATTAATTTTTATCAGATTTTTTAAAACATATTTTCTGTTTTAATCTTGTTGTGCCATTTTCGCATTCGTTTACTCTACCGTTTATGCTATTTAAATTTTATCGCATGACGTAACATAATAAAATATTGACGTACATAATAAAATTTTTATTAAATGTTTTTTTTTAATACCGAATAATATGGTGGGGTTTTTTTTTTAAGTTTTTAAAATCTATTATTGAAACAAAGCGCAATATTATTATTTTTTTTTTCGATTACTCTAATCACGGCGTAAAACTGGCGACACATTTATTACGGAAAAAGAATTTAAAACTAAGTAATATGTCTCATAACTTTTAAAGATATAGATTTTACGCAGTTAAAATTAAGAATTCAAGTACATTAGACGACTGCAGAACGGGGAATATTCGTTCTAGGCAATAGGAAACCGTTTTTTCTATATCCATATTTATTTTCATATGAATACAATATATACAATATTATATACAATATTATATACAATATTATATACAATTTCATATTATATGCAATAATTATACTCTTTCTAGTGAAAGTATTTGTTTCATACTATTTTGTTTATATAAATATGAATATAAGGAATATTCTTAAGAAATATCGTAACACACAAATTGTGAAAAAACGCCCACTGGAGGATTTACAGATTTCCAAATGACGTGAAACTACATCAGCAGTCGCGAAAATATTAAATATCCTTTCTCAGATTTTAGTTTAAATCTTGTTATCTATATTTTTGTATGTTATCTATTGTTGGTTTGTACGCCTAAAATTAAATGTAAAACTTTATAGTAACACTTTCATGCGGGGCTTACTGTATAAAATAAAAATATACCCAACAAGAAGTAGATGATTCTTTTTCTTAAATATTAAACACTTTTTTTTTTCTTTTAACCGCTATTAACGTTATTATCATCATTATTACTATTATTCTTTTACCTTGGTACCTAGATTTTTGTAATTCAACATTGTATTGTAGGGTTCATATGATTCAAGCTACTTAATTTTTTTCGTATGCAGTGATGTATTTTACTATTCAATGTTTAATAAATAGAAACAAATAAAAATTTTTTAATTCATAAACTAACACAGAAAGTTTTGCGAATTAAAATCATTTTTTATTTTATAATAAGCATTTCTGAACTATGTTTCCGGTGTGAAATTTAATAAATAATGTATATTGCGTGGTAGATCAAAATTTATTTTTTCTAAATGTATAGACGGTCCCCTAACACATTTTCACGTGTAACTCTGTTTAGAATTGATTTAAAGTATATAAACAGGTAAGTTTTCCGAACTGCCTTGGTCTCAAAAATCGGAATATTAGGTCAAAAATAGGGGTCGTCATTGAAAAAAATAAAGATTATACTGTTTTAATATGTAGATGACCCCTTAAGTAAAATCGAACTACAGCATTAAAAACTAGACGTTGATGCAGATCGATAGGTACCAGCCGTGTGCTTCTACGATAATTTACGGCGAAATTAGGTGGGGGGGGGGCGTTTTTTTTTTTTTTTTTTTTTGGCTGACTGTACACTCGGTAACAAAAGTATTCGAACACTAGCGAAATTCCTATATATAAAAAGTAGAGTTAATACTGTTTTTTTTAAAATAAATCCTTGTCGAATCATGGTCTTAGACTGACTAAGAACATGATTCGACAAGTATTTATTTAACAAAACAGTATCAACTCTACCTTTTTATATAGACATTTTTGCTAGTGTTCGGATACTTTTGTTACCGACTGTATTTAAATTAATACTTTTCTGTCCTAGGATTTATATTAGAAAGCTGTTTTAGGCATTAATAACTTCTCTTTTCGAAAATTTTTAATTCTCTAAGACAGTTAAGCTTTTAATGATACAACATCTCCCTATATTTTATACATTTGTATGTAAAAAAATACAGGCATTTGTATGAATATATCCAAATTTGCAAATATAAGGAAATGGAGTTTTGCCTGTTTTTCACAAACTTCTATTACAAAAGTCTATCACTTTCTATGTACATCATCCCTTCAATTTTGTAATTATGGAACTTACAAAACATATTTTATAGGTTAAGAATGCTATCAGCAATGAAAAATATATTAAGGTTCTACTAAATTTGTACGAAACAAATTGTAACACATTAAGATGTTTAAATTAAAAAAAAATATATGGCATAGATAATTTTATATGTTTTCTTCGTTAGCATGTATAGAAACTCTAACGACTGTATTTAAGTAGCTAATTATCTGTGTTGAAATAGTTTTCATCTAACAACATATATCAATTTTCTCTCTCTTTCTTTCCCCCCCCCCTCTCTCTCTCTCTCTCTCTTTTTTTTTTTTAGTTTATTAGGGCGCCTTGCCCCTACTTGCTTCGAGGGAGGCTTCTCCTTCCTCCGAAATGCTTCACTTATATACCTCTTGCGACGCTCTGCCTGCCTATTCGCTTCTTTGCCTTTTACTGAATATTAATAGTGTCTAACACAAGACAAAAACAAAAAATGTCACAGAAATCCCCATATTCAATTTCAAATTGAAATACATAATATTTAATGCTTTTTTTAAAAAAATAACATATTGTTCTAAAAATCAGTAATCTTTTTCGCAATAGAAAGAAATTCGTAATGTCTAGATCATTTTGCATTACAGTTTTAATATATGAACCCCTTGGCTACTTTTATGTTTTTTAGTTAATTTAGGACATTATTTAGTACTCATATTTAATATAGAGCTAGATAATAAATTTTCCCATTCGAAAATATCTGAAAAGAAAAAAAAGGTTACTATTAATATTATTATTATTATTATTTTATTTTCGAAAAATCTCCGGAAGTTTCAATTTTTAATTCATTCCTTGTTACTTCTTAAACAACGAAGAATGAAATCTACTCAATTGCTTATAAGAGTAGTTTTAATGTGCGCTTGTTGTATTACAGTTTTTCTTGTATACATAAATATGGAATTTATAGTGATTAAGAAATAAAAAATTTTCTGTCTGCGATTATTTAAATTCCATTAAAATTAATCATAAATGAACAAACGATCAGAACATTATTATTATTTCTCTCCTTACTTTAACTTTAGAAGAATATTTTAAATATTTTGAAATTTTATCAGCATTACTAAAGTTTTCAGGAAATATAACTATGGATTATAGATTTAAGCTGATTACGCCATTTTTTTCATTGGCATTTGCTCTATGTCTCATAATCATTTCAACAAAGCAAATGATATATGGTGATTATGATACACCGTATATGATGATTAAAAGTCCCACTTATTTTGAAATATTTCTATTCCAAGATTTCAAATGTATTTAAATACACAAAAGCAGCTCGTATTTTTTTTTTTTTTAATTGCACATTTCTCATAAAACTGATTAATATTTTAGAATATAATACTCTGACATTTGCAACTGTTAAAAGAGTAATTCCAAATCTATATATTTGCATTGTTTTGCAATGTATCAGAAATAAATATAAAGTTGCGTCATATGGTTTTAAGTATAATAAGTTATATTTTCTAATCATGTTGAAATACTCAAAAAAGTGTATAAAAAATTGAAAATTAAGCGAAATTCTCATTGACAATTAAACAATGATTTAACAATGAGTCTATGAATATCTTATTGTTCTTAATTGTTCTGAAAATGGAGAGGAGTATTTTATCCGCGAAGATTTAAGAAAATGTTTGTAAAAAGAAAAATATTTCACTCTTCATATAGAATACTTTATTCAAAAATTTACTTTTGATTAACATAATAATACTTTCTGAACGTTTTGTGTATTCTGTTATTGTCAAGATAACTTTAAAAATTAATTCCCGTTAGAGACAAGAATAAATCATATTTTCTAAAATAAAAACGCAAATCATATTCTTTCCTCATGCAAGCTTCAGTTTTATCAAGAACAAGTAGAATAAACGTGTCTTTTTAAAATATGCATTAATACGTTGCAGATTAAAGTTTATTTTTTATATTTATAAGTCTTGTGCCTATAATTGTTATAAAAATAAATATATGTGTATACACAGAGATTCAAGAATTATTAATAAAAAAAAAACAAAAAAAAAAAAAAAAACTGGTTACCAGCAAAAAATTTTGGTAGCCAGAAAAAAATTAATTTACTTGAATATAGAAATTTAAAATCTATTCAATAGCAAACATTTACTAGTTCACTGGGTTGGAGTAATATATCAGGAAAAACTGTTTAAATTTGACATCGTGAAACCGTCTTTATTATTTTTACAAACACATACAATATCGGCATCGGCACGTTATTACACTGGCCAACGGCTCAGCACTAGACAGGAGCAGTGTAAAATAATTCCTTAAACGGTGCACTAATTTAACACCGAGTTGTGAAACATGCAGGAAGAAAAGTGGTGTAAACCTAATGGTGGATCCTTACAGCAAAGTTTCTCAAAAGGTACTGAGAGGAGCGGCATTCAAAATTGCGAGAATAAGAAGACATTGAGAGTGGAATAAGAGCCGATTATGGAACCCACCAAAATATTGAAATAATTAAAAAAAAAAAAAAAAAATCGAATTTTTTTAAAGTTGGAAATGTAGTCGCCAGTTAAAAGATATTGGTCGCCAATGGCGACCAGGCGACCGTATTTCACGAGTCCTTACACTTTTGCAGACTGCACAAAATTACTCTATATTAATCAATTGGAATGAAGAAATTTTATTTAGAAATTTTACTTTTATGTGTGTGGCTTGATTTTGGTACTAGACTTCGTACTTTACAGCCAGCAGAAGTTCCATTCACTCGCCGGGCAAAAATAAATAAATAAATAAATAATTATTAATATCTTATTTATGCTCTAGAAAATTCTAAAATCTATTTTCAACATGAAAACAGAATCGCAGACGATCTTTATTTATTTATTAAAAAGCCTTAAAAATAGCGGCGTTTTTTAGCCTTAAAAAGATAGCGGTGTTTTAAGGTAGTTGCAATGTTTTAAATTCAGATGCATAAAGGTGTTTCAAAAAGTAAGAATTTTTTCGCTTAAAAAGTGACCATCCGTTTAAGACAACTTTTTAACTGAGACTTTTACGTTTACAGTGTTGTTGTTCACTGACGTAAAATTATTCATCATCCACTATTCTAATTAATACTGAATAGCATTACATGTAATAACTATATATATATATATGTGTGTGCCCTGTGGCAGAAATTTATTATGCTTTCTGAGACAAGCTTCATGAACACCAAAATCTTTCTGCAGGAATAGTTTGTAAAGTTAACTTTCACGAATTGAAAATAAATTATTTTTAAATAGTATATAATATTTAGTATAACCAATGTATTTAAATTTTAACTAGGCACAAATGCATATATCTGCACTATTGCAAAAAAAAAAAAAAAAAAAAAAAAATTCTTTTTTTTTAAGAAAGGTGAAAGAAAATAAATCTATTGATCATAATTGCTTCAGATTTTTTGTTCACATTAATATGCAACATTGTTCATAAAATATTCAATGAATTCAAACCATAAAATGCAGTAAAACATCAAAAACAATCTGCAAATTTTTTTAAGGCATTTAAATCATGAAATGTATAAATTAAATAAATGTTACAAATAGTTTTAAAATTTTATTACTTTTTTTTTTATTAAATATATATATTTAAATACACAAATGCACTTATTTCATAAGGTGCAAACCAAACAACATAAAATATAATATAGAACTAAAAATTAAAATACAACAAATTAAGAGTAAAAATTAATATAGAATAATGAATATCATAATGAAATATAAATAATTTACAACATTTATAGTTTTTGAGATTATTAGAAAGATGTAAGATAACATTCTAATAAACTAGATTCATTTTTTATATTATATACAAATAGCATAAAGATGTGTATTTGAAATCTAAAAAATGTGATTTGACATTAAGGAATTCAGATGTATAATTATACCATCATTTAAATGCACAAAGTAAAACAGAATACAAGATCTAAGTAACATAATTATAGAAAAAGCGTAGTCGAAATATTTTCATAAACATTGAGGCAAGTGAAATATTTAATTTTTAAGGAAATGTTGAAATGGGAAATGTAACAGATTTCATGGATAAAATCTATAATAGAAAATAATGATTACAGACGAAAGAAATAAATAGAAATCAATTAAAAGTAATATTTGATATTGATATCTATACGAATAAGTAAATAAAAATAAATAAATAAAAGCATTTGCTGTTTAATTAGTATTTATTCAAAACAACTACTATTAGATAAAATTCCTTTTTCTTACAAAAAAAAAAAAAAAAAAAAAAATCTGCAACAAAATCTTTGGTTTGGTTTTCATTCAAAATAATTATTTAATTTGCAATATTTTAATTTTAAAAAAAATATTTTTTTTTTTTTTAATTAAAAAGTTTAAAAAATAAAATAAACAAACTGTAGAAACTAATGATAAGAGTATTTTTGTAAAATAAATTAATAATTTTTTTAACGACTTCATATGCTTAAACAACAAAGTTCAAAGCTAAGAATTTTAATCACAATTAAAATAATTAATGATTAGTAAAGAAAATAATTAGAAAAATTACCAACTTTATAACTTAAGATACCCATTAATATTTATTGCTAAGATCTTTTACTACATATAAAATGCTAAAAATCAATAAAGTATCTTTAAGATTAATTTCTTATTTTTCTATTTTTCGAAGCAAGGTTTCAAGCTTCATTTTTCATTTTGCGTATAACTACAGACATTACAAATTTCCCCATAGTCTTATTTCTGTATATATTTGCATAGTTTGAAACAAACATTAAAATTAATGCAGCTTTTAAAATTTACGTGTATTTACTACCACGCACGTATGCACGCTTCGCATACATTAAAGGGAAAAAAATCCCTAGATGCAACTAATTTGTCGTGCGCAAATCAGCAAATGTTTAAAAATCGGTGCAGCAGCAATCATACGCACTTATTAAAAAAAAAAAAAAAAAAAAAAAAAAAAAAAAAAATCACTACTTTGCTATGCATGAATCTGAAAATGCATGAAATATGAAATCAGGAAAATGGTCGCAAAGCCACATTCTTTCGAAAAAACATTTTTTTGCAATACAATAAATACGCACGACACGAGCGGCAAGCGCGGCGCGAAAACAAAGTTTGGGAGACACGAAAATGAAGTTCCGATGTGAAGAGGTTACCAGTGAAAAGTGTCGATACACCGAATCATATCACCGCATCACGGATCGCTAATGCATGCCGTATCAAAGCTAACCCAAAGGAGTTACATCCGCTTTATCTCCTCACATTATTCAGGTTTGAGGCGATCGTAACTGCAGAAACAAAAACTTGTTCTGCAGAACAGTTTATAAGCCATTCTTTGAGTTTCTTCTCTCTCTCTCTCTCTCTCTCTCTCTCTCTCTCTCTCTCTCTCTCTCTCTCTTTTTTTTTTTTTTTTTTGAACACAATGGCAAAATTTATCTGACTTAAGTAAAATCTTTCTGCAAGAACATTTCTGTTTCTGTGACATTGTCGCCGTGTCGCCGTGTTTCTGCCACGGGGTGTGTGTGTGTGTTTGTGCATTAAAAAAAAAAAAAAAAAACGCATTGAATTTTGCAATAATGTCCGTTGGGGTCCCGACCTTCTAAGGAATTGCCTTTCCGACCGTACTATGTCTGCTGTCTTCTCCGAACGCATCAGGATCTTCACTTCATGTTTAGATGCGAATACATGAAGATAATAGTACACTGCGGAAAACACACGATGTGTCACGATAGACACATGAAGATAGTAAATTTGGATAGTAACACATTGCGTGTCCGCAGAGAAATTAATACATAAACGCTGGATGCGTTTTCAACTGTCTGTGACTGTGGATTTTCTAATCATATTATATTGCGTCAAAATTGTTGCCTGAGGCAGAAGCTTACTAGTAATTCTCGACATGGATGCTCTGTTTTATTTTCCCCTTTCCAATTTTACACTTTCGAAAGTAAGTGCAATGGATTTCTCGCGTCCGTTAATCTAGAAAATTCGATTTTATAAGTAGGCTATGTGTATGGCTATAGTAGAGAAATTTCATTCACTGAATTTAAAAATCATCCTGTGCTTGTGGTAAAATGATGTAATATTTACTTGTAACAAAATTTTACTTTTACCCGTAAATGCATGAATTTTTATTTTTATAAATAACAATTGAAATCAACCTGGAAACGTGTGTAGTCAATGAGAAAAAAAAAAAAGATGTATTTCCACATCTTTAAATAAAAGTTACATTTTTCTTGCAAAAATTACCGGTAAAGCAAAAATATAAGTATTATTCGTTATTCTTACTTTGTTTGTATCTGAAAAAAAATTTTCATGTATGTTTTTATTACTTTTTAAATAAGTAATCGCAATTCTCCGCCAAAATGAAATTGTACGTCGAAATGGGCGCCAACAAATGAAAATAGTCACAGATAAAAAATAAACTGTCAAAAATCATAGTTTCGTTCGGAAGCAATAAAATTATATGCAAAAGTTTCTACATAAAAAGATAAAAGGTTTTAAACATACGATGTGTATCTACATCGTTATGAATTTAAGGGTTAAATAACATATTTAAAGAAATAGACATTTTTTTTTTTTTTTTTTTAGATTGTTTTTAGTTGTGTTTAATCTAAAAATACTTTGCGGCTGCAATTCTGACTGTCTGTTATCTTACATCTAAAAAGAAATAGGCCAGCATAGAAATGATTCATTAAAAAAACAGAAGCCAATTAAAAACGACATAAATACAAAAGCAATCAGAATAGTTTGAGGTTTAGAAAAACCTAACATCAACTTTGCAGTTCTCGTTAGCCTTTTGGAAATGCTACAGTTCCCATCAACAAACTGAAAAACGACATAGGAAACGTTTGTAAGCATATAATAATATTTTACAAATTATTAACTTAATTTTTACATTAATCAAATAAAGTAAATTTTTCTATTGTCTAACACATTAAATATCATCATTTTTCCTCGTTCTGTCAAGAAAAATACTATTTAATTTTTACTTCGTGATCAATTTATGTTTTGACAGGTTTTATGTTGGATACTTTAAGCTAAGTTTTATATATGATCTAAAACTCTGATTGAAAACTTAAAATCGAATGTGATTAAACTTATTATAACCAGTTTAAAAAGATATTTATCAGAAACATTAATGTCATAGCTATAACAGATTAAAAAAAAGCAAAATATTCTAGAAGATTCTGGGATGTGTATTTCAATATATATATTGTTGAAAAAATATACATTCAATAACATCGCTATTTCAAAATAGCCGAATTGTCAAAGTTTTTGTATGAAATGGAATTCGTATCAGCTATATTCAAGCTTTGAAATGTTCAAAACATATCATCTATTCAAGTTCTGTAAAGTGGGGGAACTATACAAATTATTTGCATATCAATGCCAATTTTAATGTATTACTGACAGTGAATTGCGTTTCAGAACTGCGGAAACAGTATGTTTCTTGTTAGAGTGCTGACAGGAAACTTTACATTTGACAGTTATATAACTTCAAAGGTTTAACGTATTATTGATTTATTTCTTCTTTGTTTCTAGTCAACTAATATCTTTGTGTTATCTTATGGTTTTAATACCCTTTAGGATCTGAACGGAAAGTCTTGTAATTTCAAATATTTATACATGCAGTGACTTGTATATTTAATCTTAGTTAAACTTTCCATATGCTTTCATCTAATAACTGTGATTTTCATAAGATTGTATTATGAATTAAATGCGATTAAATTCGCAAATCTTATATATATATATATATATATATATATAAAGAAAGAAAGAAAGAAAGAGAGTTCTTAAAATAACTGTTTTAATATCGGTAGGATTTTTTTTTTTTTTTTTTTAGTATTATTATCGAGAGTAATATTTGATTAAAATCGAGGAAAAAACAATTAAAAATCACTAATAGATTATTATTCATTAAATACCTCTAAATAAAAATATTTTATGGATTAAATTTATTGAGAGAAAGGAATGTTATATGGATTTGACATTAAAATATTTTTAATAGTCTTTTGTTTTCTATAACTGCATTTATTATACATTATTTCTTTTTTTTTTTTCTTACTTTTTAACACAAACTGTACGTAATTTATTTATTTTTTACATAGCTAATTGTATTTCTGCAGATTCTCCAAAATTTTCTAAATTAATAAACTGAAATCGGTAAAATTTATTTAAATTGTTCGCATACTACGTTTCGAACATTTCATTATTTGGAAAAAATTATTGCTGCTCACTGACGTAAAATTACTCTTCATCCAATAATCTAATTAACATTGAATAACATACGTGTAGTAACTATATATATATATGTATATAATATTGTATGGTTTTGTATTTTGGTTTGTCATCTCGCTAGAGATCTAGTGAATTTCATGCTGCTGTTTGAGTGAATGTTGATCAGTCTTTTGCCTGTTCCGTTTTGTTTGATCAATTTTCTGCCTCTTCCATATAATTTTTTGCCTCTTCCATATTATTTTATTCATATTGATATTAGCCTTATATGTGCTTTTTTGTTAAACTCTCTGCCTAAGGGAAGAGTTTGATCATTTAAAAACATGTTATAACCCCATACGTATGACTGAAGTCATACGGGGCATTTCAGGCAGATTAATGCATTTATTTTTATCTTTTTGGAATACGTTTTGCATATGTTTCGTTTCACATTTTTTAATTTTCATGTAAGTTTATCTTAAGTTATTTTTGTTACATATTTTAAATTTTTTGTATGACTGAAAACATATATATATATATATATATATATATATATATATATTTGTATTTCTTTGTGTGTGTGTTTGTATATGTATATTATAGTCTTTCCCCCCCCAAAAAAAAAATAATAATAATAACGCATTTAATTTTGCGAAAATGTCCGTTGGACTCCCCACTGCCCAAGTTAGTGCCTTTTCCGACCATACTATGCCTGCCCGCTTCTCCAAAAGTGTCGGAATCTTCACTTCGTGTATAGATCCGAACCCATGAAGATACTAGTACAGTTGAAGGTGTAGAGTACTAGTTGAAGATACTAGTACAGTGCGGAAGATAGACACGCGAAGTGTCATGATAAACACACGGAGATAGTAAAACACTTCGGACAGTAGTACATTGCGTGTCCGCAGAAAAAATATATCTTTGCACGTAAACGCAAGTTGATAGTCTTTAATAGATTTTTCCCCAATCATATTATATAATGTCAAAATTGCTGTTTGCTGCTGTAGCTTATTGGTCATGCTTTGGTTTATTTCCCGTTTTCAATTTTACATTTTCAGACTAAGTGCAATCGATATCTCGCACCCACTGATCAAGAAAATTAGATTTTATAAGATGTCTATATGTGTATATGACTATGATAGAGAAATTTTACTCAGTGAACTTAAAAATCCTCTTAATCTAGGGATAAAATGACGTAATACTTACTTGTAAAGTAAATATTACGTTAAATTTACGTTTTAGTAAATTTACGTTATATTATAGTAGCTACTTTAAATATTTAACCAAATAAACTTTTTTTCTGTGTTTGTTTTCTGTTGTGTTTAATGTAAAAAGAATTTGGGGCTGCAGCTCTTTCTGTCTATTATCTTGCATCGAAAAATAAATAAAGCAGTATAGATGTGATTCATTAAAATCAACAGAAGACAATTAAAAATGATGTCCATGCACAATCATCACAATAATTTGGGGTTTACAAAACCCATTATTAACTTTATAGTTCCCGTTAGCCTTTTGGAAATGGTGCTGTTACTATCAGTAAACTATAAATTCACTACGGAAACACTCGTAACTATGTGATATCATTCTAAAAGTTCATCATTTTATAGCAATAAGCAAATGTAGTAAGATGTTTTATTATCTAACACATTAAATATAATCATTTAATCATCGTTCTGTCATGAAAAGAGTTTTTTATTTTTTGCTTCATAATTAATTTATGTTTTGACAGATTTTATGTAGGATATTTTAAGCTAAGTTTACATGTGATCTAAAACTGTGATTAAAAACTTAAAATTGAATGTGATTAAACTTTTTTAACCAGTTTAAAAATTATATTTATAAGAAGCATCAATATCATAGCTATAACAGATAAAAATAAGCAAAATATTCTAGAAGATTCTGGGATGTGTATTTCAATATATCCATTGTTGGAAAGATATACATTCAATAACATCACTATTTCAAAATAGCCGAATTGTCAAAGTTTTTGTATGGAATGTAATTCATATGAGCTATATTCAAGCTTTGAAATGTTCAAAACAAATCATCTATTCAAGTTCTGTAAAGTGGGGGGAAACTATACAAATTATTTGCATATCAATGCCAATTTTAATATATTACTGACAGTGGACTGCGTTTTTGAATTGCGGAAACAGTATGTTTCTTGTCAGAATGCTGACAGGAAACTTTACACTTGAGAGTTATATAACTTTAAAGGTTTAACGCATTCTTGATATATTTGTTGTTTGTTTCTTGTCAACTAATCATTTCATGTTATCTTATGACTTTAATACGCTTTAGGCTGTTAACGGAAATCCTTATAACTTAACATATTTACATGTACAATGATTTGCTTATTTAATCTTATTCAATCTTTTCACATGCTTTAATATAATAACTGTTCTTTCCATCAGAATGTATTATGAATTAAAAACGATTAAATTTGCATGCCTTTTATATCTTTGTGAAAAAAGAACAGTTGTTAAAATAATTGTTAAAATATCAGTAGGTTTATTATTATTATTATTATTATTATCGACAATGATATTTGATTAAACTTGAAGACAAACCAGTTAAAGAGAATTTATTGGTTTTTATTCATTAAATACTTTTGAATAAAAATATTTTATAAATCTTTATATGAGCGTATGATACAAATTTGACAATAATCAACAACTTAAATTACTCATAAAGATACATTCAATTTTTTTTTATTTTTTTAATGACAAATGAATATATACTTTTGTATTGAAAAAAAAAAAAAATCATTTTAATGATTGTAATTCATTGTAACTTTTTATCTAAACCCCCGTTTATTTCAGTAAAAGAAAATTTAGGCTAGTATCACTACAAACAATTTCTAGTGTTTTTTGTTAATTTTTTACAATAAAATAAAAATTGCTCGTCCATTATTCGCATGCAAATGTTTAGAAGCATATAAATCCATTTGTGTCTTTCGTCGTCACCAAAAATTCTAGTTTGCAAACGAGTTATAACACTGCTAATTGCAGCTTCAGTCAGTGGTTCTTACCTGGGGAAAAACATCTTCACCAATAACGCTTTATCCACCAAATCTGCATCGCAATTAAAATTTCATGCAAGCACAAGTAGGAGGTAAAATAAGAAATAAACTGTTCTAATCGCAAAATTGTGCAGTTTATAGGACTTTAATTTGCATATTTTTCTTTCACATCCTTGTGAAATATTTAACTATTTGTCTAACTATCGTCGAGAAAAAATTTAACTATATTTTTTTCTTTACCAAAATAATCCCCCTTCACGAGAATGATTGTTTCGGAAACCGTGTTCAATTCTATTAATTCATTAAATTTAAAATCCTATCTCACATAGAGATATCATAAACACACGTGTCATTGTAGAAAAACCACAAACTTTATTTAAAAAAATCACTTTACAACACGTATAAAATGATACATTTAATTAAAATTATCCATTAAAATTACAACTTGTCAGAACCTTTCGCCCTGGCCATCAGGGCATCATCAGGACAAAGCCTTTTTTTTTTTTTTTTTGTTACGAGTACAGCAACATTTGAATTATATATACAAAAAAGATTCAGAGTACAGTTACAGTTATTATAGTCGAAACAGTTAAAATAGATGAAACAGTTGAAAACAGATGAACCATAGATGAAACAGTCTGAAATTAATCGAAACTCGACTAAATTCACTTTTTCAGACTTTTTCATCTATGGTTCACCTGTTTTCATCTGCTTCATCTGTTTTAACTGTTTTCTATAATAACTGTAAGAGTACTATGAATCTTTTTTGTATATATAATTCAAATGTTGCTGTACTCAAAAGAAAAAAAAAAAAAAAAAAAAAAAAAAAAGGCTTTGTCCTGATTATGCCCTGATGGCCAGGGCGAAAGGCCTTGACAAGTTGCAATTTTAATGGATAATTTTAATTAAATGTACCATTTTATACGTGTTGTAAAGTGAATTTTTTTCATAAAGATTCTGTTTTTTTTTTTTTTTAATTCATTAAATAGTTAAGAATTTTTAAGATGTCTACAGACTTATGGGACACCCAGTATATACAGGTGCTGGACAAATAATGGAAACACTTTTTTACGGTTTGTTGAATAACTTGAAAAATACTTTGTGTTGTTCTTGAATTTTGGGAATAAGGAAAACATGTCCTTCCTCATATTTTTCGGCAAAGATTATGTCATAAATGCCATTAAGGGACGAACAACAAATACAATGAAATAAAAAAAAATATTTGAGATTACCTGCATATGAAAAAACGTCAATTCATCTGCAAGCTTTAGATATGGTTATAAATGTTTAATTTTATACGTGTGCAAAGTTTCGTGAGGATAGCTCGAATAGTTAAAGATTTATTAATATTTTATTAAAAAATGTAAAAATTTTCGGAAGTTTTAGTTTTATAACTTCAAAGGTTTTTCTCCAAATTTTATGAAACTTCTGGAAAATATGACAACATATGCCTAAATCATTATACTGTAACGTAAAAGAAATATGTTTAACATTCAAAGTGATGCGGTCAGTTATTGTAAATAATTTTTACCGCGCATGCGCAGACTGTGGCAAGAAAATCTTTTACATAGTTTATTACTGAACTGTTTAGGGCAACTTATAAAAAAACTCCGTTAAATATCATTAAAATTAATAGAGATAGCGGTGATTAAATGAGATATTTTTCAGCTGTTTTCTACAAAGGTCCTTACGTAAGGACCATCACAAATAATTTTTTTTCAGAAAGCTATTAAATTTTTCTTTTTAAACAATTTATTTTTCTTTTATACAGGCATTTAGTATATACCTGTATATATATATCTATTAAAAAAAATGAAAAATGAATCTCAAATATTGTGTTAAGTTTCGTTGTTTAGCACAGGTTTTACTAATACAAATTTTCATTTGTGAATAACCCTTTATCGAAAAGACCGTTTTAGAAAACAGCTGAAAAACAGATCATTTAATCATAGATATCTCAATGAATTTTTATGATATTCAACTGGATTTTTTTATAAGGTGCTCTAGACAGTTTAGTATTAAAATATGTCAAAGTGTTTTAACGACATTCCGCGCATGCTCAGTAACAAATTATTTAATACAACAGTCCATATCTCTTTGAATATTAAATGCATTTGTTTTTAAATGTAGTATAGTGATTTAGGCGTTTTTTCCCGAAAGTTTCATGAAATTTAAAGGAAAACATTTAGAGTTATAAAGTCAAAACTTGCGAAAATTTTTTGCATTTCGATTTGTTGTTCATTCTTTAAGGGTATTTGTGACAAAATCTTTGCTGAAAAATAGGAGGAATTATGTGTTGTCCTTATTTTTAAAATACAAGAGAAACACATTAAATATTCGACGAAACGTAGAAAAGCAAAAGTATTTCCATTATTTGGTCCAACATTTGTATATATATATATAGGTGTTGGATAATATATATATATATTATATATATATATATATATATATATATATATATATATATATATATATATATATATATATATATATATATACATATATATAACTGTATACATTAGGCATCCTTATACATTATTAGCTTATTTAACTGATTCATAATTTCGTACTAGTATTTTTATAAATTTATGAAGTGCGTTTTATATACCCAGAAAATATTAAATAATTTATAGAAGAATCGATTAGGTATTTGAAAAATTAAAAGACGTGATACTCGCTATTTTTTTCCCAGTTATAAATCCTCTTAATTAATAAACATGAAATTCGTTCATTTAAGAAAAAAAAAAAAAAAGAAAAAGAAAAAAAAAACACGATTTAATACAGAGACAAAGCAATTTCTGTTTCAATATTAACATGAATCATACCAAATATTTTAAAGATTGTTAGGAAATAATTTTCTTTAATTTAACACAGATACTTTGGTGATATATTTTATTTAGTCAAAACAACATATTAAGTGCCTTACATAAATAAAAAAAACTGAAATTCTTACATTGAAAATATAGGTTATTGGAACTTTCAGTCTCAGCTCCCCCGCCCCACCCTACACACACATATATAAGTTGTTCTTTCTCACTTTTAAATTCTCCTCAACTTTTCTATTTTTTTTTTTCTTTTTAACTATATTTTCAGTTTAATTTCTTCTTTCTGATCATTCAAATAAATTATTTTTTTAATATGTAAACATTTGTAAGTAGTTATTTACGAAAAGTAATTATGATAAAAATCTCAAACACGAAAATTAAAAATTCTTTCTCTATCTAATAACTGATTAATAATATTAGAGTAATTTCATTCAAATGAATTAACTTTTTAATAAGTAAATATATGAAAGTAGTTATTTACGAAAAGTAATTATGATAAAAAATCTCAAACACGAAAATTAAAAATTCTTTCTCTATCTAATAACTGATTAATAATATTAGACTAATTTCATTCAAATGAATTAACTTTTTAATATGTAAATATTTGAAAGTAGTTATTTACGAAAAGTAATTATGATAAAAAATCTCAAACACGAAAATTTAAAATTCTTTCTTTCTCGAATAACGATTAAAAATATTAGAGTAATTTCATTCAAATGAATTAAATTTTTAATACGTAAATATTTAAAAGTAGTTATTTACGAAAAGTAGTTATGACAAAAATTCCAAACACAAAAATTAAAAATTCTTTCTCTCTCCAATAACTAATTAAAAATATTATAGTAATTTTGCTCAAATGAATTAACTTTTTAATATATAATTATTTGAAAGTAGTCGTTTACAAAAATAATTATGACAAAAATCTCAAACACGAAAATTAAAATTAGTTTTCTCCCTAATCCCCTGTTTTTCTTCATCCTTTGGATAACAGGGTTTTCGTAAAAAAATTATGTTTTCTTCAGTTTAACCAAGAAAATATTTATTAAAGGAACTTATAAAGTACTGTGCTTATGATTAGTATAGAATATATGGATCCTACCTAGCAATTCTATATGCGCATCTAAATATTTTATGAAGCATAGTGCCAAACTAGTGATTGACAAAATACTGAGTAAAAGAAAAAAAAAAAAACGGAAAAGCCATAAAAATTGTTTCCATATTATATAGTGCGCCTTTTTATTATTATTGTTATTATTATTACTTATTTAAGGATAAAATTATACTCAATGGAGTAATTTAGGAATAAAAGCTGCATAAAATTTTAAAATTTAATATTAATTATTATCAAAAATATGAAATAAAGTTTTGAATTCATTTACTTACTTGCTACTTATGTCGTTAATTTGTAATATTATTTCTATGAAATAATCTTTTACGTAGATGATTTAATTTAGAGGTATGAAAATGTAATTTTAATTACATATGTGTTAGAAATTGTATTAAATTAGAATAATATGCAAAATGGCTAATTTTCAATTTTCAGTTAACCATTAAGGTACGTTTATTCCTTTTAACTTTGGCACGTTGGCTTAATCATATTGCTACAACCAAAAAAAAAAAAAAAAATTTCAGAAATAGATCTTTAGTTAATTAAAAACTTTAATAAGACATACAACCTTTTATTACTTCATGTTTTCAACTGCCGAACTAGTTTCCTCTGGGGCGCCCCAGCTTGATCACCGGCATCTTGGTGTGTGAAGTCGCTCGAAACTGATGTTTCTGGTTTCTTTCCTCTTTTATAGATTCTTCGCCATTGGCGGTTGAGTAATGCCCCATCGTTGCCATTGTAGCAATTTGAACTTGTTAAAATTTCTACGGACTCTCTTACTGTAGCGTAACTGTGGTTATGGTAGTTGGCCAACTTTTTTACTTTATCAAATTTTATGTCCATCTCTTCGTTTTTGTTTACCTGGGTTAAAGCGGTTGTTATTTTTCCTGTAGTTATATCGTGGCTATGTTCTTTAATTCTTGTTTTTCTTTTTCTTTTTGTTTTTCCTATATAACACATTTCGTTACCTTGTTTATTAGTGTATGGTATTTTATATATTCCTGTGGTCTCTAAAGGATTTAGTTTATCTTTGTCACTTCTGATTAATTGGAAAATATTAGGGTTTGGCTTGACAGGTATGTTTATATTATGTTTTGCTGCTACTTTTTTGATTTTATTTGAAACTGCGCGATCATAAGGAATTGAGGTGGTGTATTTAAGTTGAGGTTTTTGAAAATTATTAATCTGATTTAAACTTTTTAATCATTTTTTATATAAGTTATCTATTAATTTATTTGAGTAACCTGCCTTTTGTGTAAATTGTTTAATATTTTTTATTTCATTTTTTAGAATTTTAGGATTTTTACAAATTGTTATTGCGCGATTTATATGGGTCTGTATTGCATTTATTTTATATTTAAAGGGGGTGCTACTATTTTTGTGGATAATTTCATTACTACTATTAGATTTTCTGTAAACTTGGGTGGTTATTTTATTATTGTGGCGGTTGATGGTAACGTCTAAAAAGTTTAATTGACTATTATTTTCCTCTTCAAGGGTGAATTTTATGTCCGGGTCTATTTGATTTAGAGTGTTTAAAACTTCTGTAGGGTCAGTTTTTTGGTCTATTATTGCAAAAACGTCATCAACATAACGAAACCAATAAAAAAAAAATTCATTAAGTTTTTCTTCAAAATTATTTTCTATTTTACGTAATTTATACTCAGCCAGGAAGCCCGAAATGGGAGATCCCATTGGGACTCCCTTGACATGTTTATAAAAATTTTTTTTGAATGTGAAGTAGTTTTCATTTAACAAAAAATTAGTAGCTATATTCAGGGTTTGGGCTATTGCAGGGTTTGTATATTGTTCATTTATTTTTTCATTTATTAATTTAGCAATATTTTTAATGTTTATTGATGGATAAAGATTAACTACGTCGAAACTAACAAACTTAAAATTCTCCTGTATTTCTATTTCATAAATTTTTTGGATAAATTCTTCTGTGGAAATTAGGCTATGTGGTGAGGGGGGGAGTAAATTTTTGTAAATTTCAGCCATATATTTTTCTAAGGAATAGGTTGGTCCTTCACTTTTGCTAACAACTGGTCTTATTTTAGGGGGGGTTTTGTGATCTTTGTATCTGCCAAAAATTCTTGGTGTATTAGAAGCAAAATTATTGTAAGTAGGGGGTTTTTCATCTGGCCAGGTACCTTCTTTTATTATTTTTTGTGTTTTTTCAATTATTTTATTTATGGGATATTTTTTTATTCTTTCGGTGCCTATTTCATTGATGGTTTCTTCCATTTTATTCGTGTATTCTTGTGTATTTAAAATTGCAATTTTTCTAGTTTTGTCTGTTAAAATGCAAGTAATATTTTCATTTTTCTTTAATTCTTTAAGGGCTTTAAGGTCTTCATGATTTATCTTATTATTTTTATTTTTAATGGTCTTATTAATTTCCTGTACAGCAGTGTTTCTTATATCAATTTGTGCATCTTCTGGAACTTTTTTTATTGCTGATTCTAACTTTGCGATACTGTCTTTAATTTTAATTGGCTGATCCAAAAAATATTTTTGTCCCATTTTTAATAGACTATCTTGATGACTATTAAGCTTGACATCTGATACATTAATGTATGGATAAAAATTTTGGGTGGGTGGCCTGATATTATTTTTCCTTATCCAATTTTGCAGTTTTTGATTTTGTCTTTTTATGATCGAATTTCTTTCCATCGTATTATATACATTTATCTTATTTGAAAGGGTAGTCCATTCTTCTTTATTGCAACAGTCTTTTAAATTTTTATATAATTCGTCATATATCTTTTTACATTTAAACATGTGTGCTTTTCTAATACGAATGATTTCATTAAGCAACCCAAGTAGCACAGGAACGTTCTGTGAACGTCTAATAACGGTTTCAATAGTTCAAACACCGTGTTTCGTGTCAAAAGAACGTTCTAAAACACGTTCAGAAATAGTATTATTTAGAACGTTCTGAAAATGTTTGATTTGTACCATCTATAAAACGTACAATTCTAGTTCTATATAGAACGTTCAAGTGTGACACCATCATAACACGTTCTGTAACAGTGTAATTATAACGAATATGACAAAATGACTTTTTAGTACTATTGGTTGGGAAACTAGGTTAATCATTAAAATTTTTTACTTCAGCTTTTGATTTTTTTACACGTTTTATGGCGTGAGGAATCCGGAAGTCAAAAGGTTGGTATGGTATCTGTTAATGTGTATCGGCACCTATTAGTGTGATTGCCCGTTAGTTCATGTACACGATATCTCAAGAACAAATGATTGCAGAGAGATCGGACCAGTTTTAAAATATCACTTATGATATTGATAAGAATCTTATTGAAAGATTTGCAACATTCTAATTTAAAAACTTCGTAAGTTATTCGAAATTTATAATTTTTAGCATGATAGAGAATAGAGCATTTTTTACATTTTCAGTGTAACGTTTTCTTAGCACGTCAGTAAAGAATGCTTCTCAATAATCAGTAGCGGTGAGGTGAAAAAAAATTACAAAATTTTAAACTCATGGAAAAATTTTGTGGATTTTGTATTTCAGGAATCAATGTATGGAGTTCAACCAAACTTGTTACAATATTAGATCTTGCCCTACATTGGAGTTTATTTGAATTTCATTTGGGATATATCGTCCGATAGATTGCGGTGCTATGCAATGAAACCCTCCATTTATGGGACGGCTATATCTCAGCTTCTATAGTGTACAAATGCATTAAACTTGATATATTGGCATATATTATCATAACCTCTGCTAATACAATTTGGATGTATACATTGTCCAACAGGTGGCGTTGCTAATCTGCAATTTAATCATTTTAACGGACAGGCAATATTTTAACTCTTGTGATTTAACAATAAATTTTGTGATACACTGAAGTTATAAGTGAAATCGATTTTATGTAAAGCTTTACTGGTCCATTTTGGATGCACATAGGCCAACAGGTGGCGTGGCTATGTTGCAATTTAATCTCATAACGGAAACGAAAAATCTCAACTTCTGTGATTTATAAATATTGTAAATTTGGTAAGTGAAATTAATATTACGTAAAACTCTACAGATTGCCTTTGGGTGCATATCGGACGACAGGTGGCACTGCCACGTTCCAATATTTTCCATTCACAGAAAGGCTATCTATCAGCTTCTGTAATATATATACTCACCAAACCTTCTGCGTGACATACATTTGATATATATTATTGATTCAATTTGGCTGTATAACGAGTAATAGTCAAACAGTTTTTTTTTTATTATTATTATTCATAGGACATTGTTTTTTCCCCTAGGAATAAGTATACATCATCCTTGGGGGATGGGGGAGGGGTGGATAAAAATTTTCACTATGATTATCTTTCAAAAGGATTCGATATCACCCTTAAAACGAATAATTGAAACATCGTTTTCTGATGATTTAAAACAAATTTACCGTTTTTTTTTTTTTTTTTTTTTTTTCATTTATAATAATAATGATAATAAACCCTTAGAAAAATACATTTTCTAAGATCTTTTATACAGCATAAAAATGATTGTCTTCTGTCATGAAAATCTATGCATTCCCCAGACACAGAGTTTAGATACAAAAAGCTAATCACGGATGTTATTGAATAAGTAATATAGTGCTTTACGCGAGTTTCAAAGAAAATCACGGGAAAACTCCGAAAACCTAAGTCGACGAGCGTGACCAGGAATCGAAACCAACACTTCCCGTCTGTAAGGTTCAAGAGTAGAACATCGCGGTCTCTAATACTCATCGGGAAGTTACAGAAATGAGTTTTTTTCTTCTTTTCTTTAAGCATAATTTTAAACTTTTATTATATTTTATTTTTGATTCTATTTAAGTTTAAATGTTACTGATAAATTATCAATATTGATAATGTTGTTAAATCATTACTCTGTTTGATTGTTCTTATTTTATTTTATTTATTTTCACTGAATATTTTGTTCAATACTGAAATATACACTAAAACAAAATATGCTTTTCCGTTTAATTCGAGATTTTAAAATAGAAAAATAAAGTGATCTCATAAGTTTTTAAAATACTTTATAAAAATTTAAATAATTGTTTAACTCCACTCCATTTTTTCCTTAAAATATTGACTATATGTTTTATACAGCTATAAATTCTTAATAAATTTCTGTTTCAAATGTTGAACTTTGAAACATGATTATTGCGGATGCAGGAAGGGAGAGCAGATGATAACATCGACATCTGTGGATTGCATTTATTTAATTTTCGCTGACCGTGCAACTGCAAAGTCAAACGCCAGGTCTTGGGAAAGTCGTGTCGTTATGTGAGGCGGTAATTTTAAAACACGTAATCTGATTCGTTTAGTTTTAGCGTTATAATGACTAGGATAAGCTTTAGAAAAGGTAAAAATGTAATATTTTTAACCTGTAATATTCTCTATGTTCTATTTATTAAAGTCTTATTTTAATATCAATTAAACAATCATTTTCATATCTGCGTAAGTTTTTAAGCCTAACTTTTGATACTTGAAAGCAACGTTGAATCGCAGAAAAAACTGCTCCTGTTACAGAAAACCGCTTAGAAATTATGGATTCATTTTATTAATTTAGTCTTCTGAGATGGAATTTGTTAAAATAACTATTTTTGGTTATTTTGTTTCTGAATGAAGTATGAAGAAGTCACAAAGATTTACAAGATAAGAGCTAATTTTAAGTGAATGCCCTTCCGACTGGTCATTGTGTATTTTAAAATGCTAGTTGCAAGGGTATTTTCTTATAAGGGTATCTTCTTCATAAGAAAATTATGAAGGTTCGTAATTCTTTTTTTCTTTTCTTTTTAAATTCTGAAGTATTTATTTAATGTTTATATGATAACATATATACAATCTAGGTTATGCAAATTGCATATTTTTAAAATAATATCCTAAGTTTCACCGACTTACAATTTTAAATATCTCTTTACTGTTATTTATTAAATAAAATATATGAAATTGTTTAACTGCATAATAAAACAAAGATTCTATTCAATTTTATTCCACATCTTTATAAAAAAAAGATATTCTGCTTAAAATAAAAGGACGATTTACTATATTATTTATTAATACTAATCATATTTACATTTATCAAATATTTAATATGCCATGATAGCTTAATTACATCAAATGAGGTAAAAATTGCGTTGACTCAATATAAAGAAATTTAAACATTTAAAAAATACCAATTACATTGCCATGTGGAATAAATTTAAATACCTGCAAACATCATTTTTGTAAACTGCTGCTGTAAACTGAAAATATGTATACACACATGCACTGAAATTTAAAAATATGAAGTATGTTAAATAATTTAGAAAAATATTTTGATTAAATATATATATATGTATTTAAGTATTTGGAAATTTTTAAAATTTCCTCCTTCTAACTAATTTTTAATTTTTTGTTTCAATTTCTTATTATTATAAATTAACAATATATTCTAAACTCAATTATATATTATTTTAGCGGTGGATTGGTACATTCATTTTTGAAATTATTTTTTATGTTGAAATATTAAAACTTTCTATAAACTTCAGCATTCAAATATATTTATAAACTATCCATGGACTTACAAAGTAGTACCCAGAAATGTTTAGAATATACAGGGTGCAAAGTCGAGAGCAGGCCTTTATTTGCGCAACAATTGGCCTCAGACGTCCTCCAATAAGAAAATGTATTTAAAAAAAAAAAAATGTAAGAATTCATTATATGACATGTTTAAATTTATAAAATCAATTTATTAAAAATCACAAAAACTGATAATTTTTATACAATTTTCATGACACTAATAGTGAAAGTTGAATTCCAACCTAAAAAATATAACACAAAAAGTTTCACTTTTGTGCACCCAAAATTGTCTGATATAGTTAGTTTCAAAATTTAGGATTATTTCGCATTTTCTCGGGCTTTATTAAAAATTCAATGAAAAATTCTTTAATAAACCCAGGGAAAATGCAAACAAAGTCCAATTAGGATTTTTAAACCGATCCCTTATTGAAGGCCGAAATATGTTAGAAAATCCAAACTTTAAATATCTTGTTCCATTTTGGGAGAATAGAAATGAAACTTTTTGTTAGGATGAGTGTCAGTTTTTTAAATATGACTATAGGGATCTGTGACTATGTAAAAAGTTAGCTTTTGCAATTTTGAAAAAATAGATATTTTAAATTTAAACATGTTATACCACAAATGCTCATATTCTTTAAAACATTTTGTAACTGAAACTATATATTTCGACCAATAGTTGCGGAGATAAAGGTATTCTCGTCACAATGCTTTGCACCCTGTATTTAAAAAGAAATTTATATATATATATATATATATGTGTGTATAAATGAATTTTTAATCTTAGTTAAAGCCAAGCAACAGATATAAGATCCCTGAAACCACATAGGTCAGTGAGAAGGAAATTACAACAAATTTAATTAACCTCGGGAGACTGATTGTGATTTATTGAAACATTTATTTTTTATTTATTTATTTTTATTTTATTTAACTTTAGTCTAATCATAAATTTATTCCTATATTGTTAGTTGCAATTTTAATAATTTTGCCGGTGCGTAAAAACCACATGAAACTCAAATCAAAAGATACAAAAAAGCAACGAGGAAATAAAAAATTAAGACAGCATTTTAAACATTTTTTTAGGAAAAGCTTAGAATGGTAGAAAAAAAAAAAAAAAAAAAAAAAAAAAACTTGTCAGGGGTGACCCTTTTCGTCGTTGAGCACCAATGTACGATTTCGTTCGTTAGCAGCTATAATAGCAAATTGCTAGCGGGCACCCTATCGTACAAGAAATTAATTGAAGTTAGAAATGAAGAATAAATTGGAATAAATTATTTACTTCAAGAAATCAGAGAATCAAACAGAAAGCAACCATGAAAAACAAACATTAATCATAGGATGACGCATTCGGAATCACAAGGATTAAAACAAACAAAATAAATCAAGAGTTTAGTTGTACATAGCAGATGAAGAATAATGATACAACACAGCAACAGGGATATAAATTACTTTTTTTTTTTAATTCAAATAATGTTTGAGAAATTTTAACATACATACTATTCCTTTAATTTCAACGTATATGCATGAAAAATTCCATATTTTATGACAGTAATTCCCAAAAAGTGTCATAACGTGTCTATAACCCTTAAAAAATTCCTTAATTTTTTGTATTTTTAAAAAATTTCTTTTTTCCCCTAATCTGAAGACGTTATAGTATTAATTACGAAACTTTGAATAAACACCATAAAATGCAAGAACTCGCAACTGCTACAAACAAAGCACGGCTTCTACAAACAAAGCGGCAACGCATTCAACACACTCTACGTGCTTGTTTGCAGCTCTCGTGCCTACAATGTTCGCCTGATGAAGGGTTGTGTCTTCTTTTGACCTGAAACAGTTAATGCGAGTTCTTGCATTTTATGGTGTGTATTCAAAGTTTTGTAATTAATACTACAACTTCATTATCTTCAGATTAGGGGAAAAATAGAAATTTTTACAAAATGCAAAAATTTAAGAAATTTTTTAAGACATAAAGAGACGTTATGACACTTTTTGGGGAAAACTGTCATAGAATATAGAATTTTTGATGCATATACGTTGAAATTAAAGGAATAGTAAGTATGTTAAAATTTCTCAAACATTATTTGAATTGAAAAAAAAAAGTAATTCATATCCCTGTTCATGTGTTGTATCATTATTCGTCATCAGCTATGTAATTTTTACTTCTAAACGCTCGTACTGAGGAGATTTTTTATAATGACGCCATATATATATATTTTTTTTTTTTAACTACACTATTTTAGAACGTTTACAGTACGTTTTCTGGAACGTTCTGAAAATGTGTATAACGTTTTGAAAACGTTCTAAAAACGTTTAGAACGTTCTGAGACCGTATACATAGAACGTTCTCAGAACGCTTCTATAACACCGATGGTGATAGTTACACGTTCATTGAACGTTCTCTGAACCGTACTATTGTACGTCTTCAAGATGGACAGATAGACGTCTATAACACGTTCAACGTGAACGTTCTTAGAACGTGTTTGCAGAACAATTTTTGAACGTTCAGAGAACGTTTCGGTGCT
This sequence comes from Salticus scenicus, assembly GCA_963930645.1. Taxonomy (NCBI): domain Eukaryota; kingdom Metazoa; phylum Arthropoda; class Arachnida; order Araneae; family Salticidae; genus Salticus; species Salticus scenicus. Next base: position 103,506,412 of record OZ005662.1, on the reverse strand, counting down.
GCTTGGGAATTTTCTTTCGAATTTTTTAACTTCGTTCATATAGTTATTTAAGAGTGTTTTATTTTTTATTTTCATAAAATTTGGTGTTATCCCAAAATATTTGCAATCTTTCAAAAATTGGACATTTCGTTCAGAATTTATAAATTTTTTGCTGGCTCTTTTTACTTTACTAAAAATACTGTATAAGTCCATATCAAAAAAAAAAAAAAAAAAAAAAAAAAAAAAATTACAATCAATTAAACATTCCTACTAAACAGGAATGATAAGTTGAGTATATTAAAATATGAGTCAATTGAATTGACTCATATTTTAATATACTTATTCAAATGTAGGCTTAGTTTGTTTAACTTCTGTTTAGTAAAAGTTTTCATTATGTTTACCTCTCCGTTTTTAACGATGTAACTGTGGTATGGATCGTCGCAATTAAATTTCTTTCCTGTTTAGTAGGAATTTTTTTAAATATTAAAGCTAATAAATGATAAATTAAAAAACTTAAACGTTTTATGGGATTTATTAAGGGGTGGAGTTGGTTTAATCGTTTGTTTGGGATATTTACCCAACTTATCATTCCTGTTTAGTAGGAATGTTTAATTGAATGTAATTTTTTTTTTTTATATGGACTTATACAATATTTTTAGTAAAGTAAAAAGAGCCAGCAAAAAATTAATAAATTCTGAACGAAATGTTCAATTTTTGAAAGATTGCAAATATTTTGGGATAACACCAAATTTTATGAAAATAAAAAATAAAACACTCTTAAATAACTATATGAACGAAGTTAAAAAATTCGAAAGAAAATTGCTTAATAAAATCATTCGTATTAGAAAAGCACACATGTTTAAATGTAAAAAGATATATGACGAATTATATAAAAATTTAAAAGACTGTTGCAATAAAGAAGAATGGACTACCCTTTCAAATAAGATAAATGTATATAATACGATGGAAAGAAATTCGATCATAAAAAGACAAAATAAAAAACTGCAAAATTGGATAAGCAAAAAAATATCAGGCCACCCACCCAAAATTTTTATCCATACATTAATATATCAGATGTCAAGCTTAATAGTCATCAAGATAGTCTATTAAAAATGGGACAAAAATATATTTTGGATCAGCTAATTAAAATTAAAGACAGTATCGCAAAGTTAGAATCAGCAATAAAAAAAGTTCCAGAAGATGCACAAATTGATATAAGAAACACTGCTGTACAGGAAATTAATAAGACCATTAAAAATAAAAAAAATCTGGTGTGAAACAACCACACGACTTCCATTACCCACTATTACACATATTATATGCATTTTTGAGAGATAATGCGATCAGAAAACATAAAAGTGAACTAAAGAGAAAATCGTTAGAGCCGTTTTAAAGATACCAACTTAAAAAAAAAAAATCAATTATTGACCGGAAAACAATAATTACATACAAAAGGATATTTAAAAGTGAGTTAATATGGCGAGTTTGAAAAAAATCCGTACAGCTGTTTTTAAAGGAACGCCCTTGGGAGACCTGAAATTGAGCTATTTATACAGGACGCCTATCAATTTTCCTGAACTAACCAACTATATCATTCGAAATGACATCTAATAGAGTGTTTATATAGAAAATTTGAAGAAAATCGTTAGATCCGTTTTTGAGATACGGACTTACGGTCCCACTTCCGGTTTCCGATGTTCCACTTCCGGTTAAAATCAATTATTGACAGGAAAACAATAATTACATACAAAAGCATATTTAAAAGTGAGTTAAAATGGCGAGTTTGAAAAAAATCCGTACAACCGTTTTTAAAGGAACGCCTTTGCGAGGCCTGAAATTGAGCTATTTAAAAGGGACGCCTATCAATTTTCCTGAACCAACCAACTATATCATTCGAAAGGACATCTAATAGAGTGTTTATATAGCAAGTTTGAAGAAAATCGTTAGAGCCGTTTTTGAGATACGGACTTACGGTCCCACTTCCGGTTTCCGATGTCCCACTTCCGGTTTTTCAATTTTCACCAAAATTTGGAAATTTCATCTGTAGACCAGACGTATTTCAATTCTAAAGTTTCGTAGCTCTATCTTTATTAGTTTCTGAGCTATAATAGCCAGAAGATTCTCCACATTCATACACACACACACACACACACACATACATACACACTGACCAATTGCCAAAAACCACTTTTTTGGACTCTGGGGACCTTAAAACGTGTAAATCAGGTGAAAACCCGATATCGAATTTTCAGACCGAATACAATACTTCCATTACCTACGGTAGTAGGGTAATGGAAGTAATAATAAGATAAATCATGAAGACCTTAAAGCCCTTAAAGAATTAAAGAAAAATGAAAATATTACTTGCATTTTAACAGACAAAACTAGAAAAATTGCAATTTTAAATACACAAGAATACACGAATAAAATGGAAGAAACCATCAATGAAATAGGCACCGAAAGAATAAAAAAAGATCCCATAGATAAAATAATTGAAAAAACACAAAAAATAATAAAAGAAGGTACCTGGCCAGATGAAAAACCCCCTACTTACAATAATTTTGCTTTTAATACACCAAGAATTTTTGGCAGATACAAAGATCACAAAACCCCCCCTAAAATAAGACCAGTTGTTAGCAAAAGTGAAGGACCAACCTATTCCTTAGAAAAATATATGACTGAAATTTACAAAAATTTACTTCCCCCCTCACCACATAGCCTAATTTCCACAGAAGAATTTATCCAAAAAATTTATGAAATAGAAATACAGGACAATTTTAAGTTTGTTAGTTTCGACGTAGTTAATCTTTATCCATCAATAAACATTAAAAATATTGCTAAATTAATAAATGAAAAAATAAATGAACAATATACAAACCCTGCAATAGCCCAAACCCTGAATATAGCTACTAATTTTTTGTTAAATGAAAACTACTTCGCATTCAATAAAAATTTTTATAAACAAGTCAAGGGAGTCCCAATGGGATCTCCCATTTCGGGCTTCCTGGCTGAGTATAAATTACGTAAAATAGAAAATAATTTTGAAGAAAAACTTAAAGAAAATTTTATTTATTGGTTTCGTTATGTTGATGACGTTTTTGCAATAATAGACCAAAAAACTGACCCTACAGAAGTTTTAAACACTCTAAATCAAATAGACCCGGACATAAAATTCACCCTTGAAGAGGAAAATAATAGTCAATTAAACTTTTTAGACGTTACCATCAACCGCCACAATAATAAAATAACCACCCAAGTTTACAGAAAACCTAATAGTAGTAATGAAATTATCCACAAAAATAGTAGCTCCCCCTTTAAATATAAAATAAATGCAATACAGGCCCATATAAATCGCGCAATAACAATTTGTAAAGATCCTGAAATTCTAAAAAATGAAATAAAAAATATTAAACAATTTACACAAAAAGAAGGTTACTCAAATAAATTAATATATAACTTATATAAAAAAAGATTAAAAAGTTTAAATCAGATTAAGAATTTTCAAAAACCTCAAACTTAAATACACCACCTCAATTCCTTATGATCGCGCAGTTTCAAATAAAATCAAAAAAGTAGCAGCAAAACATAATATAAACATACCTGTCAAGCGAAACCCTAATATTTTCTAATTAATCAGAAGTGACAAAGATAAACTAAATCCTTTAGAGACCGCAGGAATATATAAAATACCATACACTAATAAACAAAGTAACGAAATGTGTTATATAGGAAAAACAAAAACAAAAAGAAAAACAAGAATTAAAGAACATAGCCACGATATAACTACAGGAAAAATAACAACCGCTTTAACCCAGGTAAACAAAAACGAAGAGATAGACATAAAATTTGATAAAGTAAAAAAGTTGGCCAACTACCATAACCACAGTTACGCTACAGTAAGAGAGTCCGTAGAAATTTTAACAAGTTCAAATTGCTACAATGGCAACGATGGGGCATTACTCAACCGCCAATGGCGAAGAATCTATAAAAGAGGAAAGAAACCAGAAACATCAGTTTCGAGCGACTTCACACACCAAGATGCCGGTGATCAAGCTGGGGCGCCCCAGAGGAAACTAGTTCGGCAGTTGAAAACATGAAGTAATAAAAGGTTGTATGTCTTATTAAAGTTTTTAATTAAATCAACTTCATGGTTATAAGTTATTTTAATAGATCTTTAGTTATTCACAGTTAACCCTTTAACGGGCTGTGGTAAATATTCTAGCACACAGTCATCAATTTTAAAATGGGGAAGGCGTGGTAAGCTAATTTTACTACGCCTGCCGTTTTTACTCTGCTAAAATACATGAATGAACAAAGTAAAAGAACAAGGATCACCCTCTGTATTGATTCCCTTTTCTTTTTTTTTTTTCTTCTAAAATTCTGTTTATAAAGGCGTTGTAAGTAATTTTACAAGAAAAATAGGTGCTTATAATAAACAATAGGGGTGGAAAGGTAACTTACCACGCCATTCTCATTTAAAGTTAATTTATTGGGCGGTAAACACACTTTTCAAGGCCTTATAAAACATTAAAAGTCAATTAATTTTACCTTATAAGCTAAATGGGATTCTTTTCTTATTTTCACTTTCAATACCAATAATATTTTAATATACCATTACTACAAATAAACGGCCCGTTAAAGGGTTAAATAAAAACGCATATAAAAACTTTGATGCGTTTTATGCAATGCACCTTCTTGTAAAACTGAGCATTTGAAAAAAATATTAAACAGAGAAAATTCCCTTGGTTTCCTTATGGCCTTTCTTATTCTTATCATTAACTTTCTCCCTTTTTTCTGATATTTTTTACATTCGTTCTTTTATCTTTTACTCTCTGCCTCATTTAGATATTTGTCTTATAGCAGAAATTATCCCAAATCCATTTATGCATCCTTTATTTATTTTCCTTTTTGAATATATTTTAATCATCAAAAGAAAAAGTGTGTGTTACCATTTACAAATTTTGAGATAACTCAATTTAAGCGCAATTGCAGAACTTCAAAGTCTTCTTCTATATCAACATTACTTTTTATAATAGTCATATTAGTCCTGTTTAATCGATGCAATTAGTTCTTTTAATAAATAAATAAATTTGTAAAATAAATTAATAAACAAAAATCGCATGGGAAAAACAATAGTTTTGTTTAGGTTAAAAAACATTTATATTGTATTCTTGCAGTTTAAACTTTTTGTTTCACATTATTACACAGAAAATTTGTATTTAGAATAAGTAAATGTTAAAAATAAATAAATAAATAAATAAAGATAATATAGAAAATGTTGGTATCAAATTAAATGCAGAAATTATTCATACTAGCACTAGTAAATTAATGGTATTCCTTAGGTATATGATATTTTTTGATAGATATAAAACGTTTCTAGATAATTCACTAGCTTCTCAAATTTTTAAGTGTAATTCATCTCAAAGAATATTAAAATATTCCTAACATTAAACTACTGAAATTCAGGTAAAATTTACATTTAAATGTTATGAAAATAGCAATTAAATCTTTGTTATGTTATAATAAATAGGTGTAAATGTGAAATTTTTCATAAAAGGGATATTATGTACACATTTTAGATTCGTATAGTTTATAAAAGAGAGGGTTTTTAGAGTAGTATAATGTTATAATAATTTTAAAAGAACTTCTTCACTTATTTATGTTTATAATTTAAAAAAGAAAATTTGAAGATGTCATTTAAACTGTTTTCCTCTTTTATTATCTTTATAACATTTTTAACGCTTCTGATACTTTGTAAAGCCTTCTTGGAGAAATCTGAATGCAATAGCTCGAAAAGGAATCTCCAGAATTAATGTTGTAGAAATTCATGGTAATGGGTATTTCCTAGGATAAATCCACTTTATGATGTGTGTCTAGAAAGTAAAAGATTTATTTACCCAAATCACATTTCTAGCATTCTTAATTCAAAATATTACAGAAGGTTTGTTGGATTTAGCTTGACGTTTAAAAAACACTGTACTTTCTTTTTTTATTATAAGCAACTTTTTACTTTCATTACCCGACAACCGTGGGTAATGGAAGTATTGTGTACGGTCGAAAAATTCTATATCGAATTTTCCCTGACTTACACGTTTTGAGGTCTTCTGATTCCAAAAATGTGGTTTTTGGCAATTGATCAGTGTGTGTTTGTTTATGTATGTATGTGTGGATTTTTCTGGCGATCATACCTCCGAAACTAATAAAGGTGGAACTACGAAACTTCAGAGTTGAGAAGAGAATGATATACAGAGAAAATTTCCAAATTTTTGTAAAAATTGGAAAAGTGTCCGATTTTCCTTTTTTTTTTTTTTTCTAGATAGTGAATTCAGATTTTTTCAACAAGGATCTTTAAAATATCAAAAGCGTTAAAAATGTCCTAAAAATCATAAAACAGGAAAACAGTTTAAATGACATCTTCAAAGTTTCTTTTTTAAATTATTAGCATAAAAAAGTGAATATTGTAAGTCCGTATCTCAAAAACGCCTTTAACGATTTTTTTCAAAGTCGTTATATGAGTACTCTATTAGATGTCCTTTCGAGTGTAGTTGGCTAGTTCAGGAAAATTGATAGGCGTCCAGTATAAATAGCTCAATTTCAGGTCTCGTAAGTGCGTTCCTTTAAAAAAGGCTGTTCAGAATTTTTTTCAAACTCGCTATATTAACTCATTTTTATATATTCTTTTGTATGTAATTATTGTTTTCCGGTCAATAATTGAGTATGCCAAGTTTTGGTAAAAGTTGGTATCTCAAAAACGGCTCTAACGATTTTTTTTTTTTTTTTGAAAATTTTTTAATTCATTTTAGATATCCTTTCTCATGTATTACGTGGTTATTACAGGAAAATTAACAGTCATCCTGCTTAGGTAGGTCAGTTTTAGAATTCAGAAATTGGTGTTTCAAAAAATAACGCTACCATTTTTTTTCTTATTTTTTAACTTACTAAATAAAGTCTGTTTTATACGTGTTTACTCGTGTATCAAGTTTCTCTTACCAGAAAAATTTTAGGTTTCTACTTCGTAAGGTCAATTTTATGTCTTCTGATCACATTATCTCCAAAATAATACGTATAATAGTGGGCAATGGAAGTCGTGTGGTTGTTTCACACCAGATTCTTATTTTTATGTAAAAATATATTACAGCTTTTAAATATTTTAAACAATGCAAAAAAAGTTTAAAATTAAATTTTGAAATCTTTAAATTATGTACCGGGTGATCCAAAAGTCAGGACAAAATTTAAAAATGAATAATTCGAAAACGAATCAAGATACAAAGATACGGTTTGCACCAAACGGATGGAAAAGAAGCCTGGTTTTGTGTGGCAACGAAAACAAAAATAGTTCTGTTGGCGACCAACAGATGGCGCTGTCGCATTTCTGATGTAGGATTATGCAAAGCAACAAACGATATAAAAAGGAGCAACTGCGGTAGGTAATGGTTGTCGAAGCTTACATGCATCGAAATATTGCATTCTCAGTCGCTACTTTAATCACGCATGGCCTCCAAGATCTCCCGATCTGACACCCTGTGACTTTTGGCTGTGGGGATTCTTGAAGTCAAAAGTGTACCGCGACCAACCGGAATCACTAGCAGCACTGAAAGTTGACATCCGCCAAAATGTGTCTGCCATAACGCAAGAAATGCTACTAAATCCTGTGAACGGTGTGGTGAATCGTCTCACAGCTGTACTTTTGAATGATGGACAGCACATTGAGCAGTTATTGTAGTAGTACTAATTAACCGTAATTAAGCTGACTTTTATGTTATCAACACTTTTTTCCTTTGTAAATCATCTTTTGGTGAAATAAAACACTATAGCGCCATCTGTTGGTCGCGAACAGAACTAATTTTTTTTTTCGTTGCCACACAAAACCCGGTTTCTTTTTCATCCGTTTGGTGAAAACCGTATCTTTGTATCTTGATTCGTTTTCGAATTATTCATTTTTGAAGTTTGTCCTGACTTTTGGATCACCCGGTTTTTTTAAAAATTATTATACTGTTTACAATTTATATTCTCTCGAGGTTTACTTACGGCAAAATGTGAGAGTAATAATATAAATGCTCTATGATAGATGTTATGAGACATTTTAATAGAACTGTAATACATACTTGACAATATTCTAATTAATATAAGGTATTCGTGTTATTGGCCGACATCTTGCTCACACCAGACTTTTTTTACGGTACTTTTTTTTCTAATTTAATCGTAATTACATAAGCAAAAAATTACTCAAAAAATAAAGTGATATAGAAAAAAAGGCGTATACTAACGATGCTACAGAATACTGATTTGAATGTTATAAGTTTGGTAATAACTATAAATTTTTGGATAATTTATTTCTTTAACCCTTTCAAGGGCGTTGATGTCATTGCAGCATCACCTAATTTTAATTCGCTACTGCAAAAACTCACCCCGGATGTCTTTAATAGAATTTTATTTTTATAATTTGGAGGAAAAACTTTATTTCTTCTATTCTAACATTTATCAAGAATTCTGGTGGCTGTTTATTTTAAATATGCAAAATTATTCTGCCTCTTAACGAGTTAATTAGTGAAAACTATTTAAAATATAATTAGGTAAATAGATATTATCCAAATCAGGGCTCAAGTAAATTGAAAAAAAAAAAAAAAAAAAAAAAAAAAAAAAAAGTCACCAACAAAAAAATTCTATTAACCAATGAAAAATATCCGCTCGCCTTTCTATTCTTTTTTCTTTTTTTTTTTTTCAATTTACTTGAATATAGAAATTAAAATACTAAGCTTAAAATCCAATATTTACTAGGCTAGAAGGATACATCAGGAAACTCCTGTTGAAATTTAATATCAGGAAACCATTTGTATATTTTCACTTAAGAGAAACACCATTTTGGTAGATACATCATTAATTATTGGCACAATGATTCAGCATCAGTTCGCTAAGCACACACAAACAGGAGCAGTGTAAATCAAATCCCTAAAACTGTGCACTAATTAAATACTGAGTTCTGAAAATCACGGAGAGAAGCGGTATAAATCATCTAATGCTGTACTAATTCAACACAGTACACAGTGTCTTCAAAATTCACATAATAAGTGAGTAGTATTAAACCCTCGGAGTTAGCGTTAGGGCCCCAATCCGAGTCCCATCCCGCTCTTCGATGACTTTTCTAGTCAATTCTGATCTTTTGTTTCTTTCGGTGTTAGCCTTTTTTTTTCCCTAAAAAAAAAGAAAGAAAGAAAGAAAATTACACCTAACATTGTAAGTATTTTTCGTTTTCATCCCATGCTTTTTCAATGGATTTTTAGTTTTTTTTTACTCGTAGAAAACGTAGTGAAAGAAGCGAGAAACGGTGAGAGTTAGTCGCGAGTGCAGCAGGAGCCTGATTCTGCGAACAATTTATTCACCAATATATATATATATAAATTTCCTTAAATTTAAAAACGCTGTCGCCAGCTGCAATATATTGGTCGCTATTGGCGTCCAGGCTACCATATTCTTTATCCAAATACTGATTTGCTAGTTTTCTAATAACTTATTTGAATACAACTTTATTTAAATGATTAAAAAAAAAGTTTTTAATTAAATAATATATATATATTAACACTATTCTTTATGTCGTGTATATAAAGACTGTTTTTCTATTTATATTCATTGCTTTCTTAGATTTATACTTTGGATTTAAGGAAGGTTTCCTAATTTAGAATGTAATAATAAAAACAAAAACAAAATAGATTATTAATCGCATTGTATCATTAATCGCGTTTATATATATTTAATTATTTATTAATACTTATGAATTTTGATATAATTTACATTCTATAGTTCTAAATACATATTTGAAAATTCTTATCAATATCTTTTAAATATCTTAAAAAAAAAAAAAAAAAAAAAAAAAAAAAAAAAAAAGTTTAATAAAATGATTTTATTACTTTGATCTACACTGATTTAAAAACAGATTTCAATATGCTTTCATGGTTTCTTACAATTAAACATTTTAAAATATTATTACATTCCTTTAGCAAGATCTATAATCCTAAACTATTCAAAAATTACTTTTCTGACATTAATTAACTAAAAGATTTAAGTCTTCGAGTACATTTTTCTAAAGTGAAATGTCTTCGGCCCAAATTGTTTAAGTAATGTGTACTTTTGGTTTTTCAAACTTCCAAGAAGACTTAAAATACCAAAGAATAAATTTAATTAAACTAAGGAAGATTTGATTGGCACGAACAAATTTCAACGAAGCTTAAACATGGAGGTATACTAGTAAAATTCTAATGTAAGGTTTAAATTTTAAAGAAGATTTTTTGTATTAAATAAAATTATTAACTTAATCTATTATAAAGGCTTTTGAGTTCAGAAAAATATCTTAATCAGTGCGTAATATAAAACTGTCTAATGGAAAATTTGTAAAAACTTTATTATTTAAAATTTTATCTTCCAAAAATTTTATTTTTGAATACTCATTCAAGTTTAGTCTGATTAATTTCCAAGTTAAAATTTTCACGTGGTATATTTAAAATATAAAGTCACAAAGTCTGCAGTGAAACGTGCACGTTTTATTTCATTCAGCCAATACAGGCAGTTAATGGTCTATCCATTGGGGTTATTTTTACTTTTTTCTATATTCAATAGAAAAAAGGATTGGATTCTTAAAAAATTTCGACTTCCGGTTTTCGACGGATTTACACCTTTTGAGAGGTCTAGAACACGATTTGATTATTTTTAGAAAATGTCTGTCTGCACGTCTGTCAATGTGTGTGTGTGTGTGATAAAATTTTGTGACACTACTATCTCCGAAACTACTGCTCAGAATTGTATATAAATTTTATGTAGATGAACCTTGACCTAAGTTAGTCTCTGTCAACTGCTCAACAGGTGGCGCTGCTATACAGGGATTTCCACAATTTAAGCGAAGGCTATATCTGAGGAACTGCAGGACAAAAATTCATATAATGTCATATACAGAAGCAACTTGATATAAATTAATGCCTATCAACTTTTGCTGTCAACTGCTCAGTAGGTGGCACTGCTATGCAGTAATTTCCATAATTTTAGGTAAGGCTATATCTCAGAAACTACAACGCAAAAATTCATATAATGTCATATACAGATGCAACTTGATATAAATTAATGCCTATTAACTTTTGTTGTCAACTGCTCAGTAGGTGGCGCTGCTATGCAGTGATTTCCATAAATTTAGGCAAGGCTATATCTCAGAAACTACAACGCAAAATTGCATAAATATTTATATGTGGATAAGTTACTGACACTTTGAGATAAGTTACTGTGAATCAGGTTTTGGTACTAACTGCTTAAGAGGTGGCTCTTCTATATAGTGATTTCCTCCATTTAAGGGAAGACTATATTTCAGGTTCTAATGCGTATTATCAAATAACACTTGATATGTGAGAAAGCCATTATGATACATTATGCCGATTCAATTTGGATGTATATATCTACCAATAGTTTGCGCTGCTATAGTGCAGTTTTACCCCGAGAACGGTAATGATATATTTCAACTTCTATGGCATTTAACTGTACGGAACTTGATACATGAGATAACCATTATGAAAACTCTTTTTTTATGATGTTAGTTAAACTGTGTCTCTTTGGATATTTAGTGTTAGTTTTATCTTTGATTAAAATCCCCTGCATTTATCATGGTAAATAATTTTAATAAATAATAGTTTTTTAAATTATTTGAACCGAGTGAATTTATATAGGAAAATATAGAAGAAAATCTTGTGGTGGCCACAACATACTAGTTTGAAATAGTTTCCATATCCGTTTAGACACTTCAACTTTTAGTACTATGAGTTTGTATATTCTCTCTTGATAACATTCCTCTCTTTGCTCGTTCCACCACGTTATTGCAAAGTGTTTCACCTCTTCGTCTGAAGCAATTCGGCTTCCTAACTGCTCCTTCAAATGAGAAAAGAAGTGAAAATCTCACAGACTGTAGGCAGGGTGGTCGATGAAATCCCAGAGAAATTACTTCAAAAGCATGATGGTCTTCTGAGCTGTATGAAGTCTCGGAATGTCGTGAAGGAAGATGACACCCGTGGAAAGAAAGAGTAACGATTATCTTCTGACTACTTTTTTCTCAGAAATCGAATAACTGAACGGATTTTTTCGCAAGACCAGTTTTCCAAGCGAGTTGCTATTTGTACGTTCAGAATTTTTTACAAAAAAGAATAAATGCTTGCAAAAACTTTTTTTTTTTGTGTGTGTGTGTGTTAACGTGTATGACATTATTGATTAAATATATTATTTTGCACTGAGAAAACATTTTGTAACTTGCATCTAGAACCTTTATTTGCGTGCCTTATGCGCATAGCTCGGAAATCTATATTTCTAGTTAAGGGATTGAGAAAATGGCCATTTATTCATTCTAGAGGAAAAGACAGTATATATTTTTTTTTTCTCAGTGTGGTTTACTTTAAAATAGAAAATTATTTTTATTGATATATATTTTAAAAAATTCATGGATGCTTTCTCACTGCACGCATGATATTTCCAGAAGTATTTGTGATATGAAATTAAAATTTTCTTAGCCATACATTTTGACATAATGAATAAAATAAACTAAAAATAAGAAGTTCTATTCAAATATATATATATATATAATTTTCGTTTTGGGGATTTAATTTCATTCATTTGTTTATATATTCCTACATTTAAGTCTTGTATTTCCTTTTGCTGCAATTTTGCACATTGGTTTGTAATTCTCCTTTTGGTTTTTATAATCTTTAAACTTATATATATATATATAAATTCATTATAATAGTTATATATATATATATATATATATAATCCTTTTGATAGTAAAAGCAAAGAATGGGAAGGAAGAATAGTTAGTCAAACAATTTACCAAAGAGACACACGCCAAAGAAAACAAGAAGATTTCGCAAATTGATTCAATTATCAAGTTCAAAAATAGCACTGACGCCAATCCACTGTACAACAGTACCTGTTGAAGATTGAAATAGGACCGTGTAATTAGACTATGATGAAAAGAAGGTTGACTCTAGGACAATATTTCAAGGTGAAATAAAGAGAACCCTGTAATGAACAATAATGACCCATTAAGCGCTGTAGAAGCCAAGCAACAGACAAAAGATCACCAAAACCACAAAGACCAATGAGAATGAACAATTTCTCCAAGTAGGAGAAGCCCAGAAAGGTGAAAAAAATATTCATCAGGGGACGAAATACACACATTCAAAGAAATCAAATTTAATTTTCAACAGCCCGCAAAACAAACGACACAACAAACCAACCCAACCCCCAACCAAATCCCAACAGAAAAACACAAACTAAATCGAAATCCAGGGGAAAAAATATATATATATACATGATTATGGAAATACAAAAATTTTTATTGTAATTTCATATTTGAAATTTAATTATTAATTAAATTCCATATTATTAAAATATTTAAAATCTTTTAGTTCAGATTCTTTATTTGTATGTTTTGTTTCTTAATGTAAAAATTATAAGGATTAAGGAAATTATAATTGAGAGTAAGAAAACACCCTTGAATTTTTTTAAAAAATGTTCTGAAAAAATAAATAAATAAATTCTATTTTAATGTAAACCAAAGCAATATTTTTAATCAATAGAGTAATGCCATACTAGTTAACACAAAAAAAAAGTTGTCTATACATTCATTCTCTCTTTAAAAAATTCTGAAAGTTGATCGAAAATTTCTACATTTTCTTATTTTTAAAAGTAGACTTAACTTACAAATAAATCCGTCGGTGACAGGTGACTGAAATCCTGTATATTTGCCGACTGCATGAATTTTTTAAACAGCACACGACTAATTTCTCTATAACAGGGGAAATTCTAGTAATATCTGTCATGTAACCTTTGTTTTTGATTCCATATTTTAGTATTTAAAAAAACTTATTATTTATCATTTTTTTTTTTTTAACATGTGGGTGAGTGCAGACAACTTTAACTGAATTCCAAATATATGAGACGTATTAAGCCACTGACGATAGCTTCAGGGTCCCAACCCGAGTCTCTTCCATGACTGTTTCTAGTCAATTTTGTCCTATTGTTTCTTCCGGTGTTAGCCGTTTCTTTCTTCTTTCTTTTTTTTTTTTTAACACTTAACATTGGGAGCTTTTTTTCGATTTTATTCCATGCTTTTTCTAAATCCAAATTTTAAGCCCAGTAAATGACATCTTATGAAGCGCAATTCTGCAGGTTTTTCTTTTATTTTCTTAAAAATGATTAAAAAAAAAAAAAAAAAAAACTATTCTAAAACTAATCTAAAACTAATATAAAAACTAAAAAACTAATCTAAAAACTAAACTAAGCTCCAATTATAGCAGATGCATGGTTAAACCGTTTAAAAAATTTTGACGAGATTTTTTTTTTCTGCTTCCTTTTTTTCTGCTTCCTTTTTTTCTTCTTCTACTTTTTTTTTTTTTTTTTTTTTTTTTTTAAGTAAGATTTTTAAAATTCAGTAATCTCCTTTCCTCTCCTAAGGGAAGGCCCTTTTACTTAAAAAAGTATATGATAGAAGACAGCTACAATTATACATATATTTAATTTCACTGTTATTGATTAATCGTTACCATCTAAATTTATACAAAATTCCTTCTATGTTGTCAAGATACAATTTATGACACATAAGGATGACAGCACTACTTGTTGCGTTACATGTACTATAAGTTCATAGACCCCAACTTACGTCAAGATGCCACTGAATTTAACTTTTTACAAAATTATGTGCATTAGTTCTCGAAATAAAGTTGGCAGAAAAAAATTTCCCCCGACAAACGGAATTCTGTGAAAATGTTCAAATTATGTTCAGCATATCTCAAAAAATGTAAATTCATTGAAAACAAAAAGTTGGAGTTTTTTAATCCTTATTAAATGTGTCATCTGTTGAATACAGACGAAAGTAATAACATGAAAATAAAACAGTAATTTTAATATATTTCATAATATGATTAAAAGTGAATTCTTAAGTATGCATTTGTTATATGTTTGTTGTAAAGTATGTTTTAGTTACAAAAAATGCATGTACTCTGAAAAAAAAAGTGACTCATAACTACAAAACACAACAAGTGTATATCAGTATTAATGTATCCCGGGTGCTATATTAATTTTTTTAAAATATATTTTTATAGATTTTTATTTTTCTCGTATCCAAATTTAGTTATTTAACAGAAATCATTATTCAAAAAAGAGTAACTTAATAATTAAATGAAATATATTCAAAGCTTATTATTCCTCTTCAATAAATATTTCAATTTAAAGAAATAATTTTCAAGCGAAATTTAACGTGAATGGATTTCAACTGTAGAACATTTCATGCTTCATTAATATGAATTCTTCATTCGCATGATATGTTCATCATTAACGAAACAATACAAATAAAACTATAAAACTAATGAATAGCTGATATTGTCTCTGTTATATTTTAAATAAATGATTGGATTATTGTAACAAGGTATTGTTTTTATCTAATTTAAACAATTATCTCTTTCAAAGAGAGACTTCAGCTTTATTCGTATATTAATTTCACTTCAAAGGATTCCAGTGAATTGTATTAATGTATATAACTGTTACAAATAAATTTGAAATTTCTAGTTAATTTATAACGTAGAGAATTTTTCAATATCAAGAAAATTGAATTATTTTCTACATAAATATAATTTAATCATATATATCTATAGTTCTGAAAACGTTCATTACAATTCCAAGCAGTTATTATTTGTTTTCGGAAACCAGTTTTAAAAATTCTTTAATAAAAAGTGAGTAAACTTTGAATTACATTATATATATATATACACACACATACACACACGGTGTTTTTATACAGGAGACTTGACACTAAATAATAATAATAATTATTATTATTATAAGATTTAAAAAAAAAAAAAAAAAAAAAAAAAAACGTTTTATACACCATGTTTTAAATTTTTTGAAGAATCATAGAGCCTCTTATCAGTGTGCATAAAATTTTTAAATTGATAATGACGTCAATTTTTCTGAAATGCATAATTTAACTTTTTATAATTTTTTAACGTTCACGCTTAATTAAATGTATTTATTTTTATGTCCAAAGAAAATAAACTTTTTTTTTTTTTTTTTTTTTTTTTCAACAATTAAATTATAGCTAATTTTTAACGGCTATTTTAACGCTGTAAGGATGTTAATATTTTCATATTTTAATTAATTATAAGAAAACAAATCAGAAATTTGAAAATCGTACTTCGAAGTATTCTGTTGTCACTGGGTTCTGAGCTACTGTGAAAGTTTCAAATGTCTAGCTAGTAGGGAAGTTAGTTAAAATTCGATTGCAAGACTTTTACCGGACAAATAAACAAATATACATACATACATACAATAAAACAAACAAGAATAGAAGTTAATAAAAATATGGTAAATAATTAAACAAAAAAAAAAGTATTCAACGTATAGATCGCCAAAGGAAAAATCAAATGGCACACAGCTGTTTCGGTAGCATTGACCGTACCATCATCAGTGATGTTCAATGCTACCGAAGCAGATATCTGCAGATATATTTTTCCTTTTTGCTTTCTATACAAAGACAATTCATGTGGTTATTTTCAAGCATTGTTTTATAGATAGTACCGAAACAGCTATCTGCAGTTAGATTTTTCTTTTTGGTTTCTACATAAAGACTTTTTCCTCTGTTAATTAAAAGTATTGTTTAACAGGAATTAATAAAAATGATAAAAATATTTTTAGAAGTTTTCATTATAAATTTTTTACGTTATAAAATATCAATTTGATTTTAATTACATACATTTATTTAATCTCTTCTATATTGTTAAAATGGATTTCAGATTAACTGTAAAGTAAAGAATAAAATATACTAATAACTATAAAAACCGGAACACATGTATTCATAAGTCAAAGATTGTAAAATAAATAATTAAATAATAATAATAATAATAAAAATATTTTCTATCTCTCTATGTATACCTATAACTATACATTATTTGACGACATTTTTGATTGCTTCTAGTAAACAATTGCAAAAAGCATTTGCCTTCACAGGAACAATTATGTATATATATATACATATATATATATATATATGTGTGTGTGTGTGTGTGTGTGTGTGTGTGTGTGTGTGTGTGTGTGTGTATAGAGAGAGAGAGAGAGAGAGATGGATGGATAAATATAGATATTAGATTGCAGTGAAAAAAAACTTTTTTTTTTAAATCTCCAAATGTAATAGCAACCAAAAGTTATCTTTTAGATAGAATGAGAAAAATACCGAGTTTTAGAATTTTTGGAATATATCTTGAGGGTCCAATTTTGCTCTAAAATGTCAAAAAGTTTCAAAAATTGATTACTTTTGTATTTTTTTATTAAACATATATAAATTTCTCTCCATGTATGTAATAGCAATAAAATATTGATATAAGCCTGAATCCAACAATTTCGTGTTGTCTTGAAAACTCTGGTATCTTTTCAAGAGTTTCTCTCAAAGTTTTAACCTTAATTTATTTAAAAAGCTTATTTGGATATATTTCATTCAAAGTATTTATAAATATTCTTTTTATTTAAGAATCTTCTTTTATATCTTCTTCTGCCAGGGATTACAATACATTCGTTCCTTTTTCAAAAAAAAAAAAAAAAAAAAAAAAACAGCCATTTTATTTTCACCCAACACAAATTATGTCTACAAAATAAAACATGTAAAAAAAAAAAAGATAATTATCAGTTTAACATTAAATGTAAAATGTATAATACTATTAAAGAAAGACCAATATGAATATTTATTACATACTTCAATATATGTAATCAGAATGTTATTTAATATTTTCAAATACTTGCTAATTAAAATAAAAAAAGAAACATATTTAATAAATTCAAATTAATTTTGTAATTAATTAAAAAATAACTCTAACACACACTATTTTATATTTACATTTAATTTGTAACCTGCAAATTCCAGCTTACGAATTTAAATAGCCTAAGGAAGTTTTGTTAACCATTATTACGAAAAGATTTTGCTTACATAAGAGAGTATGTTTTGGAGCATAAACATGCAGAATCGGAAATTAAATGTGTAATTTGGAGCCCTCACACAAACCATTAAAAATTTAAATAGCCCTAGGAATTTGAGAATCAGTTGAACAACTTTAATATACATAATGAAAGGTAGTCTCTCTGCTCTCTCTGCTTGTTGAAGTGTGCTGATATTCACATTAAAGTGGAATTTTAAATGAACCTTAAACAATATTAATGTATACATCTTTTCCAGGCAATTACCAAGTAAGTACAACTCTCAAGATTAAATATAGAGTCTTTTCAATTAAGTAAAAATGTATAATGGAGTGTAAATAATGACTTGAACCTTATTTAAATGCACATAAAGATATTTTATTTTAATAGTAGTGCAATGTAAATACCTTATGATTAAAAAAAAAAAAAAAAAAAAAAAAAAGAAATTGTAATTAAAATGCCATTTTTTATTTAATATGTCCGTTTTAAGACTTACGTAATATATATATATATGAATAAGATATTATAATATATGTTTTCAGCCATACAAAAATTGAAGATATGTAACAAAAAAACTTAAGATAAACTTACATGATAATTAAAAAAAGTGAAACAAAACATAAGTAAAGCTTATTTCAAAAACTTAAAATAAATGAATTAAACTGCCAAAAATACCCGTACGACATAAAATACATACGTGTGGGGTTATAGCATGCTTTTAAATGATCAAAATTCTCTCCTCCCTCCCCCCCCCCCGCCCCGCCACAGGCAGACAGTTTAACAAGAAAGCACATATAAGGCTAATATCAATATGAATAAAGTAAAATGGATAAATTAATAGGGAACAGGCAAAAAAAAAATATATATGCAATAGGCAGAAAATTGATCAAATAAAATGGAACAGGAAAAAAAAATTGTTAAAAATTCACTCAAACAGCAGCATGAAATTCACTAGATCTCTAGCGAGATAACTAACTCAAAATCCAATGCCACAGAAAATATATAATTACAACTCTATCTATATTATATTAAAGAAACTAACGAAAAAAATATGATTATTGTATATAAACTTAATTGAAAAATAAGGAATATTTAAAAAGAAAAATTTAAATATTATATTATACAGGGTGTTCCAAAAGTCCAACTTACCACTCCTAACTCGAAAATGAGTCGCAATTATGAAAAATGGCGAAACACGTGTTCAAAGAATTTGACAGGGACCCCTTTTAGTGTACAAAAGTTTGGGCCCGGTGAGGCTAGGAGGGCCGCTAGGAAGGGCAACTTTAAAATTTCAAATGGGAAGGTATGTCTTGTAATACATCACTGGAAAATTCTCTTCAAAACAATGAATTTGATATAAATAGTTTCGCCCTATGATGATTATTAAAGAAGGTACTAGAGTTTTTTGACTTTTGAAATGTGGAGTTTATACTTATGTATCCATTTTAGTAATCATTGCAGGACAAAACTATTTATATCAAATCCATTGTCTTGAAGAGCATTTATTATTTGCTATTTTTATACTTTCTAGAGAATATACAATATCCAAGAAGGTATTTTTATGCGTGTAATAATGTTATGCATCTTCTTTGAAGTTACGCAATGGTTAGAAATGAATATGCAAATTTATCACATCAATTATTGTTGGACTCATAATGTTGTTCATTTTGGTGGACCAATCATAGCTACCCCTACAAATAAAATACCAACAGTGGGGACAAAACAAACACATTTGGCTATTTGCAACAATTCCAAAAAACTAAGTGCCAACCACACGAACCAATGTCTATTGATGGGCCGACTCATGCTTGTAGGGGATGTATATATATATGAATATATTAAGATTTGATTGTTTAGTGGTTTAACCAAATATCTAATAGTATGATTTCAATTGATACCATGGGAAGAAACAAACATTCCATTATTTATTTTCCTTTCATACTTTGATTCATTTTTTATCGATATATATGGTTGTAGCGATAGATAATATATTATACATAAAGTATTATTTAAAAAACAATAACACCATTTATATTTTAAAAAATATATATAACTGGTTTTAAAAGTAATATATACAAAACTTTGAATAAACAATTAGCATTGTTGCTTTGTTTGCAGCACTCGTGCGTATTCTGTTTGCTTGTCGAAGGGTCGAGTCTTCTTTCAACCCGAAAAATTGTTGCAATTTCATGCATTTTATAGTGTTTATTCAAAAATGTTTTATTGATAACCCAATTTTATCATATATTGACAGTAAACCCTTAATCCTAGTTGCAAACTCTTTAAATTATTCCGCATCGTTGTTAGTGCCCGCCATTTTTTCTCACCACATTTCTGGAAGAGTAATTTTCTGCATAATTAATCTCAATCCTGTGTTGGAAAAAATTACTCTATGACTTTAGAAAGAAAGTGGTGTGAAAAAGGGTGGGTATTTGTAACGTTACGGATTAAATTTAAAAGTTGACAGCTATGAACCGAACATACTTCAGTCTAAATTTGCTGCCTGTAAATTATTAATATTTTTATATTTTGAAATCTGAAAAGAAAAAAAAAGAATAAATTGGTTTAAAAATTTTTCAAAATGTGTGGAATACATTCTTTCCTATGTGATGTATATTAAAAGTTAAATCCTGGAAAATACTTTTTGAAAATTATGTGCTACAATTAATTACCCATTCCATTAGAGAAGCACCTTAGATCCCTGTGTTATATCATGCACAAATAGGAAAACTGTTCTACTATTTCATTTGCCAAAAACGAGTTTTTAAATTTTGTAACGAGTGTAAGAGTTTAGGAAATAACTCTAACGCACATTACTGACATAAAATCGCTGTATGCATTACAATAAACTGAAAACGATTATTAACACTTGTAAGTATTCAAGAGGTGTTAGATGACAAGATAACGTGTTGTTAATAATCATGCTTTCTGATAAATAGTCACAAGAATAAACTGATTCAGCAATTGTGGGAACTTCATTTTAGTAATAGTATGTAATAATTTACAATTTTAGCTTTCACACTTCAAAAACAGTTTAGTTAAATGTGTGATTTTGGAATAATTTGAAATATTCAACGATATTTTACAGAAATATTTCAAAATTATTTTCGACAATTATTTTGAGAAGCTGAAGTACAGAAACGGAAAATAAATTTACAAAATTAAACTGTACCTAAGAAATATATATATATATATATTTAGACATTGCGTTAGGGTATATTATATATCATAAACAAACTATAAACATTTATTTGAGATAAATATATCGGACTTACATTTAAATACATTCTATCAAACCTATGCTCCACCAATTTTTAAAGTAATTTAAATTTTAATAATTTATGTCTGTAAATTTTATTACTAGCAGGCTACGTCCGCTTTGCTGGTCACTAAATTTAAATAATTTTCAAAAAGAATTGAATCACTATTGAATCACTATTTATTTTTATATCACATTTTAGGCTTTGTAACATAATTAAAAATCCCTTTGTACAAATTACATAGTACAAATTAAAATAAATAAAATATTTCTTCCGTTTTGCATTCATTTTGCAACAATGCTCTATGGTGTTACGTGAATGCTCTATGCTCTCTATATTCTCAAGAATGAACCAACAATTGTTTACAAATTCAATGGATTCTGTATGGAAAATAAGTACCCTGTAATTTAAAAATTGCAGCTCTTAGAACTTCGAAACTGATAATTTTTAAAAATTTATTTAGTATCCTTTTAATATTAGACAATTTTTTTTTGTTTAATATTAGACTCTTATTTTAAGATAAAAGCAATCAAATGATATTGCGTTGTGAAACTTTGCAACGTAATATCTTTAAATCTAATAACTTTATGCATATAGTGGCCTCCCAAAATATGAACAGTTTCTAGAGCTGTTTTAAAAAAATATAACATCTATGCACTATGTTTTAAACAAATTCAACAGTTTTTACTTATAAAAAAATGGCCAATTTTTATTACCAAAGTAGTTAAATCTAGACCAATCAAAAATAGGAGTGGTCTGCCCCGATGTGTTCCTCCGACAAACTCTTTGCTTTATTTATATAGATTTATCCGTACCTAAACACTATTATATGTTAGAGTAAATTTTAAATTTTAAATTGTTTATAAAATTTAATTTAAAAGGAGTTGAAAATCCTACGTTTCGATTTTTATTTCGACCTTAAATTTTGCTGTTCATTTTTTAATTACTTTATGTATGTGATTTTTCATTGCTAGTTTTTATTAATGAATGCAGCAAATATTAACCCTTTGCCAGCCCTAAAGCTGTAAAACACTCTAAAGAGTGTTTTACAGCCAAAATTAGGATCCCAATTATTCAAATATCACCAATAATTTTTAGGATTGATATATGATATACATATTGGACGAATAACCTTCGAAGTGATAAGGCAGCCGTTACAGTTAAATTGTATAAAAAAGTGATAATGCATAAAATTATCCCTGAATTCTGCAACTCTGACCAGAGGATTCAAATTAACTGGAACCGGAAAGGGTTAAATTTTAAAAATAAATAGACAACATATACTCAAAGAAATACTGCCGAAATAGTGCACGAGGAAATTCACTTTTTATTTATTTTACAAAATCAGTTAGTATTGAATGACTTTTATGTTCAAATGTACCTTTATTTATCCATATCTTTTATAATTTATTATTTTACATTTCATTTAAATTCAAAAATGTGTTTAATAATAAAAAAAAAATCTATATTTTTCAAATTGAAATCAGGGTTTATACTGAGAAAAATTGTGTAACTGACATCTAGAATCTAAATTGTAGCTCTAGAAAAAATAGTTCTATGCCCCGTGGCAGAAACACAGCGACACGGGAACAATGTCGCAGAAACAGAAATGCTCTTGCAGAAAGATTTTACTTAAGTCAAATAAATTTTGACATTGTGTTTTAAAAAAAAAAAAAAAAAAAAAGATAGAGAGTACGATCGCCTCAATCCTGAATAAGGAGAGGCGATAAAGGTAACTCACTTGGGCTAGCTTTGATACGGCATGCATTAGAGATTCGTGATGCGGTGATATGATTCGGTGTATCGACACTATTCACTGATAACCTGTTCACATCGGAACTTCATTTTCGCGTCTCGAAACTTTGTTTTCGCGCCGTGCCTGCCGCTCGTGTCGTGTGTATTTAATGTATTGCAAAAAGATGTTTTTCCGAAGGAATGTGGCTTTGCGACCATTTTCCGAATTTCATATTTCATGCATTTTCAGATTCATGCATAACAAAATAGCTGCATCCAGTGATTTTTTTTTTTTTTTTTTTTTTTTTTTTTAAATAAGTGCGTGATTGCTGCTTTTCCAATTTTCATACATTTTCTGATTTACGCACGACAAATTAGTTTTATCTAGTGACTTTTTTTCCTTTAATGTATGCGAATCGTGCATACGTGTGTAGTAGTAAATACACGTAAATTTTGAAAAGCTGCATTAATTTTAATGTTTGGTTCAAACTATGCAAAACACATTTCACAAATATATACAGAAATAAGACTATGGGAAAATTTGTAACGTCTGTATTTATACGCAAAATAAAAAATGAAGTTGAATGCTTACCTTGCTTCAAAAAATAGAAAATTAAGAAATTAATCTTAAAAATACTTTGATTTTTAGCATTCTATATGTAGTAAAAGATCTTAGCAATAAATATTAATGGGTATCTTAAGTTATAAAACTGGCAACTTTTCTAATTTTTTTTTTCTTTACTAATCATTAATTATTTTAATTGTGATTAAAATTCTTAGCTTTAAATTTTGTTGTTTAAGCATATGAAGTCGTTAAAAAAAGTATTAATTTATTTTACAAAAATACTTTTATCATTAGTTTCTACAGCTTCTCCATTTCATTTTTTAAACATTTGAATTTTTAAAAAATGTTTATTTTTTTTTATTGAAATATTGCAAATTAAATAGTTCTTTTGAATAAAAATCAAATCAAAGGTTTTGTTGAATTTTTTTTTTTTTTTTTTTTTTTTTTTTTTTTGTAAGCAAAAGGAATTTTATCTAATAGTAGTTGTTTTGAATAAATACTAATTAAACAGCAAATACTTTTATTTATTTATTTTTATTTACTTATTCGTATAGATATCAATATCAAATATTATTTTTAATTGATTTCTATTTATTTCATTCATCTGTAATCATTGTTTTCTATTATAAATTTTATCCATGAAATTTGTTACATTTCCTTAAAAATTAAATATTTCACTTGCCTCAATCTTTATGAAAATATTTTGACTATGTTTTGTCTATAATTGTGCTACTTAGATCTTGTATTCTGTTTTACTTTATGTATTTAAATGATGGTATAATTATACATTCGGAATTCTTTAATGTCAAATAATATTTTTAAGATTTCAAATACACATTTTTATGCTTTTTGTATAGGATAATATAAAAAATGAATCATGTGTATTATAATGTTATCTTGCATCTTTCTAATAATCTCAAAACTATAAATGTTGTAAATTATTTATATTTCATTATAATAATATTCAGTATTCTATATTAACCTTTACTTTTAATTTTGAGTTCTGTATTAGATTTTATGTTATTTGGTTTGCACCTTATGAAATAAATGCATTTGTGTATTTAAATATATATATTTAATTAAAAAAAGTAAGAAAATTTTAAAAGTATTTGTAACATTTGTTTAATTTAGACATTTCAGGATTTAAATGCCTTAAAAAAAATTTTTAGATTATTATTTATGTGTTACTGCAGTTTATGGTTTAAATTCATTGAATATTTTGCAAACAATATTGTATATGAATGTGAAAAAAAATATGAAGCAATTAAGATCAATAGATTTATTTTCATCTTTCTTAAAAAAATTAAAAATAAAAAAAAAAATAAAAAAAATAAAGAGTATTTTCTTGCAATAGTGCAGATATATGCATTTGTGCCTAGCTAAAATATAAATACAATGGTTATACTGAATATTATTTACTATTTAAAAATAATGTATTTTTAATTCGTAAATGTTAACTTCACAAACTTTTCCTGCAGAAAGATTTTGGTGTTGATGAAGCTTGTCGCAGAAAGCATAATAAATTTCTGCCACAGGGGTTCCATGTCATCCTTATAAATTCTAGTCTCCTTGAAGAGCGAGGTCTAGAAGCCCCTATTAGAATTCTAGAGCGTTTGCCAATATTCTCGAGGGCAAAGTTATTTAAAAATCTCTGCAAATAAATGAGACTACAAGAGACGGGTTTCAGCAACTATAGTCTTGGTGTATGACCCAATTCTAGAAAACCAAGCGAGAACTTCTCGCAATACAAAAGATTCAGAATATTCAGACTATTGTTTCTCCATCTAGAAATGTGTAAACTAGAAAGTCTTGACCATTTCTTCTATTCAGTTTATTGGCGTGCCTTATGCGCATAGTTCGAAAATCTATATTTCTAGTTAAGGGATTTAGAAAATGGCCACTTATTCATTCTGGAGGAAGGCGGTATATTTTTTTTTCTCAGTGTAACCTGCAATAAACTCATAAGTTTGTAAACTAAATGCAATCGCACGAATTTTTGCCTATTTTATGCTGTATCCATGCCTGCTTTTATCGATTTATAAAGACATTATAAAGATTATTCTTAATATTTCCGACACAAAGTAATTATTTCGAGTTTTTTAATTTCAAGTTGTTTACTTTAAAATTTCTTTTTATTTAATAATCCTCTATAATTTTCCTTCCAAACTGGTGTCATTTGACACAACTTGGTTTCTACTATTACATGATTGAAATTAAAATTGAGAAGATTTTACATTGATCTAAACCTACGAAATAGTCAATATTTTTTATTTTATATAAACAGAGTTTTTTTTTTTTTTGCATTTATTTGAATCAAGTAAGAATGATGAACCCTGTAATGATACTCTTAAGCCGATGTACCACAACTTTGTAATTAACATTTTTTTTTTTCATTTCTCATGTTCTGTAATAGAGTTAAAATTAGAAAATTACATATTTCGCGCATTGGGGTTGCTATAAAAATTACATCTCTTTAAACCAGTATTTTATACCGAGTGCAATTTTGAATTTTTCTAATTAATGTTTCAACCGACAACTTTTCAAAGACCAAAAATACATGAAAGTATTCTAAACTTTTAAACTAAAAGCTTTTTTTTTCACTTCAAATTTTGAATGTTATGTATGTCAATATGAGAGTATTTGTTACTGAATCTAATTAAACTAAAAATAAGAAGTGCGTAAACAAGAAGATTTTGAAATTTTTATAAAAAATAAATTTAATATAAAACGATCCAACAACACGACCTTTATCTGATTTGAAACTTTTTTGTAATAAAAGGAACTTGTTTGCGTTTAATGATTACGAAAAAAAAAAAAAAAGATATGCACTTCTTTCTGTGTTTTGTGTACATGTTGATAATTGAAGAACAAACACTCAAGTCAAGTCAACTAGGTGCTTCTGAGTACCTGCATTTGGTCGAAACCAATGCTTACCTCCAACGAAACTGAGAAAAACGTAAAAAGAATTCTCCGAAAATAAAGAGCAAATATTCAAACCCCGTTTTCTCCAAAAATAAAAAATTAAGTTTGTTGATTTTTCTTTGAAATTAACTTAAAAACAGTATATATCTTCCTAGATACGCCTACATATTTTCCCAGTATCTAGTAATACATCTAAACAAGTGATAATTATGTTTTAAGTTCAGTTATTTATTAATTTATTAGTATTTGTGTTGTCTGACAAATTGTGTCCGAAGGAGAAAACACGAATTGAATGTTTGCTCCTCAATTAATGTTAAAATGCATGAATTTGATCAGAGCATGCCAACTGGAACAATGTGAGAGTGCTCAGTTTTGTCTATAGCATATTTCATATTAGATAATGAAAAATTTAGATATATAAATTCCATAGCAAAGGAATTTTTAAATATATATTTCGAAGAGTAATTTGTAAATAATAATAATAATATTAATAATAATAAAAACAAAAACAAAAATAAAATAAAATTTATACTTTACAAAAGGGCTCTGATAGAAATTGTTATGTCTTACTATAAGATTTTTCCGAAACCCAAATGTAAAGAATAAGCCACTACACTAAGAAAAAATTCTGTAACTGACATCTAAAATCTAAATTGTGACTCTAGAAAAAATAGCTACATGCCATCCTTATAAATTCTAGTGCCTTTTGAAAGTGAGTTCTACAAATCCATAAAAGAATTGTAGAGTGTTCGACTATATTCTAGAGGGCAAAGTTATTTAAAAATCTGTGCAAATAAATGCGAATACAAGAGGCGGGTTTCTACAATTATAATCATGGTTTATTACCCAATTCTAGAAAATCAAGCGGGAATTTCTTGTAATACAAAAGATTCAAAATATCCAGAATGTCACAACATTGTTTCACCATCTAGAAATATGCAGATTAGAAATTCTCGATCATTTCGTCTATTCAATTTATTGGCGTGCCTTATGCGCATAGCTCGGAAATCCATATTTCTAGTTAAAGGATTTAGAAAATGACCACTTATTCATTCTAGATGAAGGCGGTATATATATATATATATTTTTTTTTTCAGTGTATAAATATACTGCTTATATCTATTGTAAGTAAATGTGTTTACATAATTTTGAACTTATATTAGAATTAAAAAATATATATATTTAATACATAGTAAATTTTTATTAAAAATAAACCAGAACATTATATATTTATATATTTTTGCGTCAGATTTTATTTATTTATTTATTTTATTTTATTTTTTACATTCATGGCTAGATATTCTCAATTAATTGCCCTTAAAAGTTACTACGTTTTTAAACCTAGTCTATAAAACTTAAACAAAATTTTTCATCACAGAAAATTTTTATTTATAGTTTCATAATGTCAAACATTTTAATTTTTTTAAAGGTTTATAGCATTTCAATTTCAATTTGAATGAAAATTTCGTTTTAAATTATTTGAAAAAAATTATTTATGCATAAATAATAATAATAATAATAATAATAATAATAATAATAATAATAATAAACTGTTTTATTAGTTTTTACGGGGTATGTGTATATGATATGCAGGCAGATTTAAAGTTCTATGTAATAGATATACGGACTTATTTGATTAAAATCTTAAATAATTTGATTGAGAAACTAATAATACCAATAAAATTCATTTAAAAAATATTAAGCCATTCATTAAAATTGTGTTATATAAAATTTATTTTCTAAATAGAACTTAGTTTTAATTTTAATTTAATTTTTTATTTTCAATGCACATTATTATGCTAAATTCACTACTAAAAAAAAAAAAAAAAAAAAAAAAACTCTTTTATTAGTTTTTACGGAGTATGTGTATATGATATGCAGGCAGATTTAAAGTTCGATGTAGTAGATATACGGACTTATTTGATTAAAATCTTATATTAATTGATCAAGAAATTAATAATACCAATAAAAATCATTTAAAAAATATTAAATATTTTATTAAAATTTTGGATATATAAAATTTATTTTATACCTAGAATTCAGTTTTGTTATTTTTTTTAATTTCTTTGTTTTTTTTTTTCAATGCGCTAAATTCACTAATTTAAACAAATAAGCTAAAAAAAAAAAAAAAAAACTCTTGTCTAGAAACGAGCACTATGTTAATATCACTAACGTTGAGATATAAATTTAATTTACGAATACGAGTTCATAAGAGTTTAGGGAATGATTCACTAAAATCTATTTGAAAGTTTCACATAATATATTGAAAATAGAAGTAGAGACTTGCTATTTATTATATTATAATAAACTCATTTAATTAAAATCTTTAACTGTACCTGTGGCAAAAATGGCACCATTAAAAACAAAATTTCTGCTCATTTTCTAAAATAGAAAAAAAATACATTTAAAATCTTTTGTTAAAAATTTGAATATATTATATTTCTTTTCTCTCTAGAATTAACAGTTTTCAAATTTTATTTAATGCGCAACGTTATTTTATATTCGCCAATTTAAACGGAAGAAACTTTCCTATTCCGGAATACTTAGTTCAGTTTATTATTATCTCACTTCCTTTAACTCATTTTTCATTAATTTAAAGTTGGATTTGAAAGTTTTTGAATTTTAACTTCCTAATCTGCTCATGATATAAAATGATTTTCAAAGAAAAGTTTAATGCTATATATATATATATATATATATATATATATATATATAATTTGAATCATTTAGTACCATTGTTACACTCAGATAGATGAAGATACCAACATAAAATAAATTTTAATTGAGATTTATTTCGATTAAAAATAGTCAAGGTATTAATTTAATTAGAGTACAAATGATTAGTAAAAACATGTTAAAGTACTTACGCAGAAGAGAAATGGCACTAACATAACACATAAACCTAACGATGAGAGAATTTGCAAAAACTATAAATTATTAGTAGCAGTCAACATTTGAGAGAAAAGAGAAAGAATAAAATCACCAAAGAGTCCCGTTAAAAGGAAAAAAAAAAGGAATTCATGAATTGAAAATTGGAATTTTAAATGCTGAAAAATAGAAATGTTCACTCATCAGGAAACTTGCATTTCTATCAGCATATGCAAGATTTCGGAAAACTGTATAGCTAATTCCAGCAAATATACAGCTCAAGTCTCTATTTTGCAACAAAACAAAAAATAAAAAAGGAAATTGAATTAAAAAAGGAAATAATCAATAACACAAACCAAAATTAAAACAAGGAATGAGTAATTTAAGCAATCCACATGTTAAACGGAGATAGTAGAAATAAACAGGATGCCAAACGAACATTATTAAAAAGAAAAGATTAAAAGTTTAGAAACGATTAATCGATTTAGGTGCTACTGAAATACTTCAATTGATTGCATTATTTGTTGGTTGTTAATCTTTAAAAGCTTTTAACAAATTTTAAAAAGGTGATTTTTAATTTTAACGTTAACCTTTTTAAAGTTCAGTTTCTTTTTAACTTTCAACGTAGCGTGAGCAAGCGCCATCTCATATGAAACCCCATAGGTAAAATTCCAGATCAAATGTTAGTCCGAAATTTACCTATGCGTTTCCACTCTACTCTTTTAAAAACTAAGCAAAATCTAAAAAACTAAAATAAAAGGAAGATAGTTGTTTATTTTTACGTTAATTAAAAAAAAAAAAAAAAAAAAAAAAAAAAGAGGAGGCCCTTTTTTTTTTTTTTTTTTTTTTTTTTTTTTTGGGTTTAGAATTTTTTTTTTTTTTTTTAAATCTCGATCTTTAGTTGCGCTCGCATATAATTCACAATGCGCATAATCCATTCACGGATAACGGAGAGTTTACTGCATCTAGATTTTTTATTTAACTGAATGCTGATTTTTATGTAACAAGATCTAATCAGAGTTCTCAACTTTTATAACTTATTCACGAGCATTTTTAGCCCCGTCTTCCTTTCGCTACAGAAATTTTGTAGATTATTTCTCTTTAATATGTGTCAACGATTAAATAAGAAGAAAATCATTTTTTAAAATTTCCGGTATAAAAAAGAGGCGGGGCTAAAAATGCTCGTGAATAAATTATAAAAGTTGGAAGCTCTGGATCTAATACAAAAATTGAGATTAAAACTCTAAAAAAGTTATATTAAAATTTATCCAAAAACGTTTAAATGTAATTCTTGAAACTAGCAGGATAAACTCATTTATACATTCTTTCACTTTTCTTCAATAATGCCATGTGTTTAGTTAATAAAAAATTCTATCTGTTTATTTAACCACCGACTATATAATAGGGTGTTATAAATTTGAAGCCTTTGTCTCTCTCTGTGTGTATGTGTCTGTTTGTGGCATTGTAGCTCCCAAACAAATAAACCAATGTCAATGCGTGTTTTTTTTTTTTTTTTTTTTTTAATTTGATAAGTCATTTAATCGGGGTGTCTCTTACTTATGTTATTGAGAGCTGGAAATCTTCTACTTTCCAAATCATCTTGCATTAAATTTAAGAGTTGCCAATCTTCCAATTTCCAAGTCACGCTAAATTATTAGTGACGTGTTATTTTTCTTATTCCTTTTTTATTTATTTTTTGGCTGGAGTATGAAAATGGTTTTTCAAACAGTGAATTTTTAAAACCAATTTAACCAAAAATTAAATATTGGCTATAAATAGTCACTATAAGTTCACTCCTCCGAAATTTCTAAAACATTTTTCATTATTTATTTTATTTTATTTTATTTTATTATTGAATGTGCAAAACTTATTTAAAAATCATTAACTTTCAATTGAATTTGCCAAAAATTAAAAAGTGGCTATAAATAATGCTTTTGGGCTCACCGTCTAAAAATCTCTAAATTTGATTGTAAATTAAATATTTTAGAGAAAAAAGAATAATTAAATTCAACATAAACCCTATTTTATCATTTTATTATTTGTAAATTTGTATTCCTCCAACTGAAAATTACAGACTATTCAAGGTCTTTTTTTTTTTTTTTTTTTTTAATGACGTTAGATAAATACGTGTTTTAATATAAATTTTTCAGAAATTTTTTTTATAAAATAAATATATCTTAAAGTCATGCATTTTTTCACCTTTAGTGTAATATATTCATTTTTATCTACAACTCCGCTTCTCTATTCTAAATTCGATTATTTAAACGGAAGCATGTTCCCTGTTCTGGAAAGTTCAGATTAGATTATTATTATCTCACTTCTCCATTCTTACTTTTCATTAGTTCAAAACGTGAATTTGAAGTTTCGAGTTCCGATTTCCGAATCTAATTTATCTTTCCGTAAGCTGCTTGTTTATAACAATAATTTCTAGATTAACTAACCTCCATTCGTATAAAAAAAAAAAAAAGCGTCATAGTTTTTTATAATAGACAGTTAAATTGAAAAAAATACATAAATAAATATTTTTTAAAATTTTATTTTTAAAAACAATTTTTTGCGCGATTTCATTGACAAGAAAAAAAAAAAAAAAAAAAAAAAAAAAAGGAATTTAAAAAATTAATTTTTTTAGAAGCCTTCTCAAATAATGGAGTACTTAAGTACGTTCAACTTATTTCTGCATTTACTTATTTTACGAGATCATAAAACACAGAGTTAATTTTATGAATTAAATAAAGAGTTAATTTAAAATATAAAGAGTTAATTTTATTAGCTAAAATCCAGTTTAATACTTAAATGATGCCATACTTCAATGATTACCATAACTCCTAATTAAGGTAGTAACTGTAGTGAAAGTTTTAATTTTGTTTGTATTCCTTGGTCTGCATTCAAACAAAGTAGAATAAAAAAGTAAATCCGCGTGCTTTTCAATGTGGCATTTTGTTTGACGAATTATTTTGATGCGTTCTAAGAAGTTTATGAATGTTAGGAGTGACAATGAAAATAAAGTTTCTAGAGAATTTTTTTCAAAAATTGGAGGTGTTTTTCTTTTTTTTCTTAATAATTAGTAAGTGAATATACTCTCTAAAATTTCTGGAGTGAGAATCTCTCTCCTTAAAATAGTGACCACTATTTTGACACCAATAAAGGTGAGAAAACACTATCGTCGCTCTTGAAAATGTGACATTTCTCACTTTTCGCGAAAGAGTGTAGTCACTCTATCACAAAGAGTGAGTCCATCATCTATTGCAAGATCAACTTTTTGTAAAGTGAAAAATCGCTGGCGCCTTCTATTAACCATATTTAGAATGAAATATTAAGAAGAATTTCTGGACGATCTCATGCATGTAACAGAACTTGTTGAAGATTTTTTATGATTAAAAAAGGAAAGTAATTATGTTAAAATATAATTTAGTAAATATTTTTTATACGATTGACAAAATCGAGAAAAAGTAAATGATCGAAAATAATAAGACACATATCGAAATTAGTATTAAAAAATAAATAGTTTTATTTAGAAATATATAAAGTATAAGAGAAATTACTATCAATGCAAATATTTAATGCATAACGCCTTAAAATTTACAGTAATTTATATTTTTATTAAATTCATTGTCAGCTAACATATGTAAAATATCAAAAATTTGGCTATAATGTTTTATTAATAATTAAAATTAACAGTAAGTCTTATAATTCTGAACAGACGAGTTTTTCAAAACACTTGTATCTTTATACCTGAATATTAAACTTTTTTTTTTCTTTTTTAAAACATGTTCACTCGAGAAACATTTTTTCCTCCGAAACTAATTTAAATAACTGTTTGTCTTAGAAAATTTGTTTTCAAGAATACATTTTGCTTTTAAAATAATTCTTATTTTAAAATTTTCGCTAGAAATGTGTAATTTTTTATTGTTGATAAATGAAGTTAAAATTTATAAATATGATTAACTTCGCTTGAGAATGATTTACTAATGTAAATTAAGTAGCTTGTGTAATTGCTTAATGATGCAGTGGTGACATACTCGCCTGCTATGGGGACGGCCTGGGTTCGATTCCCGAATGATCCAAACAGCGTACAGTCGGTGACAAAAGTATCCAAACACTAGCAAAAATTCCTATATAAAAAAGATAGAGTTAATACTGTTTTTTTAAATAAATCCTTGTTAAATAAATGTTCTTAGTCAGTCTAAGAACATGATTCGACAAGGATTTATTTAACAAAACAGTATTAACTCTACTTTTTTTACATAGGAATTTTTGCTAGTGTTCGGATACTTTTGTTATCGACAGTACATTTCACCATTAAACAGGAGTCGATTCGCAAGATTTAAAGAAACGATATCGTCTGGTGTATACGATATTTTTAAGGAAAAATAAGTTGTCATGAACTTTGAATTACTCGGAATAATCTCACTCTTATAAAATAGCGAGAAAGCTCACATCTACGAAAAGAGACTTTTCACTCTTTAGAGGTTGGCTGTTCGAAGAGTGATATTCCACTCTTTTAGAGTCAGATCTCACTCTTCATATTTTAGAGAGTATGCACACCTTTTTTTTTTAGCAATCAAACGATATTATTTATGCTTGTATGCACATGGTATATCATTCTTAAAATATTCATTTTACTTTTGCACAGTACTAAATTAAAGCTGGTGTACAATCAATATTTAAACTTAAAAATTTTCCACATCATAAAATTAATGTAAACACTGAAAGTTTCGAAAGGACGTGAACTACTTTGGAGTCAAGAGCAAGACTGACTATATTGATTTTGCCTCCAAGGTAGTAGCTTGAATTTTACTGCTTCTACTGGAATATTTATTGGGTTAATATCGTTTAATAAACAGTAACAGATGCCTAAAAACGTACAATCAAAGAGAGGATTTGATGAAAACTACAAAACACGGTTTGAGTTTTAGGTTATTTTGTTGTTTTAAACTGAATTTTTATTAGAAGTAAAAGATCAGTTTTGTTAGAACAACACAAAAGATAGAACCGACAAATTTCTAAAGTTTCAAATTTTTTATATTCGCTTATATTAACATTCCTTTTTATCTTTACTGTATATATATATATATATATTCAATTAAAAACATTTATATGTTAGAATTTTTTTTCAGACATGCGAAACAAATTATTATATTTATTTTGTTACACACACTGGCCAATAAATTAGAATCTTTAGATAAATATTTTACTAGACCTCCTTTTTGCACAAATAACAGCCTTCTTCTTGAATGCATCGATTCCCCAAGTTTTTAGAACACATTTATGTCCAGAGATTAAAAACCTGTAAATGCGATGGAAGAAGGTATTACTGTCGGGTGCGCCTATCAAACATGCCCCAAACATTTTCTATTGGATAAAGATCCGGGATTTTGTGCGGCTAGTGTAGTTGTTGTATGTATGACTGATATTCAACGAACCAATCTCGAAAGGCTCTGGCCCGATGCATTGTTGTATTCTCTTTTATGAAGTATCCGTCACCTTTGGAATAAAAATGCAACATTCCAGGCTGTACTTTATTTGGTTCTTGATATGTTCAGTTATCGCATGGATTTTGGTTTGCCCTAAAGTAACACCAGAGGACAACTCCCATACTAACAGAATATTCCGCACACTATGATAGCTTTTGCATGTTTAAGCCTCAAGCGATTATTTGTAGAAACTCTCACAGGCTTCTAATTCATTGATCTGTGAGTATATTTTGAACAAAATTTCTATTGGAAAAGAAACACTTTTTTTTTTAAATATATAATTCAACAAAGCATTTTTTAGTGTATTTAACCACTTATGATATAATATATAGTTAAATAAAATAAGTGTGATTCCTTTTTTAACCATTTGTATTTTCAAAACATTATGGCGTAGAAATTATAACGCAAAATCAGTGATGCAAGAGTTTCCGTCTCAGGACGGAAAACTTACACAAGTGCATTTTTATCAATAATTTTTATCATATTTATGCTTTGATAAATTGCGATTGAGCATAATAGAAATTATTGATAACGAGTGCTGGTGACAGTCTTTTATTTCGAGACTGAAACTCTTGCACCCCTGCGCAAAATATGATGTTAATAATTTCAAAAAATTCTGTGAACCAATTTTAAATGATAAAAACTGGTATAAGGGATAAACAGGAAAGAAATAATAAATTTATAAATACATTCATGTGTAAATATCATTTGCTAAGCATATCAAGGACAGCTCATTGCTAAGTATTTAGGTAACTTATCATAATTAATATATATATATATATATATATATATATGAAAATTTTATAAGAAAATTTAATACTACTTAACTTATTTTGAACATTTAAAAGAAAGGTTTAGAGTAACGAATCATATAAAGCAAATTGAAAGCAGTAATATATAACAATTTTCCTATTAATATATCTTTTAAATATATTTATATATTCGGTATGTTTTTGTGATGATCTATGTACTTATTTATTCCCTTTATTTTATTATTTTTTTTTTCACGAACCGTTAGTAATTATCACAAAAAAAGAAATATATATCATTATTTCATTTATTCTATATGCTATGTTAAAATATAGGACAGGTCTTTTTAATACAGACTTGCTCTTTTTTCAGTAATTCTTAATTAACAACATACTTAATCAATATAAATAAATATTTATAATATCATATTTTATTTGAAAATTTTAAATATATATATATATATATATATATATATATCGTATATTTAAATTTTCTTTTATCTGAAACTAAATCTTGCTTATATATCTAATATTTAATATATTTAATCTATACACACTTAATACTCTTTATAGTGTAAATAAAAAAGAAATATATATATATATATATATTTCTTTACATTTTCAGTTAACCATTTTTCTAATTAATTATTAAAACATATGGTACAAATATGAGTATTAAATAAATATTTTTAACGCAGACTCTATTAATTGTTTACTCCAGTGCAAATTTTCGTAATAGAAATAAAATACAAAAGAAAAAAAAATCACTGCTTAGAATATAAAATAACTTTATCGTAAAAAAAACAAAATTCGATTTTATGAATGAATACTTTACCTCACTCATAGTACTTAAGAATACAGTTTTTATTTTTAGTAAAAACTACGGCTAAGCTATAGGACTTAATTCTAAATTGCATCTGGAGATATATTTATTAAAAATTTTTATAATGTTTAATTTTTATCTCATATAAATAGAACTTTTATGAATTTAAATCAGGGAAAAGGAATCAATATTAAAAATTGTATGTCTCCTATACAAACTTCTGTATAATAATATATATATATTTAAATGTGTACATGTATAGCAGCAACATGAACGGGTGAATAAACTCTTTACAGAAATTTATATTACTTAATTATATATTCTAAGAATACTTTATAAAGAATTTATAGTTTATGGCAAATTTGTTTTAAACATAAAGAGTTATTGATCAGAATGTATTTTTTGAAACGAATAATTTTATATTTTCTTCATGTACTGTATACTGATAAATATTCCGACGTATTATGTAAGCTTATCAGTAAATTTTTAAGGTAAGTGGATTAATCTTTCCAGATTTAAGACGTTGAAAGTTCTGCTATATTGATTACGCAAGAATGTGGAAATTTAAAGATGAAAGAAAACTATTTAATGTGTAAAAGGTTTATACGTAGAGAAATATTTAGTTTTGTAAATCAGCTTTAAATAAAGTTTTAATAAAATTAGAGAATTTAAAAGATGTTTATGTTATGCTTGATATGCATAATTTACACTGAAATGTAATATGCATACACACACACACACTAAGTGCGTATTAATACTATATACACGAGTATGCAATACTATACGTATACATATACATACATACATATATATATATATATATATATATATATATATATATATATATATATATATATATACTATTGCGTAGACGTGGTTCGTGTATTATCGGTGAATGGATTAACATGTATTGGAAAGGCTTCAAAGGTTATTCACAAAATATTATAGGAGATTACACGTCAGTCAAACAGTTATTAGCACAATTTCACCAGAAAGCACAGCTTAAATTACAACCGACTACACAAAAATCACAGCATAAACTATAAGCATAACGCACAGCATATCAGCTACATTCGCTAGCAGAGGCTTGGTCAATCAGTGCTCTTTATACAGCAATATTTTCCCGACAACTAACTGAATGATCGAAAACGCGATACCTTTGGTGTTTCAAAACTCATGGGCAAAAATTTAAGGGGTGGTAGAAAACATCTAAACAAGCCATTTCACGATACAATGCATGGGCGGAGAGCAAGCGATGACCGCTGGAGGGCGTTGTAATGGAAAGAATAAAGCACGCGTTTTCTTACACATCGTTATTTCTACGGAGGATTTCAGCAGGCATGGCGACATACAGCAACCAGGAAAAGACGGACATGCATTTTATGTATGGTCTGGCGAATAGGGTTGCTTTGGAAGCCGCAAGACTGTAGTGGTATTTTTCAGTCTGGCACGTGTCTTCTCGGGAAACGCTGCCTGTACAGTCTTGCAGCTTCCAGAGCATTCCATTTGCCAGACCATACATAAAATGTATGCCTGCCTTTTCCTGATTACCGTATGTCGCCATGCCCGCTGAAAACCACGGTAGAAATGACGATGTGTAAGAAAACGCGTACTTTATACTTTCCATTACAGAGCCCTCTAGCGGTCACCGCTTGCTCCCCGCCCATGCATTGTGTGGTGAAAATGACTTGTTTAGATGTTTTCTACCACCCCTTAAATTTTTGCTAATGAGTTTTTAAACACCCTGTATAGCCTCCTATCAATTCAGAATTTTGCAGTATTTCGCAGAATAATCGAGTTATAGCTTAGATATTCAATATATTGATAATCAGGATTTTCTTGCCATGGTCGCCAAGAAGCGATAAAATCACCAAATTCATTGCCAAGGCTATTACCTCTCCTGGTAAAGCATTTTAACGGTGTTTTAAAGGAAAATGAGCTACTTTAAAGCCAAAGCCAGCTTAGAAATGCAGCAGATGAACATTTTATAACCTGATTAAGCCTCTTTGAATGAAATTATAGTAAAATAACTATTATTATTTAACGTTCATTGGTTTCGCAGCGAAACCAAGCATTTGACATTTAAAAATTTTATTGTAGCAGTTTTTTTAACATTTCCCCCTTTTTTTTAATCAGTTTTTAAACTTCTGTTCCTTTTCTATTCAGTATAGATAGTAGCACTATTCCAAAATTTAACAAAAAATGCTTCAAAGGAAGCTAAATGCATAAGTCACTTGCAGTTTCTTAGTGGGCGCGAGTTCGAATTGATGGTTTGATGATGCACTCATGTCTAGTATTTTTTTTTTTTTTCATTTAATGAAGAGCTGGACAATTATTTTCACCTGAAACAACTTTTACGAGTTTTTGTAGTCGATAATGTTTAGTTACAAAGTGTTTTATTTATTAAATTAAATACTATTTGAATTTAAAACGTTTAACATATAGATGTTTCAAACCAAAAATTTCTCGAAAAATGGCAATGCTATTTTTTTTATTTTTTAAATATTTGTGATCAGCTATGTGGCTAAAAGCCATTTTTAAAATTAGTTTAGTAATTTTTTAAATAAATTAAGTATTAAACATTAATGGGTTAAATAGAAAAATGTATTTTTCTTGGTATTTAGTACTTGAATTTCAAATTAAATTGATTCAGTTTGAGCATTTGATACATGCTACAGGAAAAAATTAGTAATGATAAAACTGCAATTATGTGGATTTCCTTACATATATATATATATATATATATATATATATATATATATATGTATATATATATATATATATATATATATATTATTACTTTTATTATTATTATTATTATTATTATTATTAGAATTTTGTAAATAATATATAATAATGATAAAACTGCAATTTTGTGGATTTCCTTGTATATATATATATATATATATATAGAAAAACGAATATGTATATGATATATTAAAATAAAAGTTTAGAGATTAGAGAAACCAGCAGAGAAACTACAAACCAATGCGACAAATATCTGCAAAAGGAAATGCAAAACTTAAATACAGGAATAAATTAACAAAGGAATGAATTAAAGTACCCCCCCCCCCCAAAAAAAAAAAAAAAAAAAAACAGAAGTCTTCACCAGGGACGCCCCTCCGGGTAGGGTTAAAAGATAAATTTCTGTAATTATTTATATTATTGTATTTTTTAAATAAATTAGTTTGATGTATCTTTATGCTTTTTTTAGACTTTTTTACATTATATATGTCAGATTTTTTTTCAGTTAATGGTGGTTTTCTGTTTAGTGAGAATTTCGGGGATAAGGATAATTATTAGCAAAATTGCTACTATATCCTTTCAGAAACTTCTGTTTCACCCTTACACGGAGGGGGGCTCTCTGATGAAGATGTCTGTGTTTTTAGGGGTTTTATTTTATTTTATTCCTTTGTTAATTTATTCCTATACATTTTACACTTCAAAAGATGGCGCTCCTAACACACTAGTTTGATTTTATGTTTCAACAAAATGACACTTCAGAGTTTCCGAATTTTCGTAAATCAAATTAATCTCAATTTTTAATCAAAATTTAATTTTAAATTATTTCTTTTAGGTTAGTTATTAAAAATCAAACAGTTCACTCAACTTTATCGTTCAGATGACAAATACAATTCCAAAACTAAATTAATCGTTCAGTAACTTAATACGATTCCAAAATTAACTGGGAATTTAAGTGTATACAGCCACATGTTTGTTTAGTGATCAAGCTACTTATACCAGTTTTTCATGTGTAATGTATGTTAAACTTTAGTTTTATTAATTATTACTAGCATTTCATTTAACTATTATTATTCGTATTTCAATTAATAATTTTGAAATTGCTGCTTGAATTTAAATAAGTTTCATTCTAATTTGGTTTTTCACATATTATTCTTTCAGTTTAAACTTTTTTTTGTGTGTGGGTTTTTTTGTTGGGTATAGCTTGTTGTAAATGTTCAGCAATTTGCATAGAACAAGACAGAAATAACACCTATTTTACAAGCAATATTCATTCTATACTCTTGAAAATGTAATGAATTTGCATGTTTCAATTTAAGGTTGCTTGATATTCGTAATATTTTTTTGTATTTTTTCTGTTTCATCTTATTTAATGTTTCTTGTTTTCATCTCTTCAATGTTTGAAAAGGTTTTCAATATATACACTGATGAAAAAAAAATCCCAACACCAGGAAGGAGCTGTGCTAGATAAACGAAATTTGGTAGGCGTGTTTATACACCTGAAAGATGACGTCGATTCAGATTTCGAGCTACGCGCATAAGTGTGGCGCTAGTAGCGACACTATGAACATGCAAATGAGGTTTGCTTTAAATAAGCGCTGTAAGGTTCGTGATCGTTATTTAGAGTTGAGATTTGACATAGTGGGTTAATGTTAGTCAAGGATGCCTCTAAGAAGACGAAGAAGCCATTATCAACAGCTCAATGAGTTTGAAAGAGGTCATGTAGTAGTGCTACGAGAAGGTGGGTTTTCTTTCCGCGTTATTGCAGAAAGACTTGGCAGGAATGTATCCACTGTGCATGAGTGATGGCAGCAGTGGTCAAGGGAAGGTACTGCCTCAAGAAGACCGGGTTCCGGGCGGCCACGTGGCACTACTGAGAGGGAAGACCGCCGTGTTCGGCGTATGGCTGTGGCTAATCGTACTGCGTCTGCAGCTGAAATTTGAGCTGCAGTTGGCACCACAGTGTCACAACGAACTGTTACAAATCGGTTACTTCAAGGACAGCTCCGAGCCAGACGCCCTGTAGCGTGCATTCCACTGACTCCAAACCACTGCCGTTTGCGACGTGAGTGGTGTCAAGCTAGAGCTCATTGTAGGACGGAGTGGAGATCTGTTGTGTTTTCTGATGAAAGCCGGTTCTGCCTTGGTCGCAGTGATAGCCGTGTGTTGGTTAGAAGGAGGCCAGGTGAACGCCTGCTAGCGACCTGTCTGTCGCCTAGACACACAGGGCCTACTCCTGGAGTTATGGTTTGGGGAGCAATTTCGTATGACAGCAGGAGCACTCTCGTGGTTATCCCACGCACCCTGACTGCAAATTTGTACGTCAGTCTAGTGATACACCCTGTTGTGCTGCCATTCCTGAACAGCATTCAAGGGCGTGATTTCTAACAGGATAACGCTCGCCCTCATACCGCTGTTGTAACCCAACATGCTCTACAGAGTGTCGACATGTTGCCTTGGTCTGCTAGATCACCAGATCTTTCTCCAATCGAGCACTTATGGGACATCATTGGACGACAACCGCAGCGTCATCCACAACCAGCATTAACCGTCCCTGCATTGACCGCCCAAGTGCAACAGGCATATAACTCCATCCCACAAACTGATAACGACACCTGTACGACACAATGCATGCACGTTTGCATGCTTGCATTCAAAATTCTGGCGGTTACACCGGTTACTAATGTACCAACATTTCACATTTGAAATGGCTCTTCTCGCCAATTGCTCTACCTGTGATCTTGAAACTTTAATCAATTAAATATGTTACCTAGACAAATGTATTGCTGAAATTTCATTACTGTACAATAACTCTTTCTTGGTGTTGGGATTTTTTTTCCATCAGTGTATATATATATATATATATTTATATATATATATATATATCTTAACATAATAGCTCTGAACGTTTTGAATATGCTTTCATGAGTGCAATGATTTTAGAAAACGAGGAAAATGAATAAATCTTTCAAGAGACCTGCTACTTAATAAATTAAAGGAATGTCAAACCCAGATTTTTGTTATATAATTATACGTTGAATACGGATAATAAATAAGGTAAAATCGACTAATTTATTCATTTTAACCCATATCGTACCAAGAATTGAAAAAATATTTCTTTTCATTCATAAAATCTTAAATATATTTTTCTTTAAGCCTATGTACACACACAAAATCAAAAAACAATTACCAACCTTTCATTAGCTTAATTGGTACAGGCTGTCCTAAAAAATAGGACAATGGTTTAGAACAGCCGAATATATAAGGAAAACAGACAATCCCTCTAGATATATTTTTATATAAATGCTTTACCAGTACAAAAGTGTAGAATATTGCCCCAATAAATTGATATGTCCGTTATTCTTGAACGTAAAACCTTAAGTAATGATGTGTTGCAAATGTTATGAATAAAGTTTCAAGAATCGTCATTTTAAAATATATATATATATATATATATATATATATATTAAACGTTTCTTTAAACAAACGACAAAGACATATATATATTTATGTGTAATAATTTTAAATAATATTAAATAATATATCGCCTTTAATTTGAATTAAAATATTCAAAAGAATTAATATAAATACCACTTATGCGTGGTGTCCTATTTTTAGGACGATGGTGAAATATTGGTTAAGCAATCATGCCAAGTAAAATAAATAAAAAGAAAATTCTGCCATGAATACAGAATATTTTATAAAATATTTTACTTATCATTAAATCTATGACTAATTAATAATGAATAAAAATATTTTGAAAATAATGGGTTGAAGAAAATATCTCTATAGATATGTTAAATTTTCTTATGAAACGCATTTAACTTATAATAAAAATAATCTTCTGTATTCATAACAAAAAAAACTTCCTGCATTTATCTTTATTATGATTAATAGGATAAAAGTATGCGAAGAAATATTCATGTCTTGACAAACATGGTGGCGTATTTTTAATTTTTTGTCATTCAGATCATATATTGTCGAAAATATGAGTCGGGTACTTTTATCTCTTTCAACAGCTTAAGGGGAATTTCTTTAAAGATCTTTGTTAGTGTCAAACCCAGATTTATAGTATGTCATTAGACCTGTAATAAAACATAAGAGATAAGTCTCAAAAGACTAACTTCTACAGTTCGGCCAAACTAATGTTAGATAACATTTTAAGGATAAAATTTATGCTTAAAATGCGGAAATTCCGCGTAATTTAATGTTACCTATTTTCAAAGCAAAATATTGAATAAAATACATAAATTGTAAGGAAGTATGGTAAATATTTAAAAATATTTTATGTTTTTAGTACAAGTGAGAAATAGAAAATTACAAGTGAGAAATAGAAAATTATTTGGAATATATATATATATATATATATATTAATATAGTTAAACAATTTTTAAACTAATCCGAATAAGAAATATTTGCAAAAGATGTTGATTTTCGAGGAAGATTTATTATCATAATTTCTGAATAGTAACCTTTATTTTAAATTTCTTACGTTTAAATGGGTTAAGAATTATTCTTCATTTTTAACGAGGTTATGGAGAAAATTTTAAAGTTATTTATCTACAACTTCAAATTACTGAATATCATACTAATTTAACATCTGCTGAACACCTGTAAA
Source organism: Salticus scenicus (assembly GCA_963930645.1). Classification (NCBI taxonomy): domain Eukaryota; kingdom Metazoa; phylum Arthropoda; class Arachnida; order Araneae; family Salticidae; genus Salticus; species Salticus scenicus. The sequence continues at coordinate 103,462,696 of OZ005662.1, read as the reverse complement.
AAGTTCCTATATTGAGAAAATATAGTTGATAATGTTACCAATATTGTTATGTTCCGGATTATTATTATTATTATTACTAATATTGGATTATCAAACTGTCTTTTAAGATCTAATACATATTTTTCTATTTGGAAAATGGCGAAACTAATTTGAAAAATGGCTATTAAACTCATAGCTGATCACAAATATGTACAAAAATAAATAAGGTAAATAAAAAAATTAGCACCTTTAATTTTCAAGAAATTTTTTATTAGAAAGATTCATATTTTGAATTGATTAAATTTAAATAACAATTAATTAAATAAATGAAAAAAATAAATAAAATAAGTGAACAACACTACAGATTGCAAACACTTGTAACAGTTGTCTCGTGTTGAAATAATAGCACGACACTCCACCAGAGGAAAAAACTAGGCATGACAGCATCATCAAAGTAGCCAGTTGCTTACGCTTCTACTAATAAATGGATTTCTGTATACAGCTTCGTCTGAAGCATAATTTGTAAAATTGATGTATTGTGCTGCCATCTACAGAGAAAAAAAAGTAACAAAAGTTTAAAAATCGATTAAAACTAAAGGAAAAAAATTATCGTAAAATCGTTGCATAAAAAATTTAAATGCTTGGCTTCAATACAAAACCAGAGAACTTTCAAAGTATAAAACAATGACAATTTAAACAAACTTCACATTAAATTTTCACGTTAGTTTAAGTACAAATATGTAAATTTTGAATTTTTGCCTAAAATTTTCTTCATAATACACTTCTTTTTCTTTAATAAATAGGTTAATATATTTTATTTTAGAAGATAAAGGGGGGAAAAAGAAATATCTATTTATTTTAATATTTATTTCAAAATGTTTTATGTGTATTAAACATTATAATATGATATTATTTATGTTTTAAGAGTCATTTTTTAAAAAGTTGGACACTTTTGATAGTTGACATCTTCAATTTTTCCGAAACTTTCAGGATGTGTTAGTAGTACTGTGATAAGAAAAAGTGAAATTTAATTTTTTCTGAATTTGATTTGTTCGACCTACAGAGGGGGTCAAAGTCTGAGGCCGTAGATAAAGGGTGCCATTTTAATATCATTTTACTCCTAAAGCCATGCGTGACCCATGTATATTTTTTTAAATACGGATACTACTTGATACTAAGTACATTTTAGCATAAACAGTTTGGTGGGTCATTCATGGCTTTAAAGGCCAGGGTCATTCAAAAGTGCAGTTTTCGTTGATTTTTTCCATGTTTTCAGTCTGAATATCTGCTAAAGCCATGAGTGTCCCATAAAAATAATTATGGGGTTAATTACACACCTTAGTACAGAACTTAAAAATATTTAAAATTGCATGGGTCACTCTTGGCTTTAGTAGATAAACGGTCTCAAAGTTGAAAATTTTCAAAAAAAGGTCAAATTTGATGGTAAATTACTCTATAAGCCATGAGTCAATAACTATGAGAGAGAGTTTTAATTATACCCTAGATGGTCTAGTTTTAGACCCAGGTTACAAACCTATGGGGCTTGTAAGATTTATTTAGATATAGTCTATTTTATATCGCCAATGTGTACCTGTTCTATGTAGTACAAAACGCTTGAGACCCAATTGTGTAATACATTAATGCTTGTTTAAAACTTCCCATTTTACATTACAGAGGTCAGCATCAAAATAAATATAAAATAAATATAAAATTAAAAAATCTGGAGTGACTCCACTCGACTTTCCGAACATTGAGTAATTAACAGTTTTGTAGATAAAGCCTATAAATGCTAGATTCGCCAAAATGCTTATAGTTAGTGCAACAGTAATTTATAATATTCATATAAATTTTAAGCTCAATTGAATAAGGCGTTTAGATGCTATCGCACTTTTAAAAATTTGGTCCCATAATAGGCCCTAATGATAAAGAGTTTTTCTTTGTGTCCCTGGAAGAAAACTGTAAGTGATAAATTCACCAAAATCTATAAAGTTGGTGCAACTGTGACCTATAACATGTGTACAAATTTTTTGCTTAGATTAATAAGGCGTTTAGACACTATCACACTTTTAAAAATTTGGCCTCATAGGCCATAATGATAAATAATTTTTCTTTGTATCCCTGTAAAAAAAACCATAACTTCTAGATTCTCTAAAATCTATACAGATTGAGTATCTGTGACCTATAATATGTGTTTGATTTTTTTACTCAATTGAATGAGGCGCACTTTTAAAATTTTGGTCCCATATGCCATAATGATAAAGAATTTTTCTGTGCGTCCCTGTAAAAAAACTATAAGGGCTAGATTCATGAAAATTAATAGAGTTCGTGCTACTGTGACTTCCAGCATGCGTACCAACTTGTAGGTCATTCGAGCAAAGCGTTTAGACGATAGCGTGTTCACTCACACACATACACACATACATACATACATCATCGCAAAAATAGTGAAAACGGACTCAGGGGACCTCGAAACATATAGAAATATCAAAATCTCGAATTCGTATTTTTGACATGACCGCAGTACTTTCCTCACTATAGTGTTCGGAAAGTAAAAATTACATAAGGGAGACAGGGGCAAGTTGAAGTACGGAGTAAGTTGAAACATGGAAACAAAAAATACAATTTTTAAGTTCTTATTCATTGCCAATAAAGGGAAGTACAGACACAGAAAACCTACTTTAAAATGTAAAAAAAGATGTGTATGTAAACATCTGTCGATTTTATGAGGATAAAACTGTTTTTGAGTACTGTTTTTTACTGTGAGTAAAAATTCAAATTTTTAAGTGATGTTGCATTTTATGTAATAAAAATTGGTGAATGTTTCTGATTGATTCAGCGTTTATAGTGTCTAGGTGCAGCTTGCTAATAATATGATTTGAAACGCCCACGAGCATAAGTACTGGTAGCTTAACATCTCGTGAAGTGAAAATTGTGGGCAGGGGCCAACTGAAACAAATATAGGGGAAGCTACTTGAAACACCTGTTTCAATTAGTCTCATGCGCAATTTTTATTATTATTATTATTATTATTATTATTATTTTATATACAGTCTTGTTGTCATCACCCTATATATGTTTTACATAATATAACAATATGCACATTTCAGATGTATCTTTGGTTATTACTTTCCGAACACTATAGTGAGGAAAGTATTGTTATCATGTCAAAAATCCGAATTTGAGATTTTGATGTTTCTATACGTTTCGAGGATCCCTGAGTCCGTCTTCACTCTTTTTACGATGATGTATGTATGTGTGTATGTGTGTGTATGTGTGTGAGTGAACACGCTAGCGTCTAAACGCTTTGCTTGAATGAGCTGTAAGTTGGTAGTCACCGTAGCAAGAACCCTATCGATTTTGAGGAATCTAGCACTTATAGTTTTTTTTACAGGGACACAAAGAAAACTTGTTTATCATTATGGCCTATGGGACCAAAATCTTAAAAGTGCGATAGCATCTAAACGCTTTACTCAATTGAGCAAAACATTTATACACATATTATAGGTCACAGATACTCAGTCAGTATAGAATTTGGAGAATCTAGCACTTATAGTGTTTTTACAGGGACACAAAGAAAAATTCTTTAACTTTAGGGCCTATGGGACCAAATTTTTAAAAGTGCGTTAGCATCTAAACGCCTGATTCAATTGAGCTGAAAATTTATATGAATATTATAAATCACTGTTGCACTAACTATAAGCATTTTGGCGAATCTAGCATCTATAGGCTTTATCTACAAAACTATTAATTACTCAATGTTCGGAAAGTCGAGTGGAGTCACTCCAGATTTTTTAATTTTATATTTATTTTATATTTATTTTGATGCTGACCTCTGTAATGTAAAATGGGAAGTTTTAAACAAGCATTAATGTACTACACAATTGGGTCGCAAGCGTTTTGTACTACATAGAACAGGTACACATTGGCGATATAAAATAGACTATATCTAAATAAATCTTACAACCCCCATAGGTTTGTAACCTGGGTCTAAAACTAGACCATCTAGGGTATAATTAAAACTCTCTCTCATAGTTATTGACTCATGGCTTATAGAGTAATTACCATCAAATTCGACCTTTTTTTGAAAATTTTCAAATTTGAGACCGTTTATCTACTAAAGCCAAGAGTGACCCATGCAATTTTAAATATTTTTAAGTTCTGTACTAAGGTGCGTAATTAACCCCATAATTATTTTTATGGGGCACTCATGGCTTTAGCAGATATTCAGACTGAAAACATGGAAAAAATCAACGAAAACTGCACTTTTGAATGACCCTGGCCTTTAAAGCCATGAATGACCCACCAAACTGTTTATGCTAAAATGTACTTAGTATCAAGTAGTATCCGTATTTAAAAAAATTGACATGGGTCACGCATGGCTTTAGGAGTAAAATGATATTGAAATGGCACCCTTTATTTACGGCCAGATTTTGACCCCCTCTGAAGGTCGAACAAATCAAATTCAGGAAAAATTAAATTTCACTTTTTCTTATCACAGTACTAATAACACATCCTGAAAGTTTCGGAAAAATTGAATATGTCAACTATCACACCTCCATAGACTTTGTCCAGTTAAAAAAAAAAAAAAAAATGGCTCTTAAGCCATAAGTATACACACACAATATATATATATATATATATATATATATATATATATATATATATATATATATATATATTTAAGCGTAATAAAAGCCGAGCAACGCGTTTACGACCACTGAAACCACATGGACGAATAAGAATAAAATTTCATCAAATTAAAATTACCTGTGAAAACTGATTATTAATTATTGAAACAATTAATTTTACTTATTGAATTGTTATTTAATTTAACTTCAAACTTACCTTAATTTTATTCCTAGATAGTTGCTATTTAAATAATGTCACCTGTGCGTTAAAACGACATGAAATCCAAAACAAAAGATTCAAACAAGGAATGAGAGAATAAATAACTGAAAGAATTTTTTTGATAGATTATTTTTCAACTAGGAATAGTTTAGGATGGTGAAAAATCTCACCAGGGAGACACTTTTCACCGATGTACGATTTCGTTCGTTAGTATCTATAATAGCAAATTTCTAGTGGGCTCCCTATAGAACATGAAAATAATTGAAGTTAAACATGAGGAAGAATATGGAAAAAACTATTTAGTTCGAGAAACCAGGAATGTAGTAAATTTGTAAAAATTCTGCACGTTCCTACTACGATTTAGTTTAAAATGAGCCATCCAGTTAAAACTTTGATCCTCAATTTATCTATTTTTATTTCGCTCATAATATTCTAAAATGTAGACTTTTCAATAATTACCATTGTATACAATTATGTTTCTTAAACCATCATTAGAAGCGACACGACATAAATTTTAATTTCCTATTAAAAGTTTTTTTTTTTTTTTGGTATTCTTTCACGCTATTTCAGACATGTTATTTACTAAAGGTGAATATAATAACAGAACAAACATTTAAACTTTAAATTAAATCCTTTTCATAACCATGGAAATTAATACGGACATTCTAATTTATATTTTCACGTTATATTAGAGGATTTAAATTGCAATTAAAAACATCGTTGTATATATATATATATAAACTACAGCTTATAGCACATGTGCACATTGATTAAATGAGAATTTATAATGAAAGCCCATTCAGAAACTACTTTTGACACTCATTGTATATTTAGAATATCATCACTGATAAATAATTTATGAGTTTAATACAGAGATTTGCGATATCCGTACTAATTAACTTCCGCACTGAAAGTTGTGTAATTTAATAAATAAACTGTAAACCGATATTCAATTTATGCTACTTAGTAATATACGATGAGGATGTCTAATTAAAATATGATTAATTAGCATAAGAATAGATATTTTCAAAAGCATATCCATTGATTCCTGATATATATATTAGGACTGAGAAAATTTATATTACATTTAAACACCTTCTGCAGTTAGTAAATTATTAGTACTTTTTCTTTATAATTAAATGTTTCAATATAGTTCATGTATAGTTTTACATCAAAGTGAATGTTAAATGACATGCACGTGCGATTATTAAGATAATAGATACACATTGATTATAATTAAAATATATTTACTCAGAAACATCTAAAGCACGTTCAGCGCATTGAATTTGATGGAACTCAATGAAATGAATATATATATATCTGTATATATATATAAATTACGTGTCACGATGTTTGTCCGGGGTAAACTCCTAAATTAAGGAACCGATTTTAATGAAATTTTGCACACTGTGTGCAGTTTGGTCCAACTTGAGAGATAGGATAGTTTTTATCTCAATTTATTGTCACAATATTGTTTTATTGCAATTGTTTGTTAATTATAGACCTTTATTAAAGTTGCTCCAAAATATCTGTGAGTTCCATTAATTAATTTGTTGCCAAAAAAAAAAAAAAAAAAAAAAAAAAAAAAAAAAAATACGAGTTCATTTTCTTTCGACATAAAAATAAATACATTTAATCAAACGTGAACGTTAAAAAATTATAAAAAGTTAAATCTTACATCTCACGAAAATTGACGTCATAATCAATTTAAAGATTTTATACACATTGATAAAGTGCTAATGTAGTTCTATCATAGATATAGTAATATATATAGATCTCTCATCCCCATGTTATCGTACAAAGATTTTTGATGCCGAAAAAAAAAAAAAATAAAAGCTTTGGAAACAGCCATTAAGTGGTATTGAAAAAAAAAAAAAAAGAAAAGAAAAGAAAAGAAAGAAAGAAATATGAATTTGAAACTGTATCTGGAGTCTTCCATTCCCCTTTAGCAAATAAATTATTCATAAATTTTATTTGCTAAAATATTAGTATGTATTCCCGTGTGTATTCACTCGGGGAAAGACGGCCATATTTTGGTAAAAACGTCGTCTTTTCCTAAATGAAAAGGAATAACTTTTTTCTCCCCAATGATCACTCTATTCTATATATGCTATACTATATCTATGAGTTCTATACACAAGCGAAGTGTGACTCACTGACCGTCTGTGCAGCCAAGAAAAAGATTTCCTATGTTAATTGCCCACTGGATTTTTTGTAAGAAATAATTAAAAATCGAGGAAATTTATTTCCCGATTTTAATCCTTATATTTGGGTATAGATATGTATTAGTTATCGCGGGTGTTAGATTGAATTATTTTGCTGTCAAATTGACAAAATTTTAATTTTAAATTTCAAAACTCTGTCGCCCTTGGCTTTTTTATTATTATTATTATTATTATTATTTGGCGATCAAAAGCGTAACACGAAAATATACATGCCAGATGTATGCATTGTACGAAATGTAATATGTATTATTCATTGTACGTATGTATGACATGTAATATATATTGTACGAAATATTGTTTCATATTATTCATTACTCTTTTAATATAAGTTGTTAAAATAACCATGATTTTTGAAAGGAATTAAATATTTTCGCCAGATAATTTGGCGATATTCTTTTTTTTTCGCCAAGGATGACAGAAATGAAATCTATTCCGCTGCAAAATATTAGTATCTTACATCAGATATTTTATTTCGACATTTGAAAACAAATTTGACTTCAAACTATGATAGAATATTTATCATTTTCCTTTTAATTAGTATATTATTAGTATATTAAAATTTAAAAGCATGGAATATAAAAAGTTTTTTTTTTTTTTTTTTTTTTTTTTAATCTTATAATTATTCTTATCTTAATCCTCAATGTTTCCCATCTTTATTAACTTGAATTTACTTTTAAAATTTTAACATACTCATACTATTACATCGGCTACAACGTTTTCGTCTTTGTTCGTAAATAATAACTGGACTGTACTAAACAGTTTACAGCCGTAAAATTCAACGTATAACTTAAGTCACAGCAACGCGTGGCCGGGTCTGCTAGTATATATATATATATATATATATATATAGACTATAATAAAATGAATTCTGCCGCAAAAATAAATTGTCAAAGTTTTGATCGCCAGATTAAAATATCATGTTAAACTTCCTCTTCAAAGAAAAAAAAAAGTATATGTCTCTCTTAAATATTGAATATACAAAAAGTTTTTTTTTTTTTTTTAAATATATTATGCATATGTAATAAGTGGTCTGTTTAAAACAAATACTGACAATGACACTGTGCCACAACCTAGAAAAAAGCTTTTTGGTAAGATATTATTGTCCTCATTTTTACTTGATGTTAAAAGGCAAAATTATAATAAATTTATGTATATTTATATAAATTATTACACTTTTTAGGCGTTTTTTCCAAAATAATAAATTGTTGGATGACCAAACATACTTCTAAAAATTGCGAAGGACAAAGCGCTATTATATATTAACAACTGCTCACTGCTTCATTAAAAGGTGCACTTAAATGATTCACTAAATTTACTTTCTGTATTATTATAATATATATAATATTAAACTGTAAATTAAAAAATTACTATGTTGTCCTACCACAGAAAGAAGTTGAATGAATTAATAAAACTGAAATTGAAAAGTGTAAAACAATAGATTTATTTACTTGTTTTATGTTTCAAAAATTAAATAAGAGAACATGAAATCGCATTATTTAATAATTTCAATTTCTTTTTACATTTACTCCACGAAAAAACAAGGAGAGTATGTCAACAAAGATTTAGAAAAAAAAAAGTATTTCGAAAAGCATTCTAGAACAATATTTTTTTTCATTACTTAGAATTTTCTAGCAAGTTCTATGACTTTTTTTTTTTTTACTGTTCCTTGACTTTTAGCTAGAATGCCATTCTGATAACGCATTGGTCGTGGTTTCGATCCTCGAAGGCCGACGTGCTATTTTGTTTAAGAGATAATAATAATAATAATAAAAAAAAAAAGATCGTCATCTAAAAGAAAATTTTCAGTTGTCCACACAGAATACTAAGAAATATTAATTAGATTTTTAAGAAGCTTTATTTATAACTAAAAAGCACAAAATAAAAATTTAAGTATAAAATAATTTTTTAATTTTTAAGATCAGAAGCTTTTCATTTTGAAGCCTTAAAAAGTATAAAATAAAAAATTATTGAGGCAAAGACGTACTATAAAGATATGAAAGTTTTAACACTAATAAAGTTTTAACACTTTTTACAGAACAATATAGATATTTCCCTTTTTCAAGGGATGGACATTTTTTACTATTCAAAATATTTTAAAACGCTTTCGAGATCTTTGAAATTTATGGCTTAACGAATTATTATACAGAAAACCAATAACTAAGAATATTAGTCTCGAATGCTTTTTAAAATATTTTGAATATTTCAAAATTTTCACCTCTTGCAAAAGGGAAATATCTATATTTTTCTCTAAAGTTTTATTAGTGTTAAAACTTTCATTTCTTTATAGCATGTCTTTCTTTACCTCAATATTTTTTTTTATTTTATGCTTTTTAGGGTTTCACAATAAAAAGCTTCTAATCTTAAAATAAATTTTTACTTTTTTTTTTTTTTTTTTTTTTTTTTTGAAATTTCATTCAAATTTTTTTTATTCATATTTTGTTATATTTACACATTTTAAGGTGCCCTGAATCTGAAAAACGTGTTGATAGAGGTTGGTCTGTGTGTCTGTTATCAGCATATCTCAAGAACAAATAACAGCAGGAAGTTCAAACTCAGTATTTTAAATCTGTATCATATAGAGATGCTACACTAAACTTTCGTTGAGATGAAGCAGATTGTTCGTGTACAGGGACACCCAAGAGTATTCAAATACATCACGTCTACAGGGGAAATCGCATGTAAGTAGAGTTTAACATTTATAAGCTGCGCTGAACAATATGAAATGAATATGTATATTTATATGCGTGAAAGCAGATTTCATGCAGAATATGGTGTGAAATTCATTCAACATTCGTTTACATGGCTGCACAAAAGAACTAGAATATAGTGGGACAATACTTGAAAATTAATAGAAATGCATTTCACGTTGGGCGGTTGTTTTCAGTAATGGTTGAAACAAATAAAATTGTCATGTTTGCATAATACCAAACAGATGAAACAATATCTATGTACATTTTCGATTTAGTAATTCACTTTATTATACTTCACGAAGTAATTTTTAAAAGTCTACATAAAACTTTCTTTTTAAACGAAATATAATAGGCATATACTTTGTACTGTATTATGATTTATTATATGATGTAAACAAGTTATATTTGAATATACGAAATAAAACTATTTATTTGTTAGATTTAAACATAATAAGCGAGTCGAAATAAATCCTCGACGATAGCTTTAATGCCCCAACCCACCAATTTACTCTCTTCGATGTCTTTTTTTAGTCAACTTCGTCCTTTTATCGACACCGGTGTCAGCTTTTTTTTTTTTTTTTTTTTTTTTTTTTTTTTTTTTTTTTTAAACACTGTGAGTTTTTTTTCGTTTTTATCCCATGCTTTTTCTATGGATTTTTAGTTTTTTTCCCCTTTTTTAACACTGTCATTAATATAGGATTATATTTATGTGCACCATGTGGTGTGTACATAATTTTAAGAAGATTACAGATCTTTAAATATTTAAGTGAAGACATTACTTTTATTGAGTGGAATTAGTGGAAACGTTTTACTATAATATTTTACCCTGTCCAGGATAACTGCTCAGGAATTAAAATTAATTTCTCATAACCGTATGGTAAATAAAATATTTTATTAAGCTGAATATTCATCGCCTGCTTTTTTGTATATTTAAATGTTTTGAAGTTTCCTGAATACCATAGATATTCAAATTATCATAATTAGTAAATACAATAAATTTTTCATTATAGGCTTTTCAAGTGTAACTTTTCTAAAATTCAAAACTTGCATGTATCATTGATCCGTAATAATCAGACATGTTTGCATCTTTACCTAGGACTTTTAAGAGATAGCTGATCCGTATATGAGTTAAAACCAGTGCGCTATCACCACTATCTCATTCAAATGTTTGAATATTAGAATGTTTATTTCTTATGTTAAAATTAAATTAATTATCAAAGAATCAGACATACGTTTCTTAAAAATAAAGATGTGAAAATATCTAAATTTACCCGATGAAAAATTCCAACAAACTTCCTTAATTAATTAATTTGTGTCTCTCTTGAAACAGAATTTACAGTAATTATTCTAAATTAATTGTAAACAGGAGGTGTTAAGTGTCAAAATAGTATGTTTATTATAATTACCGGAAACGAAAATTCGTGGCGAAATGTTTCGAGTATTTATAGCTTGTAGGTTTAATTATGTACACATTTCTTTGCTGTGAATATTGAATTCATGTAAGATAATATCTATGGGTAAAAGAAAAATATTCAGGCGTAACATGGCTACTAAAAAAAATATCTATTTCAAATGCAAAATCTAACAGATTATTTGAACTATTTAGTAAGAATTTGATAATGAATTAAATTTGTGTAAATTCCAAATAATTGGCTTTGTTTAACTCTCTATATTGTTAAAAATAAAATCTCAGATTTTACTAGAAATATGGTTAGAATTAGCTAATTGGTGTAAAGTTTCATCATTTTATTGGTGCCATTTCAATAATAAGCGCCACTGAAACGGTGTAGCTTAGCACCATAATGTTCGCTACATCCAATTGTGCCTACTTAGCACCATCTTTTGGTGAAACTTTAAACTAATATTTTTAATAATTCCTCAATATAATAATTCCTCAACTATTTTTAAATATTTTGCCTGATAATTTTTGACTACAAGAAATAAAAAGAAGTAAAATAAAAACTAAAATAATTTAGAACAAAATAAAATATTAAATAGAGTAAGTAAACGAAAATATTGGCGGTTAAGACTTTCGCTAAGTATAATCTCCAAGCAGTTGCCATAGAAATTTATAGAAAATAAGCTGTAACCAAGGAAAGCCATGCATAGATGGTTCATCTCAGGGTTACCATGTATCACTCTACTTTCTCGTTGAGATTAACCATTTGCCGATCCGTTTTAACTTCCCGCCTCTGGTCACTATTGCCAATTTTATGACTTTTTTTTGTTCAGTATCTACCATGGTTGCTAAATACTTCGTAGGTTATTTGTCCAATACATATATCAAATATCACTCATTGAAATTATTCGTGAAAGTTCAATAAAAGAGTCCCCAAATTTGGCAACACTACTTAGAGCGCTTTAGAGCGTCAGGGCAGGAATAGTTTAAAGTTAGTTGCTTCAGTTATGATAAAATTATAATCGTATTAAACATATTTCTTTCAGATAGAATTCAAGATATAATTTATTTAAACCATAATTATTATTTAAATCTTATTTTCAAAAATTACTTTTGATCTTAATCTCGTTTTACACACTTATCTATGAATATATTTAGAATAATCGCTGTCAAGGAAATAATTTATTTCATGAAAAATGTTTTGTGAGGCTTAATACAAAGTTTGTTCATATCCTTGCTAATTAACATCCTTTAGAAGTTAAGTAACTCGATATATGAACTTTGAATTGACATTCGATTTATGGAGAATGAATAATATATGATATGGATTTCTAATTATAGTATGAATAATTACCATAGGAATAGATATTTTCAATAGAATAGAATATTCTTGATACATAGATTAGAACTATGAACAGATATATTATCTTTAAATATTTTCTGTAGTTTATTAAAGATTGTTAGTTTAATTACAAAAATAAATATTTCAATATATTTCAGGAATAATTTTACATCAACGTAAATGTCGGCTGATATGCATTTGCGATTATATAGACAGTATAAGAAATATATAAATAAGTATATCTATATTAATAAAATCAGAGTTTTGTCTGTAAATTTGTCGGAATCGAAAAATTTTGCGATATCTTCACGTTTCACACCCCATGAAAGCCGAAAATGACTTCAGAAAATTTTGCCTGTGTGTGTGTGTGTGTGTGTGTGTGTGTGTGTGTGTGTGTGTGTGTGTGTGTGTGTGTGTGTGTGTCATCGTGTCCGAATGTCGCTTTTTTTGTCCGGGCATCACTCGAGAACGGCTGGACGGAATTCAACGACGCTTGACAGGAATTTAGGTCTTCACCCAAATTAAAATTATATCTATCAACTTTTCAGAAATTCCCCCCCGTTCCCCCCTAGGGGGTAAAAGACTAAAACACGTTTGTCCGGGCATCACTCGAGAACGGCTGGACGGAATTCGACGGCGCTTGGCAGAAACTTAGTTCTTCACCCAACTTGAAATTATATCTATAGAAATTTTCAAAATTATGATTAGTGTTTAAATTGTGTGTAAAAAACGCCTGCGCATGCGCCATAAATATTTTTCACTTAAATGCTTTGAATGAAAAAATAAAATATAAAAATAAATTTTTAAGTTAAAGACTTTTGTATTCGCGTGATTCTCACTACAAATTATGAAAAGATTGAAATGAAGTGTTGCCATCTAAGTTTCATACTTTAGTTAATTTTATCAAATCTAATTGTCGTATCAAAAAACTGTTTACACCCCAGGATACAGAAAAATTACCTCTTTCATTTGGTACTGAATTTGTAATGATAGGTCTGATATTTCTAATTTATTTTTCCCTTTATCCGTTTTTCCGTTGCCACTAAAATTTCATACTTTAGTTATTTTTTAAAAATCTAATTGTCGCATCGAAAAACTGTTTGAACCCCTGGATTCAGCAAAATTGCCCCTTTCATTCGGTATCAAATTTATAAATATAGGTCTGATATTTCTAATATTTATTTTACCCTTTTTCCGTTTTCAACCCAGATTCGATATGGAACAGCTTTAGTATTGGATCCCTTTGGCAAAATTTGAAATTCGGCACCGAAGTAGCTCGGACGTTTCTCGCCAAGATCTTTAATTGCACAATTGAGATAGCCAATTCAGTTCATCACAAAAATGGCTTAAAATATTTAAAGTCACCAAAGGGTTCCGATACTTAAGCTGTGCTTTTTGTATTTATTTATTTATAATACTGTCTATTAAAGACTTCTGTGGTCACGAAATTTGATGCGTAAATTGTTTGTATGCATCCGGCACTCATTGTAACTGCATTTCACGAAATTCGAAATCCCCTCCCCCCTTCTCGGAGTCGGAGTGCAATAAACATGTGTAAAAACACGTTTTTCCGTTTGAATTCACTTTGAATTATCTTAGAATTTTGGTGTTTGGATATTGATTAAGTGTACGCATTATGTACATTAGTGGGATTTTGCAAAACTTCGAACTCACCCGCTGAGGGTGGGGAAGTAAGAAGTGGGTAAGTTGTGCCGAAGACAGTGGGGACCCAGACTCCTCACATTGGGAGCGAGAAAACCTCTACCAATCACAGCGAGAACTTAGGTTATTAATAAAGATATGGCATTTTGACAACTCATTTAAGTTTAACGTCCAGCGAAGCGGGCAAAGCCTGCTAGTATAAGTATATAATTAAAGTTTATTTTTATTCACATTACAGGAACTATAATAAAACTGAACTTGCTCAAATACCTATGGACTAACTAAACACAATTCTCCATATCACTCTCATCCCGTGTATTAACCTTAAAAATTTTTTTCTAAAATTTCACGTATTGTACATGTTTGTGTGTGTATGTTAGGTTTAAGGTCAATTGATTAAACGAGGATGCTAGGCCTGGGTGGTGTGCCCTTCGTAGATGCTTTTTATATACGAGTGGGTCCTAGCACGTATTTACGCTAGTTTTGGGGAAAACCACAGAAAACTCCGAGCGACTAAATCGAAAAATGCGACCTGAGGTTAAACCCAGCATTTTCCGTCTACAAGCTTTGTGCGCAGAACCACGCAGCCACTCCAGGGACCAGTGAGTACACGGAAATTTAATTATACTGAAATTTTTAATTAGCACTACCACATTTAAACATATAAAAAATAAAAATTTTCTTTTTTATCTTAAAATTGAATTATTTTTCAAAGAATCAATTATAAAATCAAAATTTAAAATATGGAAATTTTACTCTGTAAAAATATCTGATAAAAAATGCTCCCTTAATAAATTAATTTGTGTCTGTCTTTAAATAGAGACTATTGTAATTGTTCAAAATTAATTGTAAGAGGAAGGTGTTGAATGTCAAAACAGCATGGTTATTATAATTACCGTTAATGAAAGCTCGTGGTGAAAAGTTGCGAGTATTTATTGCTTGCGGGGTTAATTACGTACAATCCAGTGTAATGTGTTTCAACACATTGTTTGCTTTACTCTTTGATAATGTAAATTTAGATAATAGAAAACATCTATACAAAGCAAAATGTCTCATAACGATTTTTTTTTTTTGGATAAATTATGTAATTTAAATACATAATGTAAAATTTCATAATGTTTTTACATTTCATAATGTACATTTAACTGATAGTAAATATTTATATAAAAGCAAAATGCCAAAAAATGACTTTTTTTAAAGTAAAATTTTGTTATTCGAATATAAAGGGTAAACTGATTTTTTGTAATGTTCTATAAATGATGCATGTTTACACATGTATATGTTAACTAATTTTAATTTGTTTGTTTTTGTTTAGAAGATGAATGGTGATTCTTATATAAAAAATAAATAAATGAAATAAAATATAAAATCAATTAAGTATGATTTACGGAAAAAAATAGAAGAAGAAGAAGAAGTAGAATTTTCAATATTTAAGTATTTTTTATTATTATTATTTATTTGTATAATAAAACTGTGTGTTAGAAGCTCATCCACGGTACAAAAAAAAAAAAGAAAAAAGATGTTATAAATAAGACTTTGTATATCTGCTGCACTATTGCTTTCAAACAAACAGAGTGAATTCAAAGTATATATGTATATGTGTATATATATATATATATATTTATATTTATCATCAGAATGTTTATTTAATGGATGTGGTTCTTACCTGTGTTTGATGAAAATCAATTTGCCACATTTTTAAAACTTATATATTAACATATGTTACCGTTAAAGCTCAAAATAAGTTAATGTGCAGATTACCCAGCTAATCTGCAGATTAACTAAAATGACCCGTTAAAGTGCGGAATCAAGAGTTTTCCGCATTTTAAGTAGGTAATCTGCACATTAGCGGCTTCTGTGTCGTTAAAGTTCAAATGTTTTTTGGAGCATTAGATTTTTTTTACATTCACTATGACGTCAAAGAGTCATGTGATACAGATACGCGAATCACAGATTAGTCTGTGACACAATTGACATTCAAACACAAACTAAAACTTTTATCCCTTCCGCTCCGCTATGATAAACAGTAAACGCAAAACGGGGAGCATCGAAGCTATGAGATTAGGTTTCTTATTATGACGAACGCAAAATTTAAAGTAACAAGTAAGTTATAATTGTTTTGATTTTATTTCTTCTATTTTTTAATTCTGTCAATATAAGTTTGATAAGTCAATGTAAGTTTGATATAAGTTTTATTAATGAAATCTATTCTTAATTAAATGCTCTCTCTCGTGAAACTTCATTTTGAATTATGAATATTAAATTTACAGCACAGTAATCATTTTCTCCCGAAATTAAAACCTATTAAACCACAACTTTTTAAAACTAATTTATTTTAAAATTGATTAAATTACTATTACTTACTGAAAAAAAAAAAAAAAAAAAAAAAAAAAAAAACAGATGTATTAATTTTTATCTCTGGAAAATATGGCATTCAATATTATTGCATTATTTAATAAATACTTAATATGAAATTTTTATGCATTTTTTAGCATTTCATTACATTTTTTTTTTTTTGTTTCTTTCAATTTCAAGTTTACTTTATATATTTTATATATCATGATTATATTTTTAATTTTGTTCGCTTTTTCAGATAATTTCGTTGTACACTGTTAAAAATTTTGGTACATTTTTGCTGCCACCATGTGATGGTGAAACCTTTTATCCTTATTTGGTGCTTTACTAAACCAAGGCTGCATCCATAAGATGGAGAATATTTTTACCATAATTTGGTGCTTTTTTCAATCAAGAAACGCCAAATCATAGTAGAAGGTTTCACCATCGCATGGTTGAAGTTATACTCGTACCAATTTTTGGTTCAACCTAGCAAACTGAAGTTACTGTAGTACCAACATTTGGTTCAACCTTGAACTGAAAATTTTAACAGTGTAGTTTATCACATAAAATGTGTTAATAAAGATTTTTTTTTTTTTTTTTATGTAAACTTAATATATTTGCTAAACTATATTATGCTGCAAAATATTGTTTAATAAAGCATTGGGAAACTGTCATTTTAATTTTCATGCGTTCTAAAAATTATTAAAGCAGTTTTAAATTATTTGAAGTACTTCTTAAAAAATGCTTCTGATTTGTCTAATATAATATTTCTTTAGCGGTGCATAAGTTAAAAAAAAAAAAGTAATAGCAATAATTTGTTAATAAAACATTTTTTTTTTTTTAAATTTAAATGGTTCAATATTTTTATTTCGAAAAGAAATTGTTACTGTATTACATTTCTAACATTCATTTATAAAATATAATTTATTGAAAGCTATTGAAGTTATTATATTTCATATTAAATATGCATAACATCTTCAAACTTATATTGACAGAATAAAAAAGATGAAATAAATAAATAAAATAAAACTAATATAACTTTAAAAGACATAAAAATTAAAACATATACAGATTAAAATAATTAAAGAAAAGAAAAGAAAAATAATCTTTTTCTTTTTCCCCGAATGGAAAAAAACAAATACAATACAACGTGCTGTAAAGTTACACCACCAGATATCTTATTTTCACTTTAACTTGTGCCTAGTAGGTAATGTGCAGATTATCTAAGTAATTTGCAGATTACCTAGGCAATTTCAGAAATGAAACAATTTTCCTCACTTTAACGGATCACCCTAGTTAATGTGCAGATTACCTAGCTAATCTGCAGATTAACTGATTTTTGAACTTTAGCGGAAACATATATATATAATAGGCCAGTTTCCACTGATATTTTAAAATTTGTGAGTTATTAATAAAGTTATTTATGTAGAATATTGAGATTAAATATTAGTGTAAATTAAATCTTATTTTACAAGAAATATGAATTCTAAAATATTTCCTTTGCTGACATCGCAGTATCAGAGTAGTATTAAAATAAAATACTATAAATTACTATTTTTTAACTAATAAAAGAAAAACTATACAATTGAAAATACGAAATGCTTTATCATTTTTTAGAAATTTAAAATATCATCATTTCTATTGTACAAAGTAGTTATTAATACCTTCTCAACATTAATACCTTATATAATTTCAAAATTCAATTATAAAATAAATAGATATAACGTTAGATTTTCAGATTATTTTAATGTATAATTACTATAAGGCGTATCTTTATAACTTTTTAAAGTAAAAATTACGCAGTTTAATTCTTTAAAGTGCGAAAAAGATAACTTTAAATGAATAAAAATCTATATTTATCTTTTAATATCTAGTACTACATTTATTAAATGGACAAGTTAAATATAATCTACAGTATAATTTAGAAATGTTAATTTAAATGTTAGCTGAAGCGTGGGTGGTTTTAAAGTGAATAAAAATGTACATATACATTTGTACACATACATTTAAGAGCTAAGACTTTAATCGATTCATTATATATTTCCTATATTTACATTTTAATAGAATTTTCCATACATTATATATATGAAAAAATCAGAACTCTTTTAAAAAGAATGAATTTCACACTTATCCATACAACATTATTATTTATATAAATATTGGGTTGTCCTGAAAATAGTTAAGTTTTTTTCCTTTGAAAATGAAAGACGATGGCTTTCTTATATTGTATAAATATTTTATTGAATTATCTATTCTCCACTTTGGTCAGTTTCTTAGCGATCTTAAGAGTTGGTATTTGGCAGTTTTCATAAATTAATACTTCATTTTGTCCTCATTGGCATAAACTGGTTTTCCAGAACGTAATGCATCTTCAACGTCAAAATTGCCGGAACAAAATTTGGTAAACCTGTTTGGACACTGGCGTTCTTTAAATAAATTTTCTGTATACACATCGTACACTTTTTTTCCTTGTTTGAACTGAATTTTCATCTTTTTGACAGCAAAAACAAAATATGCCGAAAATGTCGCTTCCCAATTTTTTTTTTTTTTTTTTTTTTTTTTTTTTTTTTAGTAGGGCACCAATCAATACCTACTGTACTAAATAAAAAGAAGTTTTTCACAAGCAAGCCTTGCTATATCAGCTGTCACAATATGTAATGGTAATGCAGCTTAATTCTAAAGATGGCGTGAAAAAAAAAGTACAATTAAGTCCTCTGCTGAAAAAAACGAAATTACTTTCCGAACAACCCAATATATAGCCATTAATTCAATAATTAAAACAAATAAACTAAATGAGTTTCCAATTTACAATCAATATTTTTATTTTAAATTGTTTTTAATGCATAACAAAAATGAGAAAAGAATTAAATAATAATAATAATAATAATTTCAGTTATTTAATTTATGCATGTATCGATTTTTCAATTGATTTCAATTACATATCATTTTTTATTAAAAAGAAAAAAGGCCTGCTACATTTTTTAAACTATGAAATGTCAATGATAAGAATAATTAAAAAAAAGGAAAGAATGAATTTAGCATTTATGTATATACCATCATTATTTTTTTTATTATGGTAACCGTTGATTCCTAAACTAAAACAAATAAACTATATGAGTTTTCAATTTACTGTCAGTATTTTTATTTTTTAAATTCTTTTATTACGTAACATAAACGAGAAAAAATATTTTAATTCAGTTATTTGATTCATGTATGCATAAATGTTTTATTGATTTAAATTAAATATCAATTTTATTAAAAAGAAGAAGTGGTTTTCTACGATTTTTAAACTGTGACATATGAATGATTCTGTATTTATATACATCTATATATTAATAGGTAAACATGAAATTTGAGGTACACTTTTAACATATTAACTAGGAGAGTAAAGGGTTGAAAATGGTACAATGTATTAAAAAAAAAAAAAAAAAAAAAAAAAAAAAAGTAAAATCACGTTATTTGACCGAATAATGTTAGAGGAAATGACCGTTTTGCTACCTAAACGGTTATAATCCGTAAATTAATGTTTTGAAAGCATAATTTCGGAAATGACCGTATAATTTTACGGGAAATGATCATTTAGCAAGCAAAATGGTCGTAGTCCGTAAATTGATGTTTTGAAAGTAGGATTTTCTGAATTTTTACGCGAAAAAGACGTTAATCTACGCAATAGCTCTTATCTTCCACCAAACCATTTTCTTACGGGAAAATCCCTTCAAATGCTATCATTTCAGTGACTTCATGAGACAACGCTTCCATTTTCAAACTGAAACTATGGTTGTTATTTATGCTGATTGAATGTGTTTAATTATTCACGCGTGACGCATAGAAACATCCATTGGTCTTAATAAGCTATTGTTTTTTTTAATTTCTTAATTTTAAATTAAAAATTTCCATCTGACTGAAACTGAATAATTGATATTGATGAAATTGATTTTCTTTGTGTATTGCCACGAAAACATTAAAAAAGAAAGCTAAAATATTTTCTTGGTTTGAAACCAGGCTTATAAAATACAAACTACAACCTAATAGTTGTTTCATACACTAAAAGTTTTTTTTTTTTTTTTTTTAACATACGGCATTCTAACTGCTCTTAACCCTTTAAAATTTTCCTTAGAAAACGGAAAATTTTAATGTTGTTTCCACAATGCATTTTTTACAATATGCTAAAATAAAGTTTATTTCAATATAAGATGAACATGTAATGAAGATAAATCTTATGATTATTATGTACGATCTTCACTGTTAAAAAACAAAGCTGTTTTATCTTAATACGACCATCATATATGCACATGTACATAATGTACAACAGGTTCTGCTTTCGAAATACTCCAGTCCTTCCTCCATTTAATGAAATACAGCTAAAAAAAATCTTCTGCTATTCAAAAAAGTGCAAATACGCCTAACACTTCATAAACACAGTCTGAAATCGGTCTTATAATGAAAACCTGTTTGGGTGAGTAAGAATTAGGCTCTAGTTATTTCTGCTTTGCACCCACTACAAAAACCATAAAGATCGAAAACTATGAAAAAAATCGTAAAAATTAGAGATACAAATTCTCTGTGTCAATGTAAAAGATTTATTATTATTGTGGCAATTTCTGAAAACTCAAATAAAACTATAGACGCTGTAATTTGTATAATGTAGCATCATTATACTCTCGATTACAGATTTTTTAATCTAAGATAAAACAGCCATTAGATCTAGATGGTAGAAATTCGAGTGAATGATCAAAGGTTTATACCCTTGAAAATATACGCAAGTTAAAAAAAGATTTGATTTATGAGAGTTCTATATATATATATTTTTTTTTTTTTAATTATTTTTTTTTTTTTTTTTTTTTTTTTTTAAGATCTATTTTTTTTCTTTCTTTCTTTCTTTTTTATTTTTCTTGTGAGTTACGTCAGCTCTAATTTGAAGAAATATTTTTAAGCAAAAACATAATGCATTCCAACTGAATTTGACTACTTATTTTCTTTTTAAATAGATTTATTACAATACGCAAGTGACGTGACGGCATCAGTGATCATCCGTGGGGCGAAGCAAAAGATTTCATATGTTTATCGTCCATTTTTTTTTTTTTTTTTTTTTTTTTTTTTAATTTTAAACATTTAGAAAAATTATCTCCCGATTCCAATCCCCATATTTCGTATAATTATACATAAGTAACTGTCAGCGTGTGTGAGATTGAGTAATTTTCTCTTCAAAATTCATAAAAATTAAATTTTAAATTTCAAAACTCTGGAAAAATAAAATGATATACTTCAACTTTCGAATATAAACATAAACATTTAATTTCAGTGGAATGAGATTCATTTCAAAGGAACAGCTTTGATATCTGCTGTCCTTGGTGGAAAAATAAAATAATAAAAGATCACAAAATTATCTGGCGAACATATTTAATTCCTTTAAAAAATCATGGTTATTTTACTAACGAACAATCAATAATATGAAACAATATTTCGTAGAATATATATGTATTACGAAAATATACATCTGTCATGTATGTTTTCGTAGTACGTTTTTGATCGCCAAATGTACAAGAGACCAAGGACGAACAGATATCAAATATATGCCCATTTTGTTTCTAAAGTTTTGAAATTTAAAATTAAAATTTTGTCAATTTGATAGCAAAATAACTTAATCAAAAACATGTGAACGATGTCTAATTTATAATTATACCCAAATATGGAGATTGAAATAGGTAAATAATTTTCCTCAATTTTAAATTATTTTATATAAAAAATCCAATGGACGATTAACATAGGGAATCTTTTACTTGGCTTCAACGACGATAAGTGACGTCACACTTTGCTTACGTATACTACACATATAAGAAGAAAGTTTAAGATATGGAAAAAACTTTTGATTTCCGTTTTTCGATGAATTTACACATTTTGAGATTTCTTTGCATTTCAGTTAACTGTAATTGACTACTTATTTTTTAAAAAGTGGATTTACTACTAGCATGTATAAGAATAATGTAGAAGATGCGGAAAAAAATTCGATTTCTGGTTTTCGATGAATTTACACGTTTTCAGTTTTCCTTGCATTTGAATTAACTGAAATTGACTACGTATTTTTTTAAGAAATGGATTTAATATTCTATCCTTTGCATATATAAGATGAAAGTGTAAGATTCAGAAAATTTTTAGATTTTTTGCTTTTGATGAAGTTATATGTTTTGAGATTTTCTAAACTCAATTCGACCATTTAATTAAAAATATTTCTCTTTTAGAGTTCTGACGTTGTACTTTATGAACCTATGAACTTAATTTAAAAGAATATTGTGTTTGGTTGGACCTTAGTTTAAATTGGCGCCGATTAGCTTTTGGGCTATATCACCGAACAGGGGTCGTTTCCACATTGTGACTTCCTCTCATTTTAGGAAAGGCTCAGCATCTACAGTGTACCAGACATAGAGAAATATATTAAGTGAAACCCTGCTGACTCACTTTGGATGCATATCGACAAACAATTGGCTCACCTGTGTTGCAATTTAATTCCGTTTACGAGAAGGCAAATACTTTGCCTTGCAAAAAGGTGGTCGCGTTTCGACTACTGGAATATATAAATAAGCAAAAACGTTTCTTATTTTAACAAGTTTTAAGGGAAAAAAAAAAAAACAAGTATTAAAAAAATAAAAAAAAATGCATTGACCGTAAAAATTCTGATTTTTTTTTCTCTACTTAAAATAAATATATGTGATGCATTAATTATTAGTTGTTGGGAAAAAATAACAATAAAAATAAAATCACAACCAAACATTTTACTAGGAACTCAATTTTTTAATGAGGAACATTCATAAAAATGCGATTTTGGAACACTTAAACTATAGTAATAAAAAAATTAACTTACCTCTGCAATGCAAATCATTTTTTTTTTCTTTTTTCCAACGTACAAACTATAATAACTATTTTTTGTCAAATGTCGAACGCAAGTCTACGGTGTAAAATTTAAATTATTTTGACAGCAAAGGGAACAGTGGATACATTTACAGACAATTTTCTGAATTATATAGTTTCTGTGTCGGTGTAGTTAATCTCAAATACTGACAGATGTCTACACCAGTATTTCGTATACATGATTAAAAAATTTAAAGTGGCTGTTCCACATGCGTCACTATGTCTCTATAGGGTTAATTATACATTGTGCGTAATGAATTGAATCTCAATATCTAGATATATAAGCCGCATTATCAATAAAGCATACTTCACCAATTAATTTAGAAAGAAACTTGAGATAAACACATTTTTTTTAGCCAATTTTTTTTGAAAAAAGAAAAGTATCATAAAAATGTTTTTATATAGACTATTATTCTTCAATATGTGGATTTAAAAGAATAGTCTTTTTCGAATTATTTATTGTAACTTTAGTCAATATTAAACTACTTGTGGCTGCAATTTTACAATACAGACAATTTATATTTTGTGTGTTTTTCTGTGTTATGAAATAATTAAGTAAATTTATGAACTTATTCATTGGTTTATGAACAGTACTTTTGAATCGGTTCCGCTCATCCCTTCGAAGAACCTAGATAGGCCAATTTAATTGTGGCAAAAGAAAACAGTTTTCACGGATAAAAAAAATAAATTAACCTGGATGAGCCCGGTGGTTTTGGTTGGAGGATTTTAAGGCCGATTGACTCCATATGTGTCCTAGGCCTATAGCGGGAAATGTTCTCCGTGGGGGGTCTTTCTAATGGGTCCTAGCCTATATTTACGCGGGTTTCGGCGGAAACCACGGAAACCTCCGAACGGCTAGGTCGATGAGCGCGACCTGGGATCGAATCCGGCACTTCCCATCCACCAGCTTTGAGCCAGAACCGCTCGGGGTCTGGTGGGCCCCAATGGTTTTGAAAAGTACTGTTATTTAAAGAAAGATAGTTTGTATTTTTTAAAATTAGTGCATAATGGTGTTCCAGTCACAATTTGGGCAAGAGTCAATGCTCGCAATAAAATTAACGTGGAGAAATACTTAAGATAACATTAACTCTTATGATTACCATGACAGACAGCGTAATAATTTTATCACATTAAGAGATCAACTGATGGACAAAAACTTACTTTTGCTACAAGACTGCATTAGTGTACAAATAAGGTTCTACTATATGTTGTCTATTTGGAAATATTATCAACCGATTTATGGATTATTCGGCAAAAGTCCAAATTCGAACCCCACAGAAAGCATGTGATTGATCATTGTACGCTAATTTCGTGGAAATGTAAGATAATATCTTACTAATGTTTCGCAGATTACGTCTGTTATTTCAACTGCATGGAAAAAATATCACAACTTATATGTAGGACTTTATTAAAATCCATTCCTAAACGTCTTCTAGATGAAAGCATATTTTACTAAATGCTAAATAAGACAATATAACAGTGTAAGTTTGTATTTAACTTTGTGGTCTCGAAGCTTTTCCCCCCGTTAACGTTCTTAACCCCTTCAGACCCGAATTTTTTGTCGTTTAGGAAAAAATTATTTTTATGCTAAAATTAACTTAATTTATGTGAATGAAAGCAACAATATACTTTTTACAAAAATATTTACTCATTTATATATAATTTTTAAATGTACATTTTAATGGACATATGGTCCTTATTCAAAATTTGTAGCATAGGAGATCTTGAGTGATATTTGTATGAAAAAAAATTCTCTTACTATATTATATATAATTTATTATTATATTATAAATAATTGCTTTTGAATAAGCAGTTATATATACAGGGTGCGTAAGGTATTTGAGAACACTCATACATGTGGTTGTAATTTCTGGAGATTAAATATTTTCCGTCTTTTTCTTTTCAGATCATCAATGGAGGATTATAATGTAACACAAGAAAA
The DNA here is from genome assembly GCA_963930645.1 of Salticus scenicus. NCBI lineage: Eukaryota > Metazoa > Arthropoda > Arachnida > Araneae > Salticidae > Salticus > Salticus scenicus. The sequence continues at coordinate 103,437,366 of OZ005662.1, read as the reverse complement.
GAAGACACATGCAGTTATTGTCGCGATATGCACGAAACACACAGATTTAGAAATCGCGAACTTTCTCAACTGCGCCCGATCATTCGTACATTAGGTACGACGCGAATTGGAAGCATCAGATAGTGATGTTGGATACATTGCAAAACGCAAAAAACATGAGGAACGTTCAGACGTTATTGAATACCAGAATTTGTCCAATAAGTACTGAAGATTATTGATGAAAACCCTTTGACGTCTATGAGAGCCATTGCGACGAAACTTGATGTATCAGAAGGCTTAAACCGTCTAGTTGTGCACGAAGACCTCTGTTATAAATCTTACGTTATGCGCAGAAGACAGTTTATATCGGCACAAACTCGGGATCAGAGATTCATTCGATCAAATCGTCTCCTAAACAAACTCAAGCACGCCGAAATTCCAAACATGTTGTGGTTTTTTTTTCTGAAGAAAAACAATTTCGGTAAAGATCAAATAATGAATCGAAGAAATAACAGGTGGCTATGCTCCGATCCTACAGAGGTTTCCCGTGTTATGCACATGCAGTTTCACGCCAACTGTCATTGATTTGGGGATTGTGAGCAATGAAGGATACGTTAAACCACTCCACTTCTTTGAGGAAGGGCGTCGGATAAATGCTGCCGCTTATATCAAGGTTTTAGTAGAAATTGTGAAACCGTGGATTGACAGTGTACGTAGATATAGACCTTACATCTTCCAACAAGACTCTACTCCAGCACACAAAGCCATGACAACTCAAGGTTGGATGGCTGTCAATTTCCAAGACCGTATCCCCCAAATTTATGGCCACCAAGCTCCCCAGATCTTAATCCCCTGGCTCACTATGTATGGGGCGTAGTTTAGCGAGAGATCAATAAACATCCCTATAAAACTATTTCATCGTTGAAAGATGCCATATCGTTTACAATGATGAATATGAGCAAACAGTATTTGATTCGGGCAGGAAGTCGTTTCCGACACCGTATTGAGTCAGTTATTGCCGCTAATGGGGATTTTATTGAATAATTGTATAGACACGGAGTCAATTAACATTGTATAAAAAAAATTATGTGAATGTAACACATTTTGCAAGTAATACGAATAATTTTTTTAAATTTTCAATCTGTCCTCAAATACCTTACGCACCCTGTATATATATATATAATTATTATTTTCTGTGAAATCTTTCAAAACAATTCCTCTCTTTTACTAAACACAAATGGACACGACATTTGTCACAATAAAAATGTGTCCTTCCTTTGCATAATGGCATCTTGCACCGTGTTGCTTCTTTTTTATCATCGATTTGGGACATATGGTTCACATTATCGTGTTGAATTTCTCTTATTGGTCTTTTCTCACAGCAACGAAATTTTCTTTTTCTGTCCGGTGTAATTTCTCCTTCACTTTTTGAAGGACGACCACATTTCTTCACATTTCCAAGCTTGTTCTTATAAAATAAACTTTTGTAAACGTGCATACGAAATTCCAACAAATCCATAATATCTTTTTTATGAATTTTAGCTTCGATGCAATCTTGTTTATACTCTATCCAACTATTAGATAGAGCAAAATCCACAAAATGCATAATTACTCGAAGGGTCCATTTTCGAGATCTAATATATATGCGATATAAACTTATATACATATCGAGCAGATCAACTCTTCCCATGTTGTTGTTATATTGCCTAACAACTTCAGGTCTATCAATTTCGATATATGCTGATTTTTGCTTATCCCACAGTTTTGCTTTATCAATTGTTCCAGTGCCAACAAAGTTGGAAGCCATATGAACTAGTTTGTTGTCCAGCCACTTTACCATGATAATGCCATCCTGACTAACTAGATCTTCGGAATAGCCTCTTTTCTTCTTTTTTATATCTTTATCAGATATAAAATGTGGTTTATAAAACCTATTCATACGAACTGTACCAGCAACATACATTTTCAATTCCAATAATCGCAGAAGAAGAGCATAAGAGTTGAAATAATTGTCAAAATACATTGTATAACCTTCTTTCTTTGCGATTTCTAGTAATTCTAAAACAGTTGCACTACTTTGGCCATATTTTTTCACGTTGTCTCTGTTTATTTCAGTGGAACTACCTTGATATGGTATAAAATTGTGGGCAAGTCCATTTGGACTGCATAATACAAAAATTTTTAATCCCCACTTACATGGTTTATTTTGAACATATTGCAACATGTTTATTTTTCCTGTAAATGGGATCATTTCTTCGTCTATGGAAATATTTTGTCCAATTTCTAATTCCTTACAGCGCTTTAGCACTGCATCCATAATAGGCCTGACCTTGTAAAATTTATCTGTGCAAGCGTTAGGCCTTTCTAAATTATTTACCAAATGTAGCATCGTCCGTAGCTGAAAGAACCTATTTTTTGACATGTTTTCCAAGAAAACATTTATGCCATGGACGGAACTCCAGTACATTCGTATACGTGGGAACTTATTTAGACATCCAATCATAATATGTAATCCAAATAAAGTTTCAATTTCGATAACATTTGTTGGTTTGAATCGAGTTTGTCCTTGTTGAAGTGCTTATATGTTTGTACATTCGGCCATCTGTTCAAAAATTTCATCTGTTATATATTTAGAAAAATATTGCATAGGATCCAATACAATAGAATCGCCAATTTTGTCACTCTCTATCCATTCGAATTTTGGTACATCGTGTGTTCGTTTCCTCCAACGTACTCTTTTCTTATTTCGAAAACCTTCTGTAGTGGGCTCTGGATTTAAAATTTCATCTTCTCTACTGTCTCCGATTTCCTCAACTTCCCGTTCTCTTCTTACTCTTTCATCTTCACCAACTTCATCTTCACTTTCTTCTATGTCATCAATATCCGAATCATCCCCCTTTTCCAACAATTCTAATAGTTTATCTACATATTTTTCATTTTCTAAATTAGATTTATTTAGTTTCTTAATCTTGAAGGATAAAATAATCTGCAAAAATATTTTTAAGAATTGTATGTCTAACTATTACTCGCAAAAAATTCAAATCGAAAACTTTGTACAGTGTTTCCACTGATTGGGACAGGATGTACATTAGGATGTACATATTTTTTATAGAGGTTATAATACGAAGCCAAAGTAAATATCTTTTGTACAATTTCATTATTACGTAGACCCATACATACTTTAGTGATGTGTATATGTTTTGACACTCATTTGAAAAAATAAGAACGAAAAACTAACAATATTTGCTACTTACTGCTGTCACGGCCATTCGAATTTCAAACTACTCACATAAGAAGTACTATAACTCAACACACAAAAATCAGATGGCGTTATAGACGTTATTCTTTCATGTTAAATGGTCACTTGTAGGTACATTAGGTGTTGAGACGAAGTTTAAACCTATACAGCATAAAATACAGCACGAAAAGGGTTATGTACATTACAATGTGCATGGGGACCGAAGGGGTTAAATAAAAAAAAAAGTTTATTATTTATAATTGTATCAGTATTTACAATGATAAATAGTTTAACATTATAATAATATAAATTATTTGTTTCTAATAATGTCGAAGTTATGACTGTTTACACGTGCTCTCAAAATTCTTTCCAAGATTTTATGTATTTCTAATTATCATCGTCATGGTTCCCAAAAACTGCAGATTTGCACCCATGATTGAAATGATAAAAAAGTTCTTCAGTTTTTTCCAATGTATATATATGCATGTATATAATGCATGTATATAACATATATGACTATGTCTGTTTATTTTGGCTATTTCAGTTTAAGAAATTTAACACGACTGAACAAATTAATAGAATGGACGCTCGATTTAACGCGCATTTATATTAAACGTAATGAATTTCTACTAACTCATATAGTTATAACTGTCATACATGGTACAACTGTTTTGAACTACATATAAAAACGTATTTTATTCGCATTATGTGGCAGAACCCTTCGCACTTGACCATGATATGGAAAACAAAGCACTATAATGTTTTTTTTTTTGGTTTTGTTTTGGAATTATTTATATTCTGTGGGGAAATGTTTGTATCTTATGGGGAAATATACTGGCAAATGGAGTAATGGATAATACATGTATACAAAATAACAATAGACGATTTAGTCTGGAGTTAAAATCTTTATTATCTTATGCCCACCAGCTCCCGAGCGGTTCTGCGCTCAAAGCTGGTAAACGAAAGGTGCCGGGTTCAATCCCAGGTCGCGCTCGCTTGCCTAGCCGTTCGGAGTTTTCCGTGGTTTTCTCCAAAACTTGCGTAAATACGGGCTAGGACCTACATGGAAGGCACTCCCCCTCAGGCTCTACAGCAGTCAATCGTCCTTAATCCCAAGCACCAACACCTTTATAAATATACTACTACATCATTTATTAAATGAAAATTTCATTTCTCTTTTAAATAAAAATTTAAATTTATCAAAAACCCTACAATAAATCAATCTGAATTGTGAAAACATAAGTGGATGTATGCAAAATATTGACATTATTGCTTATTGTTTGTAATAACGTATATGTGTAGCTGTAGCTTTTATGATTTTGAAAACACGGGAAAACAATTTATTTTTATCACATATCAGGAGGTCATAGTGTGTAACATACAATTTTATATATTGACATTTATCAAAAAATGTCAACGGAAAATTAAATCAAATATTTTTTGTCTTCCTACTGCAGCTTCGGAATAATCGCGATACTTTCGTTTTCATCCATAAATCATCTTGAAAACAATTTTGGATGATTGACAGTTATAATAATACATTTATTTCAAAATATAACCATCCGTAACAGCTGAGAAATGCATCTAAAATTTAAAAAAAAAAAAAAAAAAAAAAAAAGAAAGAAAAATAATACATTAAACTTTATCCGGAAAGCAAAATATATATGACATTTTATCTGTATTTCTGAAATAGTGTTTTATTATATAGGTTAAATAAGATTTAAACTAGGATTAATGAAGTAATTAATTTGTAAATGAAAAATATTTCTACATATACATTTTGGAAATTGTAATATAGTGCAGGTAATGTTGCATGTTATGATCAAGTAGTATAATGTGGTCACCACACTGTTAAAAATTTCGACAGAAAACTCTATGAAATTTATTATCTTAAGTCTTATGTAAAATTACAGAGAAAAATAAACGGAGATGTTAAAAAATGTATTTTATACATTCGATTTTATAACTAATATTAATTTAATTAATTATTGGTTTGAATATATTTCGGATTTAGAATATTTTTTCTAAATTGGAAACAGTCATTTTTAATTTTAATTACAAAAACCAAATAAAAAAATTAGGTAAAAATACAGACTAAAGATTGAGAATCTCTATTATTCACTTTTAACTATGAATTACTGTAAACTAGCAGACCCGGCCACGCGTTGCTGTGGCTATGTTATACGTTGAATTATAATGTAGTAAAATATTCAATATATTAAAATTATTATTTACGAATAAAGACCATCCTTGATAACATCCTTGATCTTAGCAGACTTAGCCCGCTTCGCTGGTCCCTATTTTTAAATGATTCACTATAATTAAAGAATTCTCAAAATTGCATTAATTTTTAACATGTGAAAAAAAAAGAGAAAAAAAAAATCTGATCGGGAAAAATGTTCGACACTCATAATGAATCCATATATTATCGAAAGGAAAATGATATAAAATACAAAAAAATCTTCTCTCATTGGTGGAATAATCTGTTCGGACCCCCACTGCCTGCGGCAGTGTATACCTGCGCAAACCATGCGCACCGTTTCTTCATCCACCGTTCCCGCCCTTCTTAATAACTCTATACTTTCGAAAATATCCGCAATCGATTTATCGGGCCTTAAAACTTAATAATACTAATTTTCAAAGTTCTAACTCTTATTTCTATTATTTTGCCCCTTTGCCCTCCCCCCTCCCACTATTCTAAATAATTTTACAAATTCGAAAATATCTACAGTTTATTTGTAGGTGTCAAAAACCTGTATGCACCAATTTGAACGATCTAACTATATTTTTATTTTTTGCCCCTCTGCCCCCCTTCCCGCCCCTCCTAATAAATTTACAAATTCGAAAATATCCGCAATCGATTTGTTGGTATCAAAAATTCTATGCACCAATTTTGAATGATCTAACTCCATTTTTATATTTTGCTCCTCTGCCCCCCCCCCTTTCCCGCTCCTTTTAATAATTTTACAAATTCGAAAATATCTGCAATCGATTTGTACGTATCAAAAACTTCTATGTACCAATTTTTAGCGATGTAACGCTATTTTTATTTTTTTGCCCCTCCGCCCCCTTACCCGCCCCTCCTAATAACTTTACACTTTCGAAAATATCCTCATTCGATTTGCAGGCCTCTAAAACCTCTCTATACCAATTTTGAACAGTCTATCTGCATTTCTATTTTTTTTTTTTTTTTTTTTTTTTTTTTGTTTGTTTGTTTGTGAAATCACGTTTTGGCCCCTCCCCCCCCCCCCTTTTGGGAGGCGAATTTTGCAATAAAAACTATCCTATCTCTCAAGTTGGACCAAATTGCACACAGTGTCCAAATTTCATTAAAATCGGCTCATTAGTTTAGGAGTTCATCGCGGACAAACATAATAAATTTTATATATAAAGATATATATATATATATATAAAATTATAAAGTTTTGATCAATGAAGCACAAATAAGTAAAAAACAGGATTAATTTCACTGTATTATCTTCATTATAATATGAATTCAATTTACACTTCAGTCTAAGTAACACGTGGCCGGCTATGCTAACACCAAAAATTTAAAAAGTGGAAATAATTGAATTATACGAAATTTATTAATAGGTTAAAAAGTTGAAGATTCTTTGTGTAGATGGCAGCACCAAATATATTTCAGCTTTCATTTCAACCCAGTCGAAAGGTATCGACATCTGTTAGAATCATTTGGAGTTAACAGATAATTGTGACTGTCAAATAATAACAGACATATAATTAGCAATAAATTAAAATTGCGACTATAATTTGAGATTTAAACTATCCTATCTCTCAAGTTGGATCGAACTGCACATGGTGTGCGAATTTTATTATAATCGGTTAAGTGGTTTAGGAGTCCATTGAGGACAAACATTGTGACACGAGATTTATATATATGAAGATTTACAGAGACTCTGGATAAATATTTACATTAAATTTACAGAAATTTTTAACAGTGCACCAGAATTTCTTCTATATAATTTTGCACAAATTCATGCAGTACAAAATATTTATCAAATTATTAAATTGGTTTCAATGATAAGTGCAGGCGATTTTTATCTGATAGAATTATAACACTAAATGTTAAAAAAAAAGTCAATTTTGTGCCAGTATCAGAAGAAATGCTACTTTTTCTTTTTCTAAGATTTTCTTTTTTCTTTTCTTTTTTTTTTTTTTTTTTTCGTTAAAAAATGAAAAAGATCGATAACTTTGTTTTAAATTATCACAGATCTATAGTTCAACATTTGCTTTTAAGGTATTAACGAGATCTTTCGAGTGATACCCATACTGAAAATTTACACCCACTGGTGTACCACCCCCATGGGGGAAGCTATGCTCCCACATGCACAAACTTTTTTTCCGGTTTACTACTACCATTATCAATAATTCATATTACTTTTACAATCACACGTTAAAAATAAGTCTCATTACGTACATTTAAACAAATTTTTGTCCTATAGTACCATGTAAAAAAAAAAAAAAAAAAAAAAAAAAAAAAAAGAATAGCACAGTGCCATCTATTGAACGATTACTTCCCAAATCCCCAAATTAATCCACCCCCAGTTTAGTATGTCAGAATCCAATTAAATACCAAGTTTGGTTTAATTTTGTTCATTGGTCCTTGAGATACAGAGTCTACAAAAGTTGTGATAAACGCACACAGACAGACACTTTCTGAAATCAGTCACATCGTGTTCGGGATGTTTTAAAACATGTAAATCCATCAAAAACTGGCGTTCAAAAATTTTCACGAACAGAACAGTTTTTTGTTATACATATATATAGAATAAAGTAAAAATATATCAATATTATTATTTCAGACAGTTTTAGACATATTTAGTATAGAGAAATAAAGGAGTGGATTTTATTTAAGGCTATCCTTTAATTGAAATTGCTTACCTATTAAAGCACGAATAAACTAAGGCATGATTTTTTTTTAACGAAATAAGAAAAAAATTAAACAAAATACGAAATTTCTTTTTTCTTCAGCAAAGTTCTTTATAAAAAGGCTATATTTAATGCTATTATCGTACTATTTAAACGTTGATATTGAAAAAAATTATATATATATATTTGAAAAAACTTTTTCTTGGAAAGGGCGTTTTAAACTAAATAAAAATAAAAAACACTGTTTATGTAAAATCGACTTTTAAGTATTTGCGTTGTAGTACAGGGCATTTTCTCCTCCTTTTTTTTCTTTTTTATTAAATATAATTTGCTAATTCCGTAAAAAATTAACAAAGATTGGATATTAATAAAAACGATTTGGAAGAATTTTTCTTCTACAAGATATGAAATTTTATTAAAATTCTAGCAAATAAACTACATTTAAAATAATATCTAAGTAATTGCATAGTTATTTGCTTTTATAAAGTAGTTAAAAGTTTTTTTTGTTTTTTTTTTTTATGATGAAAATTTTGAAGCTGTGGTTTAGAATACTGGTCTATCCTTTTCTATCCTTTTTTTTTTTAATTTAGCTAAAGATTATTTAAATTTTAGTTTTGTATTGCTATTAAACTTTTTAAGCTGTTTAAGAAAGGGCATTAATGTATATTTTTATAAAATGCCGACATGTATATTTCTTTAAAAACTTTTAAAGATTTTTTATTATTATTATTTAATTATATAAATTGATTCTAAAAATTAATCTTGACTTCTTTTATTAAAAATCTCGTTTTCAAAAAGTATTTCTATTAAAAGTATATGTTTTAAAAGAATGAATATTGTGATATTAGTTAGTATTTTATTTTTTTGTGCCTACATAAAGCATTAAAAAATACTTTTGCACCCATCATAAAACTGGTTTCTATATTTTCGTATAAAACTTCACTCAGTATTTATAATTACTTCAAATTATCTTTCAAGACGAATATAGACTTTTTTCCTCCCGACTGGACAAAAAATTTGACATCACGAATGCATATCAAAAGAAAGTCAATTTTATGTTCTATCATTATCATCATCATCTTTTTTTTTTTTTTTTTTTTTTTTTTACAAATTTTCAGAGATCGGTATAATTCAAACGTTCGTTATAAATGCAATATTGTAATGGATTCTTTTGAAATATACTCATAATAAAAAAATGTCTTCCAGTTTGGGAACCTCCTAAAGATACTCATTATAAAAATTCACTTAGGAGATACTCATACTAAAAAATTTTCTCCCCCCCCCGTCCCTCTCTTCTGGAGAACAACTGCGCCGCGAGGGGAGGTCTTTTCCGCGGAAGGAAGCAATTCTCCTGCATAATCCATGTTTATTTTTCCTAGTTGAGTATTGCAATTACAAATAATTTAATTTAATTTCCTAATTAATCTTTAAAAATAATTTGCATTGTGCGCATTTGTATGAAATTTTGTCCTGCACTACCATATAAAAGTTTATGATAAAATGAAATGACGACGCAAAATGTTGGTCAAGTTTCAGCAAAATTTGATAGATATTAAATTAAGCCAAGGTGTAAGTACATATGACCTCTTAAAACGAGTAAATCCATTGAAAACCCGAAGATAAAAATGTTTAAGAAAACGATATTTTGTCTATTGAATACAGCAAAAAATCGCGTATAGTGCATTAATATTTTAACAAATTTCCAACATTAGAGTTGAATTAATTGTTGTTTATTCAGCCAAAAATCTACTTACCTACGAAAAAATTAAAGTTATTCACTAAAGAAATAAAATAAAAAATATTTTTTTAACATATTAGGGAAAAAAAAGGCAACTTTAGATAATGAGTGGGTTTTTTATGAAATATACTCTCCAATAATTATCAGAAATCATTTTATCCTGTACTAACACACACACACACACACAAAAGAAAAAAGTTTTAGATTTTATTTTCTATATCTTGCTTTATATTCTTCATATGATTTTCTTACCCAATTAATTTGAATATCTGCTTAGTTTTATTTAATGCTTATAATAAAAAACCTTTCGTACCCCCCCCCCCCCCAAAAAAAAAAAAAAAAAAAAAAACTAATGTGTTGTTTTTTAAAATAAATGCTCCATGAATTTTCTCAAATTTCACAAGTTAAATATTTATATTAAAAATAATAAAAAAAACTATGTATAAAAAAACTGTAATTTTTTTCAATTTGTTTTGTTTATTATATTATTATACTCTTCCGACATGTGTAAATTTTAAATTTTGAGTTATTATGATTAGGTAAATTATTATTATTATTATTATTACTATTATTATTTTCTGTGCTGATTATTCCAGTTAATGTAGTTTAATATTAGTTCTACACCACAAAGTTAAAGTTATTTGAATATTCTTTCTTTTTTTTCTGTAGTTTCTTTTTACTTAAATAGTAATTATTATATTGATAATTTTTCATTACAAAGAGGGCTATTAAAAGCAATTATGTAAGCAAAATTGGAATTTTCTTCGTTTTTTTGCCAGTCATAACTTCTTTGCTAAAAAATTCCATGAATTATTTTAAAATATTATAAAATAATAAATACTTATAGGAAAATGTCATATTAACCACTTTAAAAAATCTAAAAAAATATATATATATATATATATATATAGCATGTATTCTAAAGCCCATTCATAAAATATTTAAAAGTATTTGAAATAAAAACGACTGCAAATTTACTCAAAAAATAACACAATACCGACGAAAACAAGAATTCTCATTTAATAAAAATACGAGTCCCGCTTTCTGGGGCTTTTATCTAAAACTATACATTATTTTACAGAAGGACATAGCTTATTTGAATAAGCACTTTTATAAAGACTGTATAGAATTGTTTCCTTAAATTTTATTTCCTGAAATGGAACTAAAATTGTATCGAAAAAACAATAAAATGAAAGATATTAAAAGAGAATCCATGTTGTTTTTAACATATTTGCATGAGAAATAAGTTTTATGAGTTTTTAATGATAATCCCGAACGTGATATCAAAGAAAGAAATGGTTTACTTTCGACATAAGACTTTTTCTAATGATAGATCGAGAAAATACTATATTTCCTGAAATGTAACTAAAATTGTATTGAAAAAACATGAAAATGAAAGGTTTCAAAAAGAATTCATGTTGTTTTTAACATATTTGCATGAGAAATAAGTTTCACGAGTTCTTAATGATAATCCCGAACGTGATATCAAGGAATGACATGGTTTACTTTCGACATAAGAATTTATAGAATGATAAATCGAAAAAATACTATATTTTTCAAAAAGTAAATAAATAAATAAATAAAATAAAATAAATTATTTAGTGTAATTTTATCAATAAATTTCAATATTTCTAATTAAATATGTTTCATAAATTTAGCAAGGTTCCTGCGGTTAATTTTATTTGATTTATGTTTTGTGAAGTTGCGATTGAAATTACCAAGAATATTAACTTTTGCACAGATTTTGATTAAGAGATAAATTTTCATTATAATATTAGCGTACAAATTCTTTAGTGACCTCTCTTTTATAAATGCAACTGATGAACAATTTTAATGTGATTGAATTGAACATGAACAATTATCTCAATGCAATATTACTTAAGGTATGCAATTTATTCGGATTAAGGGCAACTGTCTGCACTAGAAAGCTGAATTTAATGTGGAATGCCTTCCGTGGGAGGTCTTTCTAAGAGTTCTTAACATATATTCACGTGAGTTTCAGAGAAATCCACGAAAAACGCCGGATGGCTGCGTCGTTGAGTGCGACCTGTGATTGACCCCAGAACTTCCCGTCTTCCAGCTTCATAATATCATTTTAGATTTATCAGCCAGAATTTTTCAATATATATGGTAAGTGTACCAGTGATTGACACTTTTAGAGCAATCCTTGATGTTTTTAATGTTCTAGTCATCAGAAAATATTTTTAGAAATCTTAAGTTAGCACATATGGCATAAAAGACATTAAGGACCACATATATGTTAAAATATATACATTTGATATTTTTTTTTTTTAATGAATTTTCGTTTGACACCCACTCAATGTTCCAGTAATTGATACTGCCAGTTTTTCATTTTATCAGCAATTGGCAGCCTGTATTCCAGTGTTTGACACTGCTAGTTATTCAGTTTGTCAGTTATTAGCACCCTATGCTCCAATGTTTGACATAAACTGTTAAAATTCTTATGTGTAAAATAAATGATTTTATTATTTTTCTTATTTAATAATTATTTCGGGATAGATGTCAATTACGGGAGCATGCCAATCACTGGAGCACCTGTCCGATATATATATAAGAATCTGTTATATAGAAAAATAATAATCATAAGCTGTACTATGTTATGTGCATTTTATTGAGAAAATGAGAAATTGTTTTTGAGTACGATAAATGATTTCAATATGAATTATTTTTAGAACATCACTGTAAAAAGTTGCGTAACTTTACAGAGAAATTTTGGTGAGTAATGTGTCCGATATTTAGGAGTAGAACTTCTTAAATATATCAGTAAGCATAAAATTTGTCATTAAAAATATCAATAAATTTCTGAAGCCACTGAAAACGTTTCATGAACAAAAAACTTTTATTCTCATGAAACAATTCCAAATTAATAAAAACTGGAAGTGTATTCGATAGATACGAATAAAGTTATCAATTTTTTTCTTTCTTTCTTCCTTTCTTTTTTTTCTACAGTGATTTTTATCTTTACTACAATTCTAAATACGTATTTGCACTAATTTTAGTCCACATTTATCTAGTTTGAAACGATTTATAAGATGGAAAGATGGAAATTTATTGTAAGAGATCCAGATTAATGAGAATTTTAAAACTCATATTTTCTAAAAGTGCTATACATAAATATTAAAACTTTTATTTATATTTTTTATTTAAATAATACAAAAATTTTGGAATGAATGCATGTGTAAAATAGAAAAAAATAAAAGCTTGTATTAATATTCAAAGGAAAATAAGTAAAATCATTTGATGTAATCTAGAAAAGAAATTTAAGAAATTAAAAAAGAGAGGAAAAATTTTCTAATGGTTTTTAATACTTCTGTAATGTACAGATATCATTAAAAAAAAAATCTTAAAGTAATAATTACTGTTATCTGTCAAATTAAATTAAAACGTATATATAATTAAAAATATTACATATAACATAAAATTGAGATTGTATTTATTTTATATGTCTATATTTCATGTAGAAAAATAAAATAATTTTATTTTTGTTTCGTTCATTTTTGTTTGTTCCTTTTTGTTCTTTTCCTTTTTTCTTTTCCTTTTTTCTTTTCCTTTTTTTTTTTTTTTTTTTTTGTTATATCATTATTTATTTAAATTTATATTTTATTCTGTCGTAGTAGATTCTACATATTCTTTGATTTACCAACTATACATTTTGTTCTACGAAAAGAATTATTTTATTTTAGGTTTTTAAGTTCACTCTTTTCTTCATAGTTAAAGGAAAATTCTTTTAAATATATTTTTACTATGTACAACTAAAAATTTAATATTAAGGATAAGGATAGCGATTTTCTCAAAAACAGTTGTTTAAACAAAACCCAATGGAACATTTTCTTCAAAGATAAAATATTTTAAAATATTTCACTCACAAGGGATTTCTGGACGATTAAAAAAATTCACTTTATTCACTTTGTCTTTATTTTAGATAAAATCTATTCATAGATCTAGGGAAAAATAATGATTACGCCTCATGTCCTGCACAGCATGTTCTTTTTTTTTTTTTTTCTTATTTAAAATTTCGACTTTTCCACCTGAGAATTAGATAAATTAACAGCACTAAATTTTAACCAGAAAGAAGAGGAAAAGAAAAGAGAGAGAAAGAATTTTACATCTACTATTTATTTTTTCTTGTTCTTTCTTTTTCTTTTTTCTTTTCTTTCCTTTTTTTTTTTTTTAATCTAAAGTTTTAAAATTAAACATATTTTCATCTTTAAGTTTTTAAAGAATTAAAATAGTTCCAATATTGGTATTTTAATATTTTTTTACTGTGTTATGTTGTTGTTTTGTGGAAAATGTAAGGCATAGAATCCTATGGAATTTAACCTTTAGATATTTCCTAACATAAAAAGACACTATATAAATTTTAATGTGTCTTATACAATATACCAGCCCTCAATTGTCCAACAATTACCTTTCCGACAGCTTGTCTGCCTGGCGGATAATTTTTCCGTTTGAAAAAAGTCTTAATTTAACAGAGAATTCATCACAATAAATGTAAAAATAAAAGTGTAATATATGTATAAATATATTTTAGTTTACAAAAAAAAAATCATATTTCAATTAAATGGAATTTTATATTATATTATATTTTAAATTATATCTAAATTATATTTTAGATTAGTCAAAAATATCTCTAAAATAAACAAAAAGCCGTTACAATTATACGAATATATATATATATATATATACGTTTTTAATCATTCGTTATTTACAAAAATATTTTTTTACATTAACATTTTATTAATTTTAAATTGAGTACTTTTTAGCATTCCAGAAATTCCAGGTTTCTTCACGTTTTCTTATAATGCATATTTCTAAAACAGGTGAATCTGTCTGTTTATTTTCGTTGTTTCAATTTAAGGAATTTAACACGATTGAACAACCTTATTGATTGTATATTTGAGTTAACGCTCATTTTTATTAAATGTAATGAAATCCCATCAAAATATTCATTTTTATGACTTATACATTTTATAATTGTTTCAAATTACATATAAAAATTCTCTTTATCCGTGGTGTGTCATAGAAACCTTTTACACATGACCATGGTAGGGAAAACAGGAATATTATAATGATTTTATTTGTATTGCCTGGGGAAATGTTTGTAGTCTATAGGGAAAAAGTTTGTACTTTATTAGGAAATAATTCTTCTCGATTTTAAGTTGTCAAAAAAAAAAAAAAAAAAAAAAAAAAAAGAAAGAAAGAAAGAGTTTTTTTTTTTTTTTTTTTTTAATAATTGTAAATGTTCAATTATAAACTCGTATTAAGATTTAGAGTTAATATTATATTTAATAATATTGTTGAAGTTATGACAGTTTACACATCGTTTTAAAGTTTTTTCCAAGACGGTATATATTTCTTGATTATTGACATCATGGTTTTCCAAAATGACAGATTTGCTCCCATCATTGAAATGATAAAAATGTTCGTCCGATTTTTTTATCCTGTTCCACATTTCATAAATCATAATGTGTATACATACAACATGTGACCATGTCTGTTTATTTTGGTTTCTTCAATTTAAAGAATTTAACAACTTAATAGACTGGAAGCTTGTGTTAACGCGCATTTGTAATAAACGTAAGGAAATTCTACTAAAATACCGATTTCTATGAAAGTCATGCAGGTTACAACTGTTTCAAACTACATTTGAAAGTTCTCTTTCCCACACATGACCATTGTAGCGAAAACAGGAATATTATTATGTTTTTATTTGTACTGTTTGGGGAAATGTTTGTATTCTATAGGGGAAAAGTTTGTATTTTATGGGGAAATATACAGGCAAATAGAGTACAGAAATTACATGTGGTGGATAATAAAAGCTAATTTAGCCTCGAAACCGAATCAAGGATATTGTCCATTTCATTTCAATGTAATAGAAATTGCGTCCGGCTCCAACCTGTACATTGTAATACGAATTGTCATTGTATATATTTATTTTAATTCTAATTAACTATCCATATACCAACGCATTTTACTTTATATTACTACTGTATTTATTAAATGAAATTTCTTCCCCTTATTTAATACACATATATGTAAATAGCCTTATGCTAAATCAATCTAAATTGTGAAAATAGAGACAGAAATACGTAATAATGTTTTTATATAATGTATTCATTCTTGTTTATATATATATATATATATATTTAAGATTTCATGATAAAATTTAGCATTTAATAGATATATGATAATATCAACATCACAAAAATAATCTGATTGTAACATAGTATAAAACCTAGCACAGAAATTTTATGATTCATATATATATATATATATATGTACATATATGTAGCTGTTATGATTATAAAAAAAGCAAGAAAATATTTTATTTTTATAATATATCAAGACATCATCGAGTGTAATTCTCAATTTTATATACTGAAATTTATCAAAAAATGTCAACGAAAAATTAAATCGCATATTTTTTATTTAACTTCTACAGCCTTACAATAATCATGATACCTTTGTTTTTATCCATAAATCATCTTGAAAACAATTTTGATGATTGACAGTTATAATAATAGATTTATTTCAAAATGTAATCGAACGTAACAGCTGACAAATGCATCTTATATATATATATAATAGCTTGATCAGGAAAGCAGAACGTATATGACATTTTTTTTTTTTTTTTTTTTTTTTTTTTTTTTTCCCTTGAAATTTTCAAATAGTGTTTTATTCTGAAGGTAGCAGAAGATTTAAACTGGGGTTTAATGAAACATTTAATTTATATTAGGATATAATTAATTTATTTCCTTTCCAGAATTTATAATGTAATACAGATCATGTTAAATAATGCGATGAAAAATATATTAATATTATAAAATTTTATGTCAGACAATTTTAGACATATTTACATTATAGAAATGAATAAGAGGTTTTTATTGAAGTTTGCCCATCAATTGAAACAGTTTAGCTTTTACGCCATGACTAAAACCATTTTTTTTTGTAGTTTAAAAGAACATAAACTATACAAAACTTTATAAAAAAATCCATTTATTTTTTTCTTTATTTATTTTTTAAATCTAGATTTAATGCTATGACCATACTGTTTAAACGTGAGTATTAAGTAAAAGAAAAATCAAGAAACATAATATTGATCAAAGTTTCTTTATAAATTAAAGAAAAAAAAGAATATTACTATTCAATTTAAATAGAAATGTTTGGACGATTTGTTCAGGAGATTAGTTGTAATTTTATTTATAAATATAATCTACTAATTCTGAAAAAAGAAAAAAAAAAGAAGAAGAAGAAGATTCGGTAGCAGTACACTCTCAGTAACAATATACTTGATTTTGAGGATTCAGACATCCTCGGACTTAATTTCGTTGTTTTTGACAACCATTTTGTCAAGCGATCACGTGATTTTTGAGGAAACGTGAGCTCTCAAATATTTGACGAAACTGTTTACTCACAACAGCATGCGCTGGCTTTCATTACCGCCACATATATTTTTTTTTCTTGTGTTGTTTCATTTTTACGTTACAAGGACATTTATTTGCCGGCCTGGTGGTTTCGTCGGTAGGGCGTTGTCTTCTGGATTCCCAGGTCTCGGTTTCGAATCCCGGTGCGGGTAGGGTCGTTTGCAATGTCCTATGTCTACAAAATATTGTGTGCGCTTTTTTCTGTTAATTTCTGTAAAAATATGGATCAATTGAGACATAAGTCATTGTAACTTTTGGTTCCAAAGCTGTCAAATTTAGGTCCAAATGACTTTTATTTGTTTGCTCTGTTTTACTTATATTTTCATTAAATATAATTAGGATTTAATGTCTAAAGCAACGAACTTGCAGGTAATTTTATAATTCTATAATTTGTATTTTATTCTGTATCACGAAACTAGGATGAAAAAATGTATCTTTACTTTTGACGAAATTCGTATGCTCAAGCAAGTGACGAAAGTAATTTTCTCAATTTGACGAAATATTCACTCGGAGTATTTCCCTGTCAAGGGTTTCGTGAAAATTAAAGAAAATTACTTGAAATATCAGTATCCATTTCTGAGAATGTAAATGCGATTTACAACAAATTTTATTCTACATAAATTACAATTTTAATTAAAATTACAACAAATAATTTAAATGTAAAATACTGTTTAAACAAAATATATTTATTTTCATTAATTAGTTATTATTATAGCGTAGTGGACTGATCGGCAAGAGCAACGAGCTCAAGCTTGCGGGTTTAATCCTCGAGCCAATCGAAGGCCGTCGTATACGCCATTGGCGACTGGCGAACGTTTAATCTGTCGCGATCGCCACTCCTCGAAGTTACCATTAAAAATATACTTCTGAGGCTACTGGATCATAGGAATTACTGGGCCCTGATCTGGATAAAAATTCGAGCTCTTGTTATTTGCCTTTGTCTGTGCTGCCAGTTTTCGCCAGGTTCTCGAGCTACGTCGCTCTTTCACCACTTGCAGCAGTACTCTAAAATGGAAGGCGTTACCCTGTTGACTTAAATCTAAGAGAGTTCCATTACTGGGGTTCAGAAGTTCACTGTGTTATAAGTAACAATAACATAATAGTTGTTATCATTATTATTATTATTATTTTATATTGTGATTATTTCTAAGTTATGGATTAAAATAAGGGTTTATCTTGCTCTAAAAATAGTTTATTATTATTCTTTTTTTTTTAATATATATTTTATTATTATTATTATTATTATTATTATTATTATTATTATTATTATTATTATTAAACATTATTTTAAATTGTAGCTGTGCATTGCTATTAAACTTTTAATAAACAAGAATAATGTTTACATGTATAAAATGCTGACATGTACAGGGTGATTACAATTAAAGTTACGATTTCAAAAATTTCTATAATTTTAAAACTACCCATCAGAGCGGTTTGATATTTTACCAGAGCAATCGTGAGGCGATGCAATTTTGTTTGAGGGGAGAAAAAAGTAGTTCCAACATGTTTCTATAGATGACGCTGTCAAGGTAATGCCAGGGGAAACGCCTAAATGGACTCATTAAACACAGGAATGGAAAAAACACAGTGGAATAGCAGGAAACAACAGACTTCAAGGGTTTAGTACAATTTTTTTTTTTTTTTTTTTTTTTTTTTTTTTTTAAGCAAAAAGGAAAGAATACGTGTTTACAGCGAAAACAGTCATAGTTAAAAGAGAAAAAGAGGAGCTTCATAAAACAAATATATATATTTTTTTTCTTTTGCCAAAGAAAATTTTATTGCCTCATGATTGCTCTGGTAAAATATCAATTCGTTCTCATGGGTAGTTTTAAAATTGTAGCGTTTTAAATTCGCTACTTTAATTATAATCACCCTGTATATTTCTTTAAACACTTTCGGAGATTTTTTTTGTTGTTGTTTGTTTAATTAATGGAAACAATACACTTTATGAAACATAAATTGATTTTGAAAGTTTTTCTTGATATTTTTTTATGAAAAATTTCATTTTTATAAAGCAATTTTATTAAAAGATGTGCTTTTGAAGAAAAAAAAAAATATTGCGATATTAGCTATTACGTCAGTTTTTACCCACTTAAAGAATTGATCTCACACACACAAAAAAAAAAAAAGCTTATATTGTGTTTATACTGCAATAAATTTTCAATAATAGAATTAAATTAATTATTGTTCTCTCAGCCAAAAACTCACTTACTTATAAAGAAATTAAAGTTTTCCAGTAAAATAAATAAATAAATAAAAAATACATTTTTTTTTTTTCGTTCGGAATGATTTCTCAAGAACAGTAAATAAAAAAGAGACCTTTAGATAATATGTGACTTTTTTTATAAAATATGCTCTGGATTAATTAGCAGAAGTAGCTTTATCTTTTATTAACACACAAGAAATTTAAATTTAGTTTTTGTTTTATAATTCTTGCTTTATATTCAACTTGTGATTTTCTAACCCATTTAATTTGAATATCTATTTAGTTTTATTTACAGTTTATGTTAAAAAATCTTTTGTCATATTCATAAATGAATAAAAAACAAATGAGCATATATTCTAAAAAAATAAATTCTTCATATTTTTTGTCAACTTATACAAGTTAAAAATTTATATTTCAAAACAAAAATAATGTATGAAAATATGAAAATATTATTTTATTTTTATTATAGTCATTACTAAAATTTATGTATTTTAGTATTAGTTTTGCACTGTAAAATTATAATTATAATTATACCTTTTTTTAGATTTTTTAAAAATTTATTCTTGTTTAAATATTATTTATAATATATTAATATTTATTAAAATGTTCGACATTTTAAAAGTAAAAATATAAGAAATATTTGTTTTGTATTTATTTATTTAATTTAAATTGCGTTTTGCTTTAACAAATGAACTTTTATACATTTTTTTAAATGTTATATAATACAAAAAATTTTAAACGAGTAATTACGTAAAATACAAAAAATACCACTTTCAATTCATATATAAAGACAACAAAGAAACAACTAATGTGATCAGGGACAGATATTTTGGTGAAAAAATAATAATAATAAGGATTACATTCAAGAAAATTTTAGAAATGGTGTTTCATTTTAATTTATTTATTTGATTGTTTATTTACTGTCATATACATAAATTGTTTACAAGAAATTATTTTTAAATAAAATCTTTTTTGGATGTTTCGAATCAAATTACATGAAGATATAACTTATAATGATTGGATAAAAATTTAAGATTCAGCTTGATTTTAATTGATTTTATTTTCCTATATTTTCTGTATATTTAATTTTATTTTGTAGTAGTACATTTTTTATATTCATAAAATTAACAACATTTTTTTTTTTTTTTTTTTTTTTAACAAAATTATTGTTAGTTTAGCTTTATGAGTTCATTCATTCTCTTTAATTGAAAATTCTTTTAAAAATATTTTTACTTCGTACAACAAAAAATTTTATATTGAGGATAGCGATTCTCTCAAAAAATATATCTTAAGCAAAACTTAGTGGAACATTTTGTTAAAAGAAAAAAATATGTGTAAAAATATTTCTCTCACAAGGGAATTCTGGACAATTTTAAACTTCGCTTTTTTCATTTTGTTTTTATTTCAGATAAAAGCTAACCATAGGTCTAACGGGGGAAATCAATTACGCTTCATTTATTTAACAAAATGCAAATACCTTAATATATATAAATAAATAAATGAAATAAATTTTGACTTATCCACCTGAAAAATGGAAAAAATAATTGTACTGAAAATTTACACACACACACATACAAAAAAAAAAAAAAAGAAAAGAAACAAAGAAACAAAGAAAAAAGAAACGAAAAGAGAAAGAAAGAAAAAAAAAGAAAGAGAAAGAGACAGAGACAGAGAGAGTTTTAGAGCTAACTTTTTTTTTTTTTTTTTAATCTGAAGTTTTAAAATTGCATACATTTTCGTCTTTAAGATTTTTTTATAATTAAAATATGTGCCCTTTTAATATTTTGTACTATATTATATTGTGAAATTTTGAGAGCTGTAAGGCATAGAATCCTATGGAATTTCGTCTTTTGATATCCCTTAACATATACAGACACCAATTAAGTTTAAGTGGCTGTGATTCGATGTCCCAATTCTCAATTGTCCAATATCTCACTTTCCGGACATTTTATTTGACCGGCAGATAACTTTTCCTACTATCCATTTTCTTTTGTTTTATCAACTGATAACACTGATAACAACATACACACACTCACACACACACAAATAATAATAATAATAATAATAAAACTTCAATAGATAATTTTTTGTTTCCGCAGTAGACACTTTTATCATAAATATCTTCAAAGAAGCATAATAAAATTCACACGAATTACAATTATACATTCAGCTAATAAAATGTCTTTTTGCTAAATTAACGCATAATAGATTGAAAAGAAATATGTCGTAAAGCAAAAACAAATTACGTTATTTAAAATTAACAGCCTCAGGTTAAATTTCAGTAACAGTTCTGTAACCAAACTATTTTAGTGTTAATGAATAACCACCATATAGAAATACATAATATAGTAAAAATGTTATTATAAAACGTCATAAAGAATCATATAATATTTAGAGGGGGGAAAATGACGTATTTGTAACATAATACATACATAATATAGTAAAAATGTTATTATAAAACGTCATAAAGAATCATATAATGCTTAGAGGGGGGAAAATGGCGTATTTGTAACATAATACTAAATTAATTTTCTTTTATAAACATTTTTCTAATAAAGTATAAACGTGAAATTTAGAATGAAGTGAAAATTTTTAATATATATATATATATATATATATATATATATATACAGTAGAACTTGGATAATTCGAAGTTGAAGGGACCAGAGAAAAATTCGAATTACATATACTATTTTGTCAAAAAAAAAGAGATAAATTAAAAATATAAAACTCTATGATCAAAGATTTAACACATAAACTTTATATCTAAGAATACTGCATTATTAACCCCCTCCCATTAAATCAATACTTTTTACGAGTTTAATTATTCAACACTTTTTTTAAATAGTCAGATACTTTTGATTGCTTCTTTAAGTACAATCTTTGTGTCATAGCATATGACTTCAAACCACCAATTGATACAAAAATAGAACCTTATACATTAGACATGACTTTCAATTAAAAAAACCCTCGACGTTCATGTACATGGACCATATCTTCTGATACACTAGGAAATACTCTTGTATTTCCTTATCCTTCTTTTGAAAGACTGTTAGAAAACATAATGCACTTTAGCTGAGAAAAATCTCGGAATAAAATTTTACTGTAATATTTTAAAAGTAATCGTATGAAATTCGAATTATCCAAAATGAAATTCGAACTATCCATGAATTTTTAGCATTATTTTAAGATAAAATTCACGGGACCGACTAAAAAATTCGACTTATCCAGAATTTCGAATTAAACAAGTTCGAATTATTCAAGTTTCACTGTATATATATATATATTATTGAATGTCATTAAACGGATTTTTAGTTATCACTGAAAAATTATATACAATTTCATTTTATTTTTACTTGTTTGAATAATAGTTACTTTTTAGAGTCGGTTCTATTTTTTTACAAAAAGATTTTATTTTTAGTGAAAATCTATTCATAGCAAAATATGAAAAGACGTTCGACAGCGGTTTCACATATCGCAACCCGCAAAAAAATTAAACACAATCTAAAAAATGACAATTTTGAGTTTATATCACTGAAAAATATATGAAATGCCCCAATGTGCACAAAAAAGTTACACCTCCATCTCGAAAATCATCTACTCGAAAGGCTTATGTGTAAGTTTTATTCTAGTCAATGTCTTATCCTTAGCTTGATTTTTCTCAAATACTACATTTTTAAATTGTGTCACTTTTCTTTCCTTTATACAATATGAGAAAAAAAAAAAGAAATATCTATTGAATCCACATACATTGAATTAAAGAGATTTTAGAAATGTAAAGAATGGATGTACTGCAACGAACAAGAGTTTAAAAATCGATATAAAGTAATTTTAGTTTCTAAGATCACCTCGGAACGTTACAATGCAGAAAACTGCGAACAAACGGCTGCAAGATTAAACGTTATGTTTATATGTATAATGTATGTTTATGATTATAACATTCGTTATTATGTTTATAACATTCTTTACATTATTATGTTTATAATATTCAAACTTGTAAGGTGACTTTCTGTACTATATTGATAATGCTCTATAACTTTATAATTTTTTTCCCTCTATCTCATACTGTTTTGAAGGTAGAAACGCTAACTCCCCTATTTTCCACCAGATGGAGCAGTAAACAGTCGCATCTCGTAGCGCATAACCACTTTACTATATTTACAGAATACTTTTACTATCGTAACTGAAGCCAGCCGTTCAGCAGTTAAAAAAGTGATAACGGACTTTTGTCAGCAACGTGTAATTTGTTTAGATATTAATGAAATCAATCATAATAGGACATATTTCAGGCCAAGATGTTTACTACTACAACAACAACAAAAGAGTATTAAAATCGGATCATCTTTTACGAAGTTATAAACCAACAGACAACAACAACAACAACAAATATATATGGTTCGAATTAAGAATACTCTCCCTTGTGAAGTCGGTTAAAAACAACTTTACGTTAATCGATGTGACCTCTTAAAGTAACCATACTTAGCATACGTGTCACTCGATACGCTGCAAAGTGTGTAACATAGTTCGAGTGGGCACAGTGTAGGAAATCGCGAACAAACAAATGTACGTTTAAAGCGTTCTATTTTTAGCATTAATGTCCAAAAACCGTCTTTTCATTCTACATCAATGATGCTCTACAATATCGTAATTCAACTCCCCCCCCCCCCATCTTGAACCGTTTTCTAGATAGGAACGCTAAATCCGTTGTTTTCTGCCAGGTGACGCTTTTATTTTCATTACATTGTAAGGATATTGCAATGGGACCTATTTCAGACCAAGAGCTTTACAACAAAAGAAAAAGTATTAAAATCGGAGCCTCCGTTCAGAAGTTATGAGCTAACAAACAACAACAACAACGAAACACACACACACACACACACACAAAAAAAAAAACATACGTTTTGAATTGAAAACTTCATCCTTTTTGAAGTCGGTTAAAAAGGAAATCAAATTGTATTTATATCAACCCAGGGATACAGTACAGACGATATCGCTAGCAATTTTGTAATTGTAGATATTTTTATTATAACCTGAAACTATGTTGTATAATTTTTGCTTTTTACAGTGTTTTGCACAACATTTTTGTTCAACTCTCCCCAAAAGATTCTTCTGCATATACATAGCTTTTAACCACATCTATATAATTCTGGTATAACTAATGCAAAGTATGTATATTGAAATATTATTTACAAAATTTCAATGGATTCAAAACTTTAACACTTTTATGAAATTAAAACACTATCAATATTAATAACTTTTCTTCAAACAAAATTTGAAATGAATGGATGATATTTCATACTTAGAAAAACGTATGGAAACGTATCTTAAAAATTTTTCAACAAACCTTTTTTAAAATTCAATGTAAAATTTATAAATTCTCAATGTTAACGTTTTGCGTGAAATATCCAGGTTATTAAAATTTTGAAAAAAAACGTCTTTTATGAGATTGCTTGAGAAGAGTTTCTTGGCTGTAAATTGCTTCCTTTTAAAGTACCTTAAAGGTAACCTCAAAAAAACCTTCCTTTCATAATAATAAGATTCCTTTTTTGAAAGCTGTTTTTGAAAGGAAAACCTCATCTTCTTCTTATTATCAAGAAATAAAGAGAAATATGTTTAAAGAATTTAATTTAATTTTTCGAGAAAACGACTTTTTGTGAAAGAAATAGCTTAATAAATACGAAAAATAAACCTTACAATTTTTAATGTTCGCACATTTTTGATTTATTTATTTTATTTTACTTTTAATTTATTACTATATATTACTACATATTATTATATTTATTTTAATAATTTATTACTATAACACTTAGCTTAATAATATTATATCAATGATAAAAGCCCACCAGTGGCTGAGCAGATTCTCGGTCAAAGCTGGTAGATAGAAGACGCCGGGTTCGATCCCAAGTCGCGCTCATCAACATTGCCGTTCGGAGATTTTCATGGTTTTCTCCGAAACTCGTATACATACGGGCTAAAACCCCTTAGAATGACCCCCACGGAGGTCATTACACCTAGGACCCTAGCGTAATGAATCAGACTTGTACCCTGCAACCAACCAACCAACCATCAATAATAAAAGTACAAAAATTTAATGTTTTATTATTATTATTATTATTATTATTATTTAACTTGTATTTATAAAATAATAAGTAAGTTTAGAAATATAAAAGAAGCTTAAATCATTAAATAAATTTTACACTATAAATTATGATATATAAAACCATTCGGCTACTGTTAAATGAAGTAGAAGCACTTTAACTCATTGTTTTATGAAATAGATTTAAATCGCACTAAGTCTTAATATCTGTTATAAGTGTTTCTGTAACATTCTTACTAAACATAATTTCTTGTATCAAAGTTTATTAATAATGTATGTGATTGAACATGATAAGAGAGACAATATGAATAATTTATGAACCATAACTTCATTTATGATTTATGAAATGGTCATTCCAAGTAATATTCCTTGCATTATCTTAAACGGAATTTTGAATCATTATGACTTACTTATGGTTTGTATGACATTAATAATGATGAGATGCTTATATATAGTAGAATAAACAATTAGTGCTATAGTAAGAGAAATCAGTAGAGGTAGCATATATTGCCTGATCCAGTTATTTAAAAAAAAAAAAGTGTGCATTGAAAATATTATTTGTAATGCGTGTTTAATAGAATATATTAGGGGTAAGGGAAAGTTCTGTCATTTTTTAACACGTGCACTTTTCTGCGTTCTCGATTATTGACTGAAACCGGTTTAAACAGTTAGGTTAGAGTATATCCTCCCCCTTAGGCGTAGGACACTAACGCAGTCAATTATTAACACTAATACAAATACCAATCTCTCTCTCTCTCTCTCTCTCTCTCTCTCTCTCTCTCTATATATATATATATATATATATATATATATATATATATATATATATATATATATAATATATGCATAATGAAAAAAATATAAGACAAAAAACATTTTATATACCATGTTTTTAAATTTTCTGTTGAATGATAGCTATAGAACTACATTAGTACATTATCAATGTGTATAAAATTTTTGAAGTGATAATGACGTCAATTTCTGTGAGATATATAATTTAACTTTTTACAATTTTTTAACGTTCACGTTTAATTAAATGTATTTATTTTTATGTCGAAAGAAAATGAAATCGTGATTTTTTTTTTTTTTTGGAAACAATTAAATTATAGCTAATTTTTTATGGCTATTTTTAAAGCTATTAGAGGGTTATTATTTTCATATTTTAATTAATTAAAATAAAACTAATCAAAAATTCGAAAATCAAGTATTGTGTTGTCATCGGGTTCTGAGCTATTCTGAAAGTTTCAAATGTCTAGCTAGTAGGGAAGTTAGTTAAAAATCGATTGCAAGATTTGTACCGAATCAAAGTTAATAAAACATAGTAAAATAAAAGAATACTTCATTTCATAGGACTAAATATTTTTTTTTAATATACTATTTGAACTTAAAAGATACATTATGAAGATGAATGAATAATTCCTAAGTTACTTTGATAATAGCCTTATACTTTTAGCTCGTAGATTTGTGATGCTATTTTTTCTGTGCAGCCATTTATTAAATTATTTTGTATATTAAAGACTTTCAGGATTGGCGAATCTTACATAACTTAATTAAGGATTTTAGGTGTTATGTTACAGCGAGAGAGATTTTACGTAATAAGAGGTGTGGTGAGTAAAAACATAGCTAAGCATTCACACAGCATTTATTAAACGAAATAAAAATTGAAATTTATCATCATAACTCGATTTATTATCAATAATCATTTACATACATTAATGATAACGATATGATATCAAAGGATTACAAAGTTTTGTTCTTAATCAACAAAAGCTTTTACATATTTTTATTCATTAATTAATATAACTTTAATTTATTTTCTTTTTATTAGTTTTTTTTTTTTTTTTTTTTTTTTTTTTAGTGGTAAGGCGTCCATGGGAAATGCATTTGAAAAGTCCATGAGAAATGATTGTAAACAAGCAAAAAAAAAAAAAAAAAAAAAAAGGAATTGAGTAAATAAGCTATACAAAATGAAGAAACATTTGAATTTATTTATCATAGCATCGAAAAGTTCAATGTAAATCTTCGTCCGGTAAGTATAAGCCTGAAATTTCGCATTGCTGCTTTTACATTGTAGTCGTGCCTAGAATTGCCTCGCAGTATGACAGATTTACTTCAGTGTTTCGATGCAAAACAAGATAGCATAAACGTTTGGTTTTAATTAGAAAGTCTATACGTATATATTCTGCAACACTGCAATCAGTAGTCTAAGTTCCAGAGCGCAAACAGACACATTCACATATAGACAGACACACAGACCCTTTTATTTATATATATATATATATATATATATATATATATATATATATTAGCACAGATCTGAGTTTCATCCATCCAATTTTAAAGTATTGACGAGTTCTTTGAAATAATCCATATTTTAAATTTACACTTATGGATTGTGAGTATGTGTAGTATTTGGGGGGGGGGGGGGGGGGGAGTGTTTCTCCTACATATAATTTTTTTTCTTCGACTGTACTATTAATATTATTAGTATTTATTATTATTTTCCCAATCATACGTTAAAAATATTTATCATTACGTACAAAGAAACGAATTTCGTTCTATTCTGACATTAAATATATATATATATATATATGAAAATACGGGACGATACTGCTAACTATTGAGCGATTGATCCCCTGAGGTAAGACATGCATTTTCTTAGATGTCATCGTAAACCCGTTAAAACACGATGCTGCACAAAGATTTTTACAAATGTTTAAGAAGGAAACCCACAGTAAATGTCTAAAACCTCGTGACTAAGTGAATATATAGGTGAATTTCTATAGGAATATTTAGAAATATAGACTACAGTGTATTAGATTATTTTTTGTTTGTTGTTGTTGTTGTTCGTTTGGAGTGGGTGGGTGGGTGTGGCTATATTATGAATAGAATCTTTGTCACAGAAGTTTTTGACCTTGGAGAGCTGAAGACAGGTATTAAAAATGTCGTGCAATGTTGTTGGATATATGACGGTAACTAAAATACTGCTTTGATATTTTGATGTCACCTGTCAAGAGGAAAATGTTGAAACATATCGATGTACAGCGTGTTAATCTATATATACAATAAAAAAAAGATGTGTGTGTGTATGCGGCGCTTTCTAGGAAAACAGCTAATCGCCGAGCTAGACAAATTTGGATGGATGTTTGCTCTAACATCTACTCATACACCGATTTTCGAATTTTTAATTATTGTTTTTTAAATCAAATAGAATATGAAAGCTTATAATAGATTTAAAATTAGACATTTAAATATTCGCTTTAAATTTAATTGTTGCCAAAAAAATTACGTGTTCATTTTCTTTTTCGACAACATATATACATATATGCACGTGTGTGTATCTATTTTAACACGCATAATAAAAGAAAAATATCCAAAATTATGTTACTTATTCATATAAAAAAGGGACATCATTATAACTTTCAAATTAAATTATAATAAAAATTAAATAATAATAATGTATTTAGAGATAATCCTGGCCTTTTTTAAAAATTTTCACGCTGGAGTAGGTCGGACATTTTTTCCAAGGGCAGCCATTTTAAGCCAAGTAGTGCATCAAAAATGTAAACGAATTATAAAAAATTTCACTAAAATTAAAAAAAAGAAGAAAAAGAAGAAGAAAGAAAAAAAAGAAAGAAAAAGAAAGGAGACAAAAACAGAAACAATAAGCACATTGCAAATCATCTATTTTGTTTCTCTATATCATTTTGTACAAAAATTCAAAAGTCACCAAGGCCAGCTATAGTAAAGCTGTACCATAATTATGTTTACATATTTATTTATTTTCTACATCAACCACTTTTAAATAACCATAAAATATATAAACTTAAAAAATTAGGTGTCTCATGCGGTATGCGTAGCGCTCAATGTATTGTACTTCATTTATATTGTAATATTATATTTGTCTTGAAATTGTTGTCATTTTAAATCAAATAAAATATAGAAAATAGCGTGAAAGTAAATATTATGTATAGTACGTGTAGTTTTTTGTTCGTATGTAATTGGGAAAATTATTTAAATATAAAAAAGCTACTCTAATTTTTTCGATACAGTCCGTTTGAAATCTGTCATCCGATACGCACCCAAACTGAAACTCACAAGTGAGGCATAATCGCAGGCAATAAGGACTCGTACACGAGATATTGGGGGCGAGGAAACCAATGCAGGAGGCAGCGGAGATCCGATGTCAGATTTTGAGCAGTTTCAATGGATTTTCTTTTTTCTTTTTTGTTTGTAAAGAGATATAAGAACAGTGATTTTGTTTTTATTTCCTTTAAATATAGTGACCAGCGAAGCGGGCAAAAAAAAAAAAAAAAAAAAAAAAAAAAAAAAAAAAACTTACTTACCATGTATCCAAACGCACAAATTTTCTATGTAATAAGTTTTCCGAATAAGTGTTTTAAAATGAAAGCATACTTTGTGCTCACATTCTTCTATATATATGAAGAAAATATCGGATTCGTGAAGTTTTTAGATCTCTGTTTTTCGATGGATTTACATGTTTTGGATTTCCCTGAATACTATTTTACATTTATTGGAAAATGTCTGTCTGTGTGTGTGTATCACAAATTTTGCGTGCGCTGCATTTCAATTGAACAAAATTTAACAAACTTGTCATTTATTTGAACTTTGGCATACACTGGTGCTGATTAAATTTTTGCATCAACTGCTCAACAGGGGGTGCTACCTTAAACATTTCCCAAAATCTTTAACATCGTAGTATATGACAAAATTTCGTATAAATGTACATAATGAGAATTATTTTTAATTAATAAAAATTAATATACAGTCGGTAACAAAAGTGTCCGAACACTATCAAAAATTCCTATGTAAATGTGCACTTCTCACGGATTTATTTAACAAAACCGTATCAAGTGCACTTTTTTTACATAGGACTTTTTGCTAGTGTTCGAACACTTTTGTTACCGACTGTATCTATCTATCTATCTATCTATATATATTATATATATGTATATAATAGTAATAGTAAACGAGAATAAAAGAAAATTGTGTGTTTTTAGGAGAACCCCATTAACTCCTGATGACGCTCTTCAGGTTGTGAACATTTTTTATGTGGATACGTTTCAGAAAACTTGTCAATATCTTTAAAACGAAGGGTTGAACCGCAGATCTGTGATAATTGAAAACAAAGTTGTTATTTTTTAAATTTTTTACGGCTTTCAATTTTTCACTTTCTCTTACCCATAAGGTAGAGAAAGTATTGGTTTTTTTTTTTTTTTTTTTTTTTTTTTTACTTTCTCTTACCCATAAGTTAGAGAATGTATTGCTTTTTTTGGTCAAATTTTCGAACGCGAGTTTTTGTTGAAATTAATTTCAATAAATATGATTTTCTTCCACAGTTGATTGTGTGATTTTATTAAAAATTGTATTTCATTCTCCCATTGTTTAATGGTGTTTTCCATTTCCTGCGGCTTATTTCTGTTGAGCTATCTAAATGATAGACCAGATTGTTTCTGCCTAAAAGTTTGTCTGAGTGAGTAATGCTGACCGGGATGTCGGCCTGGATAGCTCAATTGGTAGAGCCTTGACCTTGTAAGTCAAAAATCCGCGGTTCGAGTCCCGGTCCAGGCATTATTTTCACTCATTCGGAAAAAAAATAATAATTTTATACTTGTCTATAATGAATATTGTCTGCATTTATCATGAAAAGTAATTTTAGCAAATAATATTTTTAATAAATATTTTTTACTATGTGAATTTTTACAGGAAAAAATAGAAGGAAGTATTGTGGTGACGATATTATACTAGTTTTTATTTATTATTTATTTTTTTTCTTTAATCAAAGTATTTTCAAAATACATATGTTGTAAGTTATATTACACGAGCAAATAAATGTAACTTTAATTGCAAAATATACGTTATTATGTTATCCTTTTTAAGAAGAAAACATCTACGCAAATTTTGTACATCATATTCTTATTAAAAAATATTCACATTAGATATCCAGAAATTTTTTACTATGTGAATTTTTACAGGAAAAAATAGAAGAAAGTATTGTGGTGACGATATTATACTAGTTTTTATTTATTATTTATTTTTTTTCTTTAATCAAAGTATTTTCAAAATACATATGTTGTAAGTTATATTACACGAGCAAATAAATGTAACTTTAATTGCAAAATATACGTGATTATGTTATCCTTTTTAAGAAGAAAACATCTACGCAAATTTTGTACATCATATTCTTATTAAAAAATATTCACATTAGATATCCAGAAATTTTTTACTATGTGAATTTTTACAGGAAAAAATAGAAGAAAGTATTGTGGTGACGATATTATACTAGTTTTTATTTATTATTTATTTTTTTTCTTTAATCAAAGTATTTTCAAAAGACATATGTTGTAAGTTATATTACACGAGCAAATAAATGTAACTTTAATTGCAAAATATACGTGATTATGTTATCCTTTTTAAGAAGAAAACATCTACGCAAATTTTGTACATCATATTCTTATTAAAAAATATTCACATTAGATATCCAGAAATTTTTTACTATGTGAATTTTTACAGGAAAAAATAGAAGAAAGTATTGTGGTGACGATATTATACTAGTTTTTATTTATTATTTATTTTTTTTCTTTAATCAAAGTATTTTCAAAAGACATATGTTGTAAGTTATATTACACGAGCAAATAAATGTAACTTTAATTGCAAAATATACGTGATTATGTTATCCTTTTTAAGAAGAAAACATCTACGCAAATTTTGTACATCATATTCTTATTAAAAAATATTCACATTAGATATCCAGAAATTTTTTACTATGTGAATTTTTACAGGAAAAAATAGAAGAAAGTATTGTGGTGACGATATTATACTAGTTTTTATTTATTATTTATTTTTTTTCTTTAATCAAAGTATTTTCAAAAGACATATGTTGTAAGTTATATTACACGAGCAAATAAATGTAACTTTAATTGCAAAATATACGTTATTATGTTATCCTTTTTAAGAAGAAAACATCTACGCAAATTTTGTACATCATATTCTTATTAAAAAATATTCACATTAGATATCCAGAAATTTTTTACTATGTGAATTTTTACAGGAAAAAATAGAAGAAAGTATTGTGGTGACGATATTATACTAGTTTTTATTTATTATTTATTTTTTTTCTTTAATCAAAGTATTTTCAAAAGACATATGTTGTAAGTTATATTACACGAGCAAATAAATGTAACTTTAATTGCAAAATATACGTGATTATGTTATCCTTTTTAAGAAGAAAACATCTACGCAAATTTTGTACATCATATTCTTATTAAAAAATATTCACATTAGATATCCAGAAATTTTTTACTATGTGAATTTTTACAGGAAAAAATAGAAGAAAGTATTGTGGTGACGATATTATACTAGTTTTTATTTATTATTTATTTTTTTTCTTTAATCAAAGTATTTTCAAAAGACATATGTTGTAAGTTATATTACACGAGCAAATAAATGTAACTTTAATTGCAAAATATACGTGATTATGTTATCCTTTTTAAGAAGAAAACATCTACGCAAATTTTGTACATCATATTCTTATTAAAAAATATTCACATTAGATATCCAGAAATTTTAGTAAACATATAAAATTAAAGAAACTTTTTTCATGGTTATAAAAAAAAAAAAAAAAAAAAAAAATGGCTATATTTGAAAAGTATGCTTTTCAAAATTATTTTTATATAATGATACACACGAATATCTTATCTTATTTATTTCTATAAAAAAGCATTTGACAAAAAAAAAAAAAAAAAATGTTTATAATATATTTCTACTTCAAGAATTTCTCGATAGTATAATTAAATTAATTGCGTATTCAGCGTAAAGTGCACTTACTAGTGTAGAAATTCAAATTACCCACTAAAAAAATAGATGGAAAAAATAATTAGGGAATAAATCTCAAGAAAATGTTAAAAAAAAAAAAAAAAAAAAAAAAAAAACATAGATAATGACTGGATTTTAAGAAAATATGTGTTCAATGGCTGGACAGTAGTGCATAATCATTTATAAATGTACAAAAATAAATAAATAAAAATAAATACATTAATTTTTAATTGCTTAATTTTTATTCCGATTGCTTTTTGTAACCTTTAAATTGAACATTCATTTATAATTTTTCTCCGTTTTCATAAAATAATTTTTTTGACTTTTCTAGAAAAAATAAATGTAGCTGGATTAATATATATATATATAAATTATGAATAAAACATTTTATTTATTGTAAAAAAAATATGAAAGAAAGTAGCTCTTTTTGTTAGCTTCCGAAAACCATGTAATACTTTAAAACTTTTATTAAAATTAAAAATTTATATCTAGTTATTAATATAATAGACGTATAAGCAAAATTCTTTGAAATTATTCGTTTACGTTTCTGTAGCCCTATTTTCTATAAGTTATATGCGAACCAAACAATGTACTAATATTTAGCACACACATAAAAAAAAAAAAAAAATCTGGTGTGAAACAACCACACGACTTCCATTACACGTATTATATGCATTTTTAGGAGATAATGTGATCTGAAAACATAAAAGTGACCTAAAGAAGTAGAAACCTAAAATTTTTCCGGTAAGAGAAACTTTATACACATATAAAGACATATAAAACGAAGCTTACATATAGCGAAGTAAAAAATAAGAGAAAAAATTCGTACAGCTGCTTTTAAAGGAACGCCCTTGGGAGACCTGAAATTGAGATATTTATACAGGACGCCTATCAATTTTCCTGAACTAACCAACTATATCATTTGAAAGGACATCTAATAGAGTGTTTATATAGCAAATTTGAAGAAAATCATTAGAGCCGTTTTTGAGATACGGACTTACGGTCCCACTTCCGGTTTCCGATCTCCCACTTCCGGTTTTTCAATTTTCACCAAAATTTGGAAATTTCATCTCTACACCAGACGTATTTCAATTCTAAAGTTTCGTAGCTCTATCTTTATTAGTTTCTGAGCTGTAATAGCCAGAAGATTCTCCACATACATACACACACACACACACACACATACATACACACTGAACAATTGCCAAAAACCACATTTTTGGACTCGGGGGACCTTAAAACGTGTAAATCAGTTGAAAACCCGATATCGAATTTTCAGACCGAATACAATACTTCCATTTCCTACGGTAGTAGGGTAATGGAAGTAAAAATATCACAATTTAAAATGCATTTCGAGCATTTTCCAAATATAGCTGTGGTACTAGATATCCAAAAGAATTCGTGCCACTTGGATTAAAAATTAAATTCAAACCGCAATTATAGGCACCTGTGTATAGAAAATTTCATCTATTGACATTCTTTAGATTGCCAAGCATTGCATAGTTGCGCGGCATGTCATTTGTGTGCCGGAAGCAATTCTGCAGAAACTACAATCCTGAAGGGAACATGACTGCTTCAACGGATGTTATATGACCAGATATACTTTATTTCAGTTTGGACAGAAATTTTGCAGATGCTGCTGTCTACAGATAAGATCCGCACTTGGAGACGCATCCGTGATTGAACGCAATGCGCAAAAGTGCATCACGTCGATCTGCATAAGAGATGAGTGCATCCAGTACAAACCTCGAGCTGTGCATTGATCGGCTATTGACTTAGCTCTACTAAAGTAGAATGTGAAGCATGATCTATATCAAACGTGGAAAAAACTAGCGGAAATTTAAATAGTGTTGGAGGCATAAATTCGATTGCATCTGCATAAGCTAGGGAATATTTGGATGCTTTGTAAGTGGGTTCCCCATTTTTTGACTGATGGAACCAAACTGCACCGTCGCTCTTTATTAAACCATTTTATCAGAATTTATTTATTTTGCTCAAATTTGAGAAAAATTATATTTTTTAAGGTTAATTAAACTTAAATAAAGTAAATACAACAAAATTAAAAAAAAAAAAATTACATTCTGTATAAGAAATCTTATCCACCTTGTACGCAGGACACTGAAATAAAGAGGATGGAATTTGCACTTATATGTTTTAGTGTTCTCTTCAATAGTAAAAAGGGCTTTCCGAGTATAAAGTTTTGCTTTATCTGTATAATACTTTCTTAATTACATGATAGTTCTCCAGAAAGAAGTTTCAACAGCAAAGAGAAGATAAACCACGCCCCCTAATGTAATGATTAAACAAAGATTCCATGGAAGAGTGGGAGGAGGTGAAACATATAACACGCTAGCAGAAGCTTATATAAATCATTATATATTCCAGCTGTCAAAATATTCGCACCATTCAAATTCTGATTTCTATATGCTATTTTTCAGCTGTCCTTTAAATAGGATAATGGGATAAAATGGGTTAACTATTTATTTCTATCACGTCATAAGAAAACTTTTTGTCTTGACCAGATATTGACGTCAGAGGAGAAATATGTAATTTCGATTTAAAGTTAAATTTAACCTCACTATGGCGTGCATTTGAAATTTACAGTCAATAAACATGAGTGTGCAAAATTAAGAAAATAAATAAATAAATAAATAAATATATATATATTTCTATTAGATTTAATTGATGAAAATATTCAGCAAAATATACCATGTCCGGGTTTAATATTTGTTTAATAATAGTAATTAATTTTTTTTCTAATATGGCAGACCAAATATATTTCAGTACACACTGTTAAAAATGGTTTCTCAAAAATGAGCAAAATTGCCTCAAAGTAGCTACGAAACAACATATACTTAAATTTAAAAATCACATGTACTCATTTTTGAGTATATTGGCATGCTCAAAAATGGGATTGACCACTATGAATCTTAATATCCCCATTTTTTAACATGTCACTATACTCAAAAATGAATACCGTAATTTAGTGAAGATAAGCCGCGGGCTATCTTTGAAAAAAGACATTGATTTTTGGGGACTGCGGCTTATCTATCAGTGCGAGCTATCTAATAATGCCAAATTCAATTGTCCATACTTCATGGAACAGTCGATCTTCCCCGAAAACGGAAATTTAGTATTGGAGATTCTCGAGCACTGATTCACACTTATAATATTTATTAACTAATAATCTGTTATTTTGATTAATTTGCATATACGTCTGCAGTTCACCATCTTGTTCCCTTGTTTTTGATTTTTTGTATCGTAATTATATACTGGCTTTGTTTTGTTTTATTATTATTATTATTATTATTTATACAGTGCATTTTAAAATAATTTATTACTTTCATTTATAATTAATCTTTTTTATGATTTTATATATATGCCTGGATTTCACCATCTTGTTCACGTGTTTCTCATATTTGTTACATTACATCTGCATACTGGTATAGTTTGATTTTATTTTCTTTATACCTAATTATTTCTTAAATAATTTATTATTTTCATTTATAATTAATAATTTATTATTTTTATTAACTTGCGTATGTGTCAGAAGACTGATATCTTTTTTTCCTATTTATCTGTCACATCATCGTAACAATGCTTGCATAAGCCGTGGTTTACCTTCCGGTGCGGTTTATCTAAGAGCACTGTTTTTTTTTTTTTTTTTTTTTCGCAACATTATAATAAGCTGCGACTTATCTACCAGTGCGGCTTACATACACTAAATTACGGTACATGGGTTTTCAAATTTAAGTATATATTGTTTGAATACAGCGTCGAAAATTGCAATTTTTGACGCCGTGTTTTTACTGTAATTACGCCTTTTTGTGGTAATTGAGTATGAGAATAAAGCTTTTAGCGGTTGCTTTTTATTTTGGTCTGTTATCAGTATAAGTAAAAGAAAAATAAATGAATGAAATTAAAATTTTGTATTTAAATATTCATATACTAGGCTTGAAATTTGAGACTAAAATTTATCAGTTTCTAAGTAGGATATGGGTAGAGGTTGTCTGAATAATTTGAAATATTATTATAGCTTCCATAAGTATTTCACGAATGCAAGTATAATAACTGAATAAATGCTTAAAGGTTGCAGTTCTAATTTAGATAATTCAGCATGCTCTGAATTATTAAGATATTTTACTTATCCACAATTATCGAAAAATTATTAAAATATAAATACATATAGTTTTTTTTTTCTTTTTTTTTTTTTTTTTTTTTTTTTTAACCAAGACATCTAATAATTATTACCTTAAATTAATTTCTCCTTTTTTTTTTTTTTTTTTTTTTTTCCATTTTTGCAATTATTAATCATTTTTTTAATGCTTAATTTCATTGGAATTAAAATATTTTTAAGTATAAACTAAAAACTACTTATAAAATGACATAAAATTTTAAAAGTATTAAAACTAAAATTGATGCAAGTTTTCTAACTTTGGGATTTAGATTATTTTAAGATTTTCATCATTATATTACTTTCTAAATACATTAAACATTACATCTTCATTTGCTTGTCTATTCATTAAAACTATTTTAAAACTATTTTAAATATTTTATAGGATATTGAATACCGAATAAATATATCTTTGATAAATATTTTGATTTATTAAATTTGAAGAATAGATACTAAATCTTTTAGCTAAGCTTTTCTAAGCTTTTCTAAGCTTCATGTTTTATTCACCTAAATAGTATTTAACTGAAATGATGATACATTTACACTCTTTTCATATAGCTTCACTTCTCAAATAACACTTTTGATCATTTTACCTTTGATATATTTGTCATAAGATAGTAATTATACACAAGGTATTAAATGCGAAAAGAATGTGTTTAAAGCAATTAACCCATTTGCATCATAAGGGCATATATGCACGCATTTTGCCTGGCCATTATCACCAGAGCGCATACGTGCGCGCATTTCGCTTAGGCTCTTATCACCAAAGCACATATTATACCCGTGCATATTGGACTCGCAGTCAATGAAGAGTGGTGATCGGAAGCAGCTTCATGGTAAAATAACACGAAAAAGTGGGAAAAAGGAACGATTATGTTTCCGACAGTAGTGAAGAGGTAATTAGACCTACAAAACGCAAACTTTTTACTGCAGTTTCTTTTGATAGTAGTGATAGTGTTCAAAGTGCGAGTGATTTTGAGTAGGAAGAAAAAAATGACAAACCTAAAGTGCAAAAATTGATATATGTTGGTGGTGTAAATAAAAACATAACAAATTTTACCAGAGAGAACGTTTATGAACTGTTTTTGACAAAAGAAATCTCGAACATATTGTAACTGAAACTAATCGATTTGGTGAAAAAGGTCCAAGTTTCAAAGAAGTTTCTGTAGAGAAATTGCAAGTTTATTTTGCATTCATTATATTGACGTCTATGGTGCAAAAACTTACGCTGCAAAGTTATTGGAGTACGGACAAGAGCACTGAAACGCCATACTTCAAAACAGTGATGTCCTGATATAGGTCCATGGTAATTTCAAGAAAATTGTACTATGCTAATAATGAACGTTTTCAGAGTGTTGCTCTCTTACGTAAAATTAGACCAATAACGGGTAAGATAGAGAAAAGATTCAAAGAAGTATTCATGCCAAGCCGAGATATTTCCTTAAATGAGTCTTTGAAATGTAGAAGCAGAATTCTTTTCATTCAATATAACAAAACAAAGACAGCCCGATTTGTAATAAAATACTACAATCTACGCGATTCGAGAACAAAAAATATTCACAATTTTAGGGTTTATGTAGGAAAGGATAAGTGTAAAAAATGTTGGTGCTAAGAACAAATTTTTCATTTTCCCGTGTGATGCAAATGGGTGACAAGTATTATTTGTTCGAAGATCTTTAAATTGAGTTTGTTTTACAGAAATTTAACATTATCTGACAATATTTAATTCTAATGAACTCTTTCATTTAATAGATCAAATATTTGTCTATACATTTCCAATGCAATTCGCATAATCATAAAAATTTTGGTTCATAAAAGTGATTGACACAACAATGAGATGAAGGTATGTTATATCGCATATCAGTTCGTAAAAGAATATGGATTGCGGTGTAATCCTCACATTATCACAATTAAATTATGAAATCTTTTTCCGAAAGTAATTTTAATACAGGTACATGAGGTTTTATAGTACTTACAAAACCGTAAACATAGCAGCTGTGCAAGTCTTCTCGTTTGAATCGAAAATATCCTTATGGCGATTGATTTTACATAGCGTCCTTAAAGCAGTCCAACTACAATAATAATAATGATAATAAATAAATAAATAAATAATGAAAAACATCGAAATAAAAATTGTTCTTCCCTGTAAAATTGTCTTTCCTTTTCCTTTTTTTACTTTTTCCAAAAAGACGAAATTAAAAATTAAAAAAAAAAAAAAAAAATATATCTCATGAACACCATAAAAAAATTGTAATTATTTGTAATATTGGAATTAAATTTGTATTATAATATAAGGTGCGCTAAAATTGTAATTTAAAATAGTAATGTTTGTAATAATGTACTTTAAGATAAGGGTTTTAGAAGATATTACTTACTTTCTTCTATATAGATAAGAAGAAAATACTGGTTTCGGGAAAATTTTCGACCTCCGGTTTTTGATGTATTTACGCGTTTTAAGATGTCCTTAACAAGATTTGATCATATTTGAAAAATATGCGTCTGTCAATATGTCTGTCTGCCTGTGTATTAGTGCGTGTGTGTGTATCATACATTTTATAGACTCTGTATCTCACAAATCAATGAATTAATTTTAACCACACTGAGAAAAAATTCTGTAACCGTCATCTAGAATCTGATTGTAGCTCTAGAAAAAATAGTTCCATGTCATCCTTATAAATTCTAATCCCCTTGGAACCCAAGTTCTAGAAGCCTTTATTAGAATTCTAGAGCGTTTGCCTATATTCTCGAAAGCAAAGTTATTTAAAAATCTATGCAAATAAATGAGACTACAAGACAAGGTTTCAGCAACTATAATCTTGGTGTGTGACCAAATTCTAGAAAATCAAGCGAGAATTTCTCGCAATACAAAAGATTCAGAATATTCGGAATATTAAAAGTATTGTTTCACCATCTAGAAATGTGTAAAAAAGAAATTCTTGACTATTTTGTCTATTCAGTTTATTGGCGTGCCTTATGCGCAAAGTTCGGAAATCTATATTTCTAGTTAAGGGATTTAGAAAATGGCCACTTATTCATTCTAGAGGAAGGCGGTATATTTTTTTTCTCAGTGCAAAAGAAAATCGTGTTTATGTAAAAGCATCTCTTCCCCGCCCCCTCAGGGGCGGAAGTACCTCCGGAGTGGTGTAAATTTTCACTATGGGTATCTCTTGAAAGAATTCGTCAATACCTTTACAATGAATGATTGAACCATTGATCTGTGGAAATTTAAAATAAGGCTATCATTTTTTCTTTTTCATTTTTAACAAAATTCAAACTTAGAAAAAAATTACATGTTTTTCTGAAGCTGATAAAAATTGACTTTCTTTCGGCATTTAATATTACATTTTTCGGAGATAAAAAATCGTCAGAACTCATCATGGAACTTAATTTTAATAAATAATAATTTAATAAGTTCTATTTTCTGCGTGATTTTGTATAAGATTATATAAAGGAAACTCTGGTAATTGTCATAATATACTAGTATTTAAATATAACCATATGGAAAATTATACCCTGGGTTAATTTATTTGATAATGTTTAAACAGAAATAAAAACATTGCGCTAGTATGTTTAAAAAAAAAATCTATATAATAATAATAATAAAATAATAACTTTTAAACTCATCAATATCATGAATATTGAAAGGAGATAGATAAATAAACAACAAAAAATAACACGGTGTGTCACTCACACGGATTTCTCTTACCCTGAAATTTAATACTATAAATACAGGTTGCAGATTAATAGGTAAGATAACGAGTACTGTTATGTAAACCTGTGTTAAACAATTAAAATTAGGCTTCGGAAGAGTTTTGTATGATAATTAGTTCTGTGTGAGGTGGGCTGCCGCCCCCTTCAACCCCCTGTTTCATTAATGCACCTACATTTATATAGAATTTAATTCGGCTATTAAAAAATAATTCTGTTAAAAAAATTAATTAAATTAAATTAAATTATTATTTAAAACAATTATCTTTTATGATAATGCAGACGATTTCCATATTAGAGAAATAGTATAACACTAAATATTCAAAAAAAGTCCATTTTATTCTCAATATTTAATATATATATATATACACGATTTTTTTTCTACGTTTTTTTTTATTTAAAAGTAAAAAAAAAAAAAAAAATGATAACTTTGTTTTAAATTATCGCAGATCGATGGCTCAACCATTCGTTTTAAAGGTATTGGCGAAATCTTTTGAAAGATAACCATCATGAAAATTTACTCCCCTCGAGGGGAGACTTCTTTCCAGGGGGGAGGCGAGGCTCCTACATACACAATTTTTTTCCCAGTTAACTATCTCTATTACAAAAAATATATATTCGTTTCATTTGGTTTAGTGCAGTCTATAGATGTTAAACTCTACATACCTGCAATTTCCCTCATAGACGTAATGTATTTGAATATTTTTGAATGTCCCTGTACACGAACCATTTGCTTGATCTTAACGAAAAGTTTAGTGTGGCATCCTTATATGATACACATTTAGAATACCAAGTTTGAACTTTCTGCCATAATTTGTTTTTGAGATATGCTGATAACAGTCAGACAGACACACACACAGACACACACACACACACATACACACAGACCATTTGCTAAAAACATGATTTTCGTATTCAGGGGACCTCAGATCATGTAAATATAACAAAAACTCGCGTTGGAAAATTTGGCCTAAAAACAATACTTTCTCTACCTTATGGGTAAGAGAAAGTAAAAATTAAGCAACGCCTTTAATGACAAAGGAAATAATACTATTATTATTATTTACTTTCGCGTTGAAGACACACTTTTTTTTTTCCTGCGATTATACAACAATCTCATAAAAACTATCTAATATTAATATCAATGTCACATAAAATATTAATATCTTTAAAAATTCGAACTAAAATAAAATTGATTTCATAAAATTTTTAAAGTGAATTTGAAACATCAGATCTAAAATAAATTGAAAATTTTTTGATAAGAACTTTTTTTTTTTTTTTGCGTGTTATTAAAGGAAGGTCTAGTAGTCACATGAGAATTATGTAATAAAACTTTGTTTCTACACGAAGGAAAATAAATTGTATATTGTTTCAAGAAACTATTCCCATGATAGCTCTTATTTCACGATGTATTTGCTTCTTATCTCTATACTTCTGCCTCAGTAAAAAAACGTACTTTTTGTGTACAGATTTTTACTCATATACCAGAAAAATTTCAATATAGGTAAGATTTTTACACACTGAATTGTGCAGAGCTGAACAATGTATAGTGTTTCTAAAAATTATTAAGTTAATATATGAAATTGCACATCTGTTTCTAAAATTATGTAAGTAAGTCACACACACACACAAAAAAAAAATATGTATTTTACTACATTGGGTTAAAATTTATACCATTGTATATGTTACAAAAATATTTTATGCAAAAATATGAAAATCAAACAGAAAACTTACAAAATTAATTTCCAAAAACTATATGACTTAAATTATGTGAAAACGTGTGAAATTAAGGTTACAATTTATATATATATATATAGGCTACAATTAAGCATGGTGCTAGTTTTAAGCATGAGATCAATTGATTACTCGAGTGTTTGAAAGTTGACTGAAAAATGCAAATTCTTTCATTTTCATATATTTCTAAGTATATACAGCCATTTGCATCTATGTGCAAATATTTTTGCAACTTCTTAATAAATATTTAACTAAAATAATGACCTTGATAGTTTTTAAAAATATCTCCGTATTGTTTTAAGAGAATTATTAAGAATTGTTGTATCCATAAAGAAAAAAGATAAGAAATTATCGTGTGCATCCCGATAAATCATGACTTTTCATTTCTTTTCTTTTTTTTTTTTTTTTTTTTAAAGTTCAACATTTTTCTAAGTACACTTTTTTATTAGCATTACTTACAA
Source organism: Salticus scenicus (assembly GCA_963930645.1). Taxonomy (NCBI): domain Eukaryota; kingdom Metazoa; phylum Arthropoda; class Arachnida; order Araneae; family Salticidae; genus Salticus; species Salticus scenicus. The sequence continues at coordinate 103,393,860 of OZ005662.1, read as the reverse complement.
ATGTCTTATTCAGTTAATATTTGTGATACGACATTAAAAGTATTTTAATTACAGATGTTATTTTTCTTCTTGTCTTTTTTATACCCATTTGTTTTTGAAAAACTTTTTTTGCAACAATTTGCATCCTTCTAATGTAGTTAATTTTAAATTTATAACAATAACTAATTGTACATTTTACCAATTTGCACACAGGAATGCTGTGAGGTAGACGTAGCATCGAGTTGAGGAGTTCGCCAAAGGAAGTCAGTATTAAATGTCTGTTGCGGATGGGGAAAAGTCTAGCTGCATCCAGCATACTATATTGAAGGTGTAGGGTAAAGGTGATTTTAGGTTATGAGGTTGAGACGTCAGAACGTCACCACAGTTGTTTTAATTAAGCTGGATCCAACAAAGTAGAAAGTGGGGACGGTTAAAATCGCTACGTCGCCTGTGACTCGGTGAAGGTTGAGGTCAAGTTAGTTTTGTGTCGGCAGGGTGCTGCAATATAAGACTTAGATTTTGAATATTAGATAAATTAGAAGTGATTTTTAAAAGGACGGATGGAAATGTAGTGAAAGGAGGGTGTAGGAAGAAATATAAAAATGGAGATGGTTTTAGTAGATGGTGTGGATGTTTTAAGATATTATAGTGGATAGTGATGAATCTTATTTTGGCGAATATCGAGAAGTAGAGTTGTGGAGATTTAGTTGCGTGAAGTTAAGTAGTGATGAGTGTTGGTGTGCATATCTACTAGCATTCGGAAAGGTAAAGTTGGGTCTGAAGGGTATCCTCTGATCCATCGTGAAGTCGTAGTAGCGGAGTACGAGTGCAACCGTCTCTACACCTTCGACTATCTGCTGGGGTGAGATATTTAAGATTATCTAATTAAATTGTTGTTTCATATATTTTGGGTCTAGTTCATATATTTTGATTAAGTAATACGCTGACTGAGCTAAGTTTTATTACCAGGCCGCCCTCCCATTAATCTGGTTCAAATAAACTCTTATTGTTTGTTCAATCCAAGTCTCTGGTTCTCTTAGTAATCTTATTAAGTATTTAAGTTAAGATGGAGTTTGCAGGAACGCAAACTCCACAAGGTAAGCATGAAGTGTCTAGCATAGTTATTAGGATTTACATAGATTGGGAAAGAAGATTGAAAAGGATTAGTTTAAAGAAGTAGCTAGGTGAAATGAAGCGAAAGGTGATATCTATTTTGAGGGAGTTTAAATAGTGTGGTATCTGCGTCGTTAAGTGTGGTGTACACTATATAAAATATGCCCTATTTGCTACCAGAAATTCTCTACAATTTGAGAAAATACGTTCTGACAACGTAATTTTTTCTAAAATTACACGTATTCTCTGAAATAACAGAGAATTTCTGGCAGCAAGTAGGACATATTTTTTACAGTGTATGGAATACAGAATTATGAGCTATTGCGGTTTATGCAGTAGTGAATATTAAGTTATGAGTTGGAGGATAGCGTTTTTTACTTGTTTATATTCTGGAATCGGATCGGATGTTGATCGACCGTGACGAAGGAAGTGTCAAGGGCTAGTTTTGGATGAGATTAAGTCACACTGTACGTTCTGGAAGTTATCTTTAAGTTAAAAGCACTCTCCGAAATTAGGAAGTATATTAAAGCCACAAGTGGTGAGTATTATTTATTTACAATAGTTTTAATTTATTTAAGTAACGATTTCACGAGTTCTTGAATCCTCCCCTACATTCTTATTCTAAGGTAGAATAAACTTTGAATGATTTTATGACTAAAGTTTCTTGATTGTCTCTTAAATTAATCATTTCTTACAATGACTTAAGTTGAAACCGGAGCAAAAACCTTACATTGCAACATTATTTTTAAATTTCTGTCACTAAAATATTTAATAACATGATGACTGATATATAAGGAAATCTATTTTTAATTAATTATTGTACGTACTGAATGTAGTTGAGCATCTTTCGTTTTCATTTGCAGTTATCCATTAGTATGTGTTCTATTCGGCAATCGTTATTATCTGAACACCCTTTATCACCAGCTTTAATCTTTTCTACTTGAAATGATTCGTATCAGTCTTCAATTATAAATCATATTTCTGAATTTTTAATACATAGAAAACAGAAGCTACTTGTTTTACTTGGCGAGTTTAAGCCTTTTCTATACTAAACATCAATATGACCAAAGAATAATTTTTATTTAAAAAATTAAAATTCCTAAATTAAAAATGCATTTTTATTTAATGTTAAGGTTTATAAAATTTTTTGTACAATCTCTATCTTAGATGATGGACATACACGAACTAATTCAAGTAGAGCAAAATTTAAAAAATATGTTCGTTTTGTACAAAAATAGAAAAGAAGTTAACAATCATTAACAAATTAACATTTTTTACAAGATAAAAAAATTATGTGTGAAACACATTCGGATACCAGTAAACAGAATATTTATCTAAAATGTTATGAAATGAACATTTGTATGCATTTTACAATTTTAATTTCCAATCCCCATCGTTTCTGCTAATTTCTTTTGAGAAAATGTTTAATGTTTATGTAAAATTTTTAAATAATTTTATAAGAATAAATAACATTTGTCATAATTTTATTCCAAATAATTTCAAGTATTTTAAATTCTAAATTTTATTTAATTTATTAAACTATTTTTACAGGAATTAGGTATATTTATTTCAGATAAAATATGACAAATGGAAATTCTTTAATGTTATTATTTTCGTATGGTGTTTTGAGAGTAAGGTCGATTGACTACTCTAGTGTCCAAGGACGGAGGTTGAATGCCCTCCGTAGGAGTCTCTCTAAGGAATATTAGCCCGCATTTATGCAAGTTTCGTAGAAAACCACAGAAAAATCCGAAGGCTAAACCGACGAGTGCAACCTGAGAGCGACTCCGGCACCTCACGTCTACCAGGTTTCAGCGCAGGACTCCTAGTCCGCAGTACTAAGTAAGGATAAACAAAAATTTACATTTTAAGTTTCTCTTTATATTTTATTTATTTTTTTAGAAAGTAGATCAATTTATTTGAAAGAAAGTACACGAAATGAAAATGATTTTTTGCTTTTCTTTTACATTAGTTTACCATTTTAACTTGTATCTGATTACAAAACGGAATTCACTTTTATTTCTTATTTTAAACAAAATTCTTTTATGACAGAACTTCAATTATTAATTTTTAAAGTGCAATTTGTTTTACTTCTAGTTATCTATTTGTTTTAAAATAAGGATAATATACAATAATATAAATTTTTTTTAAAGAAAATTTTGCGCGTTATAGGCACAACTATATATACGAAAACAGAAATAAGAAGTTGAATTGACAGGATAAATGTTGACACAAAGGAAAAGAATTCGTGGGGAAAAATAAAAAAGATAATTAAAAAAGTAAAGATAATACATAATTTTATTTACAAAGGATTAAAATTCATTAAAAACAATTAAAATTTACCTTACATTAAATCCTTTTAGAAAATGTTGTTGTCGTCAAGCTCTGATGATGGCTCCGGTCGGGGCCGAAATATATTAGCTCTTCATTTCTTAAAAGGATTTAATGTAAGGTAAATTTTAATTATTTTTAATGAAAGTAAAGATATTTAAAAAGAAAAGGCATGGTACCCAAGAGTAAAAAAAAAAAAAAAAAAAAAAAAAAAAAAATCAACAGAAACCTTTATAGATATATGTATATATACTAGCTGACCCGACAAACGTTGTTTTGTCATATAAATTATTTCTAGAGAATATTTTGCAAGAAAAAAATAACTAACTTATTGTAAGTGTGTAAGGATGTGGTATATAAGTGAAACAGGTATGGAGCGCTGTAAACGGTGACTGTGAATTCCGATTATAACGTAAAAGACATAATTACCGAAATTTTCGTTACTTGCTTCTTGCTACTTGCTACTTGCTACTTTCTACTTGCTACTTGTTATTTAAAACCTCCGCTGAATGTCGAACAGCACAAAATTTTATTTCATACGGCAAATATTTCAATTGTAAATATAAACCATTCTCGAATCCACCTGAAGACACACAAAAAATTTCATTAAAATCGGTCCAGCCGTTTAGGAGGAGTTCAGTGACATACACACGCACAAAAGTATGGGACCCCTTTGGTGACTTAAAATATTTTAAGTCATTTTTGTGATGAATTGAAATGGCTATCTCAATTGAAAAACTAGATCTTGGCGAGAAGCGTCCGAGCTACTTCGGTGCCAAATTTCAAATTTTGCCAAAGGGATCCGATACTAAAGGTGTTCCATACAAAAAAAAAAAAAAAAAAAAAAAATATATATATATATATATATATATATATATATATATATATATATATATATATCAGTGACATACACACGCACAAATGTATGGGACCCCTTTGGTGACTTTAAATATTTTAAGCCATTTTTGCGATGAATTGAAATGGCTATCTCAATTGTGGAACTAAAGATCTTGGCGAGAAGCGTTCGAGCTACTTCTGTGTCAAATTTCAAATTTTGCCAAATCTTGCCAATTTTGCCAAATCTTGCCAATTTTGCCAAATTTTGCCAATTTTGTCAAATTTTGCCAAATTTTGTAAATCAAAACCATTCTCGAATCCACCTGAAGACACACAAAAAATTTCATTAAACTCGGTCCAGCCGTTTAGGAGGAGTTCAGTGACATACACACGCACAAAAGAAATATATATATAAAGATATATATAAATAAAGAATATTTTTTAAACCTTAATTGTCGAAGCTGAGTGTTGAAATAAAAGAGACTGAATTAAAACGAAGAAATGGCCAGTGAGTTTGATTTGTATTTTATTATTATTATTTTTTTTTTCAACTCTAGATAAAACTGGATATAGGATGGATAACTCTAGATAAAAGTTATTTTTAAAGAAAGATAATAATAGTAATAATAAACAAAAAAAGAGTTCCGTAATTACTTTGTTGTACACCATATGTTTTTAATCGAATGTTAATTTCTGTTTAAGAACTAATATTATTTAATATTTATTATTTTATTGGTATAAAATATCGTACTATTTATATCGTCCAATTTTTTGTCGTTAATTTTTCATGTATCTTTAAAAAAAAAAAAAAAAAATCTGTTTATAAAACTTATTAGTTTTTTAGTACGACGAATTGTATTATTTCTTTCAATTTGCTGTTTTTGCATCATTAGTAATGTTTATCTCTCACATTCAACAAATGTGCAAACATTATTATTCTTTATCTCAATATATAATCTAAAGATTGTCATTGTATATCTGTCCGAATTATTAGATTTTATCAAAAACTGGTACACTTATTAATCAAAACAAAATCTAGCTAACGCCGTAATTAATAGTTCATTCGGATAATCGGTTCAAAAGATATTAAATAAAAATACTATTTTAAGTTTTAAATTATAAAGTAAAAGAAACAAAGAAATAAACAAGCAAATAAATAAATAATAATATTTAATGCCAATAATAATAATAATAAATAATAATAATAAAATAAGTAAGCAAGGAAATATATTTCTTTTCATGTCGAATATAAATGAACGTTCAAACACTTTTTTAAATAATAAAATAAATTTGAGAAACATCGTGATAAAGAAATGGCACAGCTTCAGTGGAAAATCCCTTAGCAAAATTTGAAAGTTGACACCAAAGTAACTCAGATGTCTCTAGTTAAAATCTTCACTTCGTAAATGCGTTAGCCACTTTAACTCATAGTCAAAATGACAATAAATAAACAAATAAAAAATTAAAGCCACCAAGAAGTTCCTTTGCTAAATCTATAGTACAAAAAAAATAATAATAAGAAGAAGAAGAAATGAATTTAGTAACCGATACTAGGGAATGAAACATTGTTACCGCATGTCTCTATATGAAATAATAGGTTAAAATAAATCCTATCGTGCTCACTTAAATTATATTTATTACTTTGAAAAAGAACACACTTAAATTTATTTGTTGTTTTTTCATTTCATTATATTTCATGCATATTCGATATTCAATGCATTATTATCTCTTCGACGAGCATTACTTGTATAATCATGCATTGACAATATCATACGATCTTACACTGTATAATAGCTTCAGTTCTGAATAATATCATGGAATTCGGAGGTGATGGAACAAATATAACAAGCTCACAACAATTTTGACACTTCTCTAATATTGCTTAATTTCTATCCCGAATGACACGCAAATTAAATAATTATTGGTTAAAATAACATATTAACACCAGTTCTCTTTAACAATTATGAAATGTAAATGACTGCATGTGCTTGCTTCTCTTAACATGATGATACTCTTTATGTAATAATGATACCTTTGAATGTGAGAATTCTAATATTTAAATTATGTTATGCATTGCTTTTGGCAGTCCAGTGACACTGAATAATTTATTGATTTCCGTATACTATGTTGCGATGTGTGGTAAAATAGGTAGTCCAGTGTTTATAAATCATATTAGGTACTGAAGCAGGATATTGTTCGAAATGAGTGCAGTATCCTTTAAAAATTGGGTCAGCAATGTGAGATTATTCAACGCTTGATTAAAGTATTCAACATATATAGTTGCGCTTGATTACACTATCCAACCTATATTTTACTTCTGGTTTAAAGCGAATAATTTCTCACACATTTTTAAAAAAAAAACCTTAATTGATATTCAGAAATATCATATTACATAAATCTTTTAAGATATATCATGAGAAGTTTTAAATCAATGTTTTTTATTTTTTACTTTATATAATTTTTACACATAAAATATTAATGATTGAACTAATTTCAATAGTTACCATAATCTATTGAACAGATTTCATGATTAGAAATAGTTATTTTTTTACGAGGTGGCCAAGAATACATAAAAATGGAAATAAATTGTCATATCTGGGTTTTTTAAGATTCTAACACTATCCTAATATATCTCTCGACTCTCTACAAACTGCAAATTTGGTTAGAATATCTCTAAACTGACATAGGTTATTGAAATTCCTATGGAATATTCCTTATTGAAAATGGTATAAGTAGAATAACTCGTTTGTGTGTAGGGGCATCAAAATAATTTCAATGCATTGCTTATTTAAGTCTTCAAGAAAAATCCTTATAATATAACTATTCTAAGAGTATTGAAATGGTAATATGTTTGATATATATATATTTGGTAACATAGTAATAGAATACAGGAAAACAAAGAATGGAATGCCTTCAAAATCTTAAATAATAATAATAATAATAAATAACCCAGTTAAATAATTAGTGACATAAAAAAAACATTAAAACATTAACGAGTAAATGCTTAAATAAAGATATAAAAATACCCATTCATCTTACGTAAAAAAATTTCTATGGAGAGTCCGTTTTTGACAACTTAAAATACGATACCCTACAACAAAGCGCCCAAACAAAAAAGTACTAATTATTAAACACAGAATGAAACCACATATGAATTTCAAAAGTGTTTTAAAGATATTAACGCAAATTCATATTTTCAGTTATATCCTATTCATGTTAAATTCGTAAATTAGTATACATTCTTAATAATATAATGTTCGTGAAGAATCCTTGAATATAGGATTATTTTTGTGCATACGCAAAATAGTGAAATCGAAATCAGCGCGCAGATTTCACAAACATACACCAAAAATATTTTACACCAGGAAAAATGAATCAGATTTTTCTTTAAATGAAAAATTATTATTAAAAATTATATATATATATATATATATATATATATATATAATATATATATAAAAATTTGTCCCCACCCCACCCCCCCCCCCAAAAAAAAAAAAAAAAAAAATATTTCCGAAAAGCTGATTTAATGAAGGGGTGAATTTCAGACGATATGTAATCAGTACGACTCCAACTGTTAATATAAACTCGTCTGAAGCATAGATATAGTAATAAGACATAGATTGATCAGCGAAAGGGAATAAGTGATACCTTTTTTCTCGGGAAATGTCACTCTAATGGCTGTCTTTTCCCGAGTAAATTACACACAGGAATACACACGGATAATTTAGTAAATAAAATTGATCAATAATTTATTTACTAAAGGTGAATGAAAAACTCCAGATACAGTTTCAAATTCATTTTTCTTTTTTTCAATACTTTCTAATGGCTGATTTTAGAACTTTTTTTCGGCATCAAAAATTTTTGCTCGATAACATGGGGATGATAGATCTATATATATTACTATATCTATGGTCTGAAGTCTTCACTCTTTGACAGAGATTCTAACGGTCTAGAGCAGAGTTGCCAAATTTGGCCTTTTTATTATTCAATAGTCACCATTAATTTTGAGAAGTGACATTTGATATACATAATACACTATCAATCTTCGAAGTGATTAGACAAACCTTACAAATAAAAATTATTGGTGACTATTGAATAAAAAAAAGAGGCCAAATTTGGCAACCTTGGTCTAGAGACGTTACTTGATGACAAACACCATGTCTACATAGCCGCTTCCGACAACTCTACAACAAAACACATAGTTGGAATTAACTACATCGTCAGTAAATAAATAAATAATAACTATATAAGTAAATATGTCAGTTTGCCAGGTAACTGTTTTTGGCCCTGACAACAGACAAATGAATTTATGTTTTTTACTCAAATTCGTTAAAAGAGGCTTCGAAATGCTTTTAATCTTTGAAAATACGCACTTACTTGAAATCTGCATTAAAATATGTGTATTTCAACTAGAGTGTTTGACATAAGCAGTAGAATGGCAGCAGTGGAAGAACATCATTTTCCATAAAAAGTCCATATTTAGTGAACAAGATGACTCTAGAATTTTTGACATGTACTATAGAATATTGTGGCAATAGAAGCATATAATTTCCTATTTAAAAGCAAGACTTAATCAAGAAATACTAAATTGTTCGACAAAAGCAGAGGCGTGGCAAAAGTGAGATAACATAATTTTCTGAAAAAAAAAAAAAAAAAAAAAAAAAAATCCAGATTTAATTTGCAACGTAACTCTAGATTGTTCAACATGTACAGTAGAGTGGATATAGCAGGATAATGTAATTTTCTGAAAAAAAGAAAAATCGATATTTAATCTGATAGGTGATTCTAAATTGTTTAATATGAGCAATAACTTATCAATAGTTGGAGATATTTTCTATAAAAAGTCGAGATTTAATCTTCAACGTAATTCTAAAATGTTCGACAAAAGCAGAAGAGTGGCAATAGTGCGAGAATATATTTTTTTGAAAAATAAAAGGGAAGGTTTAATCTGCAATGTGACTCTAGAGTGTTTAACATGTACAGTAGCGTGGAAATAGCAGGATAATGTAATTTTTTGAGAAAGAAAATCGATATTTAATCTGTTAGGTAAATCTAGAATGTTTAACATGAGCAATAACATGGCAAGAGTTGGAGAAAAACATTTTCTGTAAAAAGTCGAGATTTAATCTTCAACTTAATTAAAAAAAATTCGACAAAAGTGGAAGTGTGGCAGTTTTGGAATGTTTAATATGAGCAATAGCATGGTAACAGTTGGCGAATAACATTTTCTGTAAAAGTCAAGATTTAACCTTCAACAGAATTATAAAATATTCGACAAAATCAGAAGCGGGGCAGTAGAATAAGATCATAATTTTATGGAAAAATATCAAGATTTAACCCTTTGTACTCGGCATATTTTTCTATTTTGAACAGTAAGACACGCCTTTTGGCATTCCTTTAAAATGCCACACGTATAGTTTCCAACTTACTACCTTCTGGCTACCGAAAAATTGTAATAATTTGTTTTATTTTACTTCATCATTAAATAAAATAATTCTTTCTGTTAAAATTTTCCGATAGACGAAAGGTCGCCTATAGTTACACGTTTTAGAAAAATAACATTTCATTTGCAGAGGAACACCTTAAGGCGTGGCTCAATTTTTAATGTCCCCTCAGAAGGGACATACGAGCGATAAAGGCTCTAGAATGTTTGACATGTACAGTAGCGTGGAAATAGCAGGGGAATGTAATTTTTTGAAACAAAATTTCAATATTTTATCTTTTATAGGAACTCTAGATTTTTTATTATGTGCAACAACATGGCTATAGTTGGAGTATAACATTTTCTGTAAAAAAGAATTGATTTAATCTTCACCGTAATTCTAAAATATTCGACAACAGCAGGAGCAGCAGCAGTGGAAGAACATAATTTTCAGAAAAAAGAGTCAAGATTTAATCAGGAATGTGAATCTAGAGTGTAAAACATGTATAGTAGCGTGGAAATGGTCCGACAATGTAATGGCAATAGTAAGAGAATAACATTTTTTGTAAAATCTGGGTTTAATTTTCGAAGTAATTCTAAATGTTTGACAAAAGCAGAAGTGTGGCAATAGTAGGAGAAAACAATTTTCTGAAAAAAAGTCAAGATTTAGTCTTCAGTGTGACTCTAGAGTGTTTATACAATGAAATATTTTGTGTTATGTCTCGACATGTACAATAGCGCATAAAAGTTCATAACTCTACAAATGGTAATTTTCATTATACTTAAAAAATAAACGTTATATTATTCCCTTATCAAAAATATTTAAACATGAAATTTACACTGGCCTACAGTGGTTTGGTAACAACGGTCAAATTATTTTTTTTGTTACTAATTCCAATTTTTATTTAAATATCTGCAAGTAAAAATGTCCCACCACGTCACATTGTTTTGTTAGAGAATCAGAAAATGGCAATTTTTACGATTTTGTATGATTTTCACAGTATCACAGGTGGTAACCCTTCCTGATGGCAACCCAGAGTCCTGGCAACTCAGAGTCCAGACAACCATGTTTGTTCCATTTTTTTTTTTTGTTAAAGTATCAGAAACGGGCAAATTTCACTATTTTTTTTTATGATTTTTACAATACAGTCGACAACAAAAGTATCCGAGCACTAACCAATAATTCCGATGTCAAAGAAGTACATTAAATACTATTTTGTTAAATAAATCTTTTTCGAATCGTACTCGTAGCTAATTTCATTTCTGTTACCCTCCCCCCCCCCCCAACAACAACAAAAAAAAAATTGTCGTCTAGTGTTATTTATTACAATATATATATATATATATATATATATATATATATATATATATATATATATATATATGTGTGTGTGTGTGTGTGTGTGTGTGTGTGTGTGTTCAACTGATCCTAATGTATCCCAAGTTTCTAATATGTTATGAAAATAATCACGTAAGCTATGCACATCATTTTCCGTAGACAAGTGTGACACAGAATTTATGAGAAAAATGCAATTTTTTTCTGCATTTAAAACAGCTCAAAACAGTTTCAGTGGGTAGATTATGATGGATTGAATATTTCTGCACATTATTTCACGAGAAAAGTGAATAATTTGGTTACAATTTGGCGTAGATTCATTATTATTATGTGAGTATCCAAGCATATTTATGTAAATTGACTACAGAAAAAAAAAATTATATACAAACAAAATACAACTATAAGCAACTTTAAACAATATTATTGTAAAACAAATTTATTGTTTTGTAAAAACAATGTTATGTAAGGGGAAAATATTTTACATTGATTACTTTAACGTATATAATGACAGCATTTCACAAACATAAGTAAAAATTTTCTTAATTATTGTTTGTTTTAAAGAATTTCTTATTTTTGAATAAAATTATACAAAATTATGTAACTAGGATGTATTTGAATAATCAATGTAATTTGAATAGATTAATCAAAACAATGTACATTCTCCCTACCTAGATGATTTTGCGATTGAGAATATTGGAGAAGCTGTTATTGCTTTATCAATTATAAATCACATTCCATAATAATCACGGCAATGAAAAGGCTTATCATATTTTAGCTATATAAATCAATATTAGTATCTCTTCATTAGAGTGGACAAAGTATCCTGCAATTTGACTCTTCTTGATGGCTTTAAAGGACAACTGAGCAATTGGCATTCTAAATAATAGATATCAGAGCTGTTCTCTGAAAATGAGTCCAATACGAATTTCTGAATAACAATAGTTTGCCTCATTTTCATTTATAAAGTTCTGTATAAACAGTAATTATATTTCAAAATTGTTATAATACTGAAATGAGTTATTGTTAACTCATTTGCTTTATTCCAATATACTTGAATAATGAGCTGCAGACCATGTCTTTCAAAAGCCATTTGTGTTTGAAATTTAATTCGGAAAATTATAGTATAGTGATGTTATTAATTAACACTAGAATAGTAAAGTAATAAATTTATGCATAATATGTGATTTAAAAATTGATTTATCTGTAAAAAATAAGAATATATATACATATATCAAATTATAGAATAATTTTTTATCATTTTTTTCATGGTATTTTTCGTTATTTAAATGTAACTACGTTTGTATTGCATATATCATAAAGAAATTGACATTTCTTAATCACATGCGTTCACATACACACACGTTATATATATATATATATATATATAGTGTATGGTATGATTAAAACTTGAACATATGTAGTAAAAATTAATAACTAAAATGGTGATATTTCAGCAGATATTCAATATTTTCATATTTTGATAGTATGTCGTGGCTGATAGGTTACGTAAAATTTTCTAAAAATGACATGAAATGAAACAAGTTATAATCTAATAGAACAACGTCTAATGAATATGGTCGGTGGGGTAAAACATACGTTAGAAAGGTTTCTTTTAAGGTTTCTTTAACTCGGTTTGCAGTATCTGGTTTGACATTGTAATTAAACAGAATGGCTTTCGCATGTCTCTGGGCATATTGCGTGCGTTTGATTTTAGTTCGCGACTAAAGCTGTGTAATTGTGCTTTGCAAAGTTGAGATTTCGCTATTTGACCCGGTTGAAGCACCACATTGACTTGATCCAATCAAATGCACAGCATAATTTTCTTATCATGAATATCTGGTTTTGACATTCATATTAATAGTTTGTCGCAATGCGCTCAAACTTCTTTCAGGTGGTCGTAACAAATACATCTTCGTCAGCAGTCGCAGCTATGAATTCAGGTGTCAATACTTTCCTGATCACACAGGTTGTTTAAACGCTTACCAACAGTTTACGTATATACATTTAGGGTCACTCATTTATCACTCATCTAAAAATCGTTGTTTTTGAATTGTCAAAAACAATTTATGCTATGGTGACCAGATTAGAGTACCTTTATAAATTAAAAGTGTTAATAATTATTACAATTCTCTAATTAGGAATATAATTTTATATTCTTCTTAATTGTAAATCGAAATGCTAACAATTATGATAAATAATTTTCCTGTGTTTGTTTTTTTAACCCGGGGGAACGCGCGCATATTTTTTTACGCGGGGACGCGCGGTGGCTCTCTCAGACCCGGCTAGCTTTTTCCGTTAAATAATACTACTGGGAATGGCTTTTATCTCATTAAATGCATTTTCTAAGAAAGAACAGACCAAAGCATACAGAAAAAATGAATAATTAAAAATATGCTTACAATTTAATCACATTCTTTACATATGTAAGTAGTGTGTTCACTACAGATATTTTTATCGCACTTAAGCACAACAAATTGCAGATTTTTATCCTTATTTACTTGGAAAAATATGACATCTTTCCCTCTGGCCACATTTCTTCCTTGTATGTCCTATATCGCTTCATTTTACTCTAAAAATATCGCCACCTCACTAAAACAATTGGGCTGAGGTCGGAAAAATCGAAGATGCGCGTCGGGCCTGAAAGACCCGAAAATCCAATATATCTACTAACCGGAAATTCAGGAACGTGAAAATTAAAACCCTCAGAAAGTGGATGACCTTGAATACAGCTAGCGGGGATCTTTAACATTTCCGAGAAAAGGGGGTGCTTCTACCTGGGGTTTTTGGAGCGAACGGGCCTGTAAGACCCAGCGCACCTGCTCCCGGGTTAAACTCAGAAATACGGCTTACAAAAAAACGGACTGTCCTCTAAAAAGAAGACATCTGGTCAGTATAATTCATGCACACTTATGTTTTCGGACGCGGCATGTTCTTAAACGCTTTCACTAGCAAATATTAACTTTCCGTAGAGGATTTCTTGAGATGAAAGCAAAAGAGTAAATTTCCATTCAAATGCTGTTTTCTTTAAATACTCGATATGTTCAAAGCAATATACAAGTTTTTGTTTGTTTGTTTATTTACTTTACTCGAAACTCATATACAGATCTGGAATCCGAATATTTCTGATGTCAGTATTTGCTATGCTGAACTAGCGCAAGTATAACCCTCTTTTCGTGAACATTAAAGTCTTATTGAAGTATTCAGTATGTATAGTAATATATCTCAGATATTTTTTATTGTATATTTAAAGTTTTTGAAGATATATTAAATATTAAGTGAATGCCTATTTTCAATTATCTGTATAACATATGGTTTTAATTTATTTTAAAGGGTAATTCTATTTCCAAATTATTATGAGTTGGAAGCTATATTTTATTATTTAATTCCAAGATTTAATACAAACTTTAGTAATTTTGATGTATATTTATAACAGTAATTTAAGTTCAATAAATTACACACAAAAATTTTTAATTAATTTATTGTTCTTATAACGTTCTAAATACCAATTAAGAAAGGAAACTGGTATGCAAATTGCATGAATGTCAGTATGTAATTAACAGATATGCTATTTTTGCATACAAAATGTATTTTAGTTATTATTAAATATTAGTGCAATGTCTGGATCGTAAAATGTAAATTTTAATATGTATTTATTACTCATACAATTTAGCATAATAAATTAAATTATATTGTTCATGTCATACAGAATTTATAATTAAAACAGTTTTCTTTGTATGTTAAATTTATGAGTTTTTCAAGTTACAAAATCGCAATTTCTCTTTACTGCTATTTGGAAAATATTGTTGTAAATCCAGTTACAACACAGTGTAAAATGAATGAAAAATGCAGGAAATTTGTAAAAGGCGTACAACAAGGTAAGATAGATAAATGATTAACTTTTCAGTACAGATGCACATTATAGTTACTTCTAGTATCATCTACAAATGCTGTATAAATGTATGATGACCAGATTAGATTACCTTTATAAATTAAAAGTGTTAATATTTATTACAATTCTCTAATTAGGAATATTTTCATACTCTTTATAAATAGGGACCAAAGAGCTAATAATCAGGATAAATATTTTTCCTGTAACACTTTTTTAATACATACAGAAACGACCTCAAAAAAGGCCCTGTCCTCTGAAAAAGAGGACATCTGAACACCAAATATAAAAGTTCCTCAAAATGCTAACTTTATGTACACTGTCTTTTTCATGAGATTATTTTTCTTGGAAAGTATTTGTTTCCATCGCAGAAAAATATGGACTTCAATCGAGCACGTTTCTTAGATTAACAGAGGACCCATTGCATGTTATAGAGTTTGCCGAATTTTCGGGAAGGTAGCCTTAAATGATCTTAGCTGGCAAAAAAATTACACATATTTTTTCTTCCAGACAGGTAGAGCTATCTAGAGTTTAACACATAAATTAGTTGTTCCAAGTCAAGAAAAACAATGATGGTATTCAAGCGATCGCAGTATTATGTGTCTGAATAAAATTCCTTGAGAGAATGGGTTTTATAACATCTGTCATAAGATAAGTTCTATTTTTTATATTTATTTTGATATACAGTCTTCCATGTACAGAAATATGACCTGGATTACTTATTTTATTTCATTATGTATCATCATCATTTTGCCGAAAAAAAAAATCACGCTTAAATGAAGGACCATTTTGCCCTTTGGTGATGTCAAAACTATCCTTTGGACATTTTTTCAAAAACTGAATTTTTTCATTACTCAGTTTGGATTTAAAATATTATTAAAATATCTTTATGATGCAAAATATTGTGTAAAACATACTAGCAAATAGCCAAAGTTTTATTTAAACAATTATGTAATTTTATACAAGTTTTTTCCTTAAGGGGGATCAATTTAGACCACCTTATCCTACATCCAGAAACTTGGTGCCTGATGTTAGATTTAATAAAACTAGAATAGTGTGGATATGCAATCGATGGTTTCAAGAAAGTCATATTAACCGACGGGAATGAGTGTATCATCCTCGTCTCACAACTGCACTTATCCTAGACGCTATCAAGTAGAGAATTTCTGTCGGATCCAAATTACTGCTATTGCCCTTGTATCCAGATGGCGTTGATGGCTTTTTATTCAGTCGGCAGTGATTAAACATATGCTTGACATTCGAAAAGAATGAAACAACGTTATATTTTCTGTCGACGACATCATGGAAATATTCGAATTTGGTGGCACAGTGCTTAGTCCATGCGAGTATTATGGTAGAATGGTGTTGAAATTTTTTCCCTCACTCTCCAAATACGTATTAAAAGTATGCAGAGCAGTCAGCGCTATAGCACTGAGGTTTTGGAGCTTGTTGTATTTAATTATTATTGTAATTATTATTTTTATTATTTTGGATTTCGTGAAGAAATATTTTAACAGGACATTACGAAACTGCATAAGGTACGTAAATTACAATAGTTTTTCTGTATATACAAGATAGAATTCTGTCTTGGAATGCCTGTTCTACAGGCTTCTGTCCTATCGAAGGTGTTTTCTCAATAATTGGAAAATAAGTACTCCAGAAGTATTAACCGGCAATACCCCAAAACAGTTTTTAGAACACATAGAAAAAGACATAAGTAGATTCGTCCCAAAGCACATCAAAATCTATTTGTTTGAATGCAAAACGTGTATCAGACGTGATTGCATTCCGTGATGCCGTCAGAAAATATTGATTTACACATTTTCCTAAAATCTAAAACGACTGTAGTTTCAACCATTTCACGTATGTACTTTTTATTATTCATTTAATATATTTTATTTTGATATTGATTGCACTTCTTAGCGTTACAGTTTGGATGACTGATTATCCGCGTATTTAATTAATGATACGACCCTAAGTCTGAAGATATAATTGAGTACACTAATAATGTTCAATGAAGGGCAAAAAAAAAAACTGTATGTTTAGAGATAAAAAAGTTTTTATGCCTTTATAGCAGTGAGGCCTTGATTTTGGTTGGAAGACAAGAAAGCTAGGTTAAATCTTCAAACCAAGCTGCCTGTGGTCTAGTCTAGAGAGCCTACAAGGAGAAAGGCGTCAATAGCGAGTAAGCTTCTGATTGATTTCATTTTTTTTTGACAAAATTCCACATTTAAAAGTGTTTTTGAAGGCTTTAAAGCCAAGTGTTAAAAACTATAGCTAAAATAAAGCATTATTACCAAACACAACGATATCAGTAAATATTTTGTTGTTGGTATTCAACTAAGAAGAGTTCGAATTTTTCTACCAAAATTCAATATGGTAGAAAAAATGTATGTTACGTGTAGGCGTCGTAACGTAATTTAGTCATTTAACATCTCTCTTCATAGATACTCTCTAGTGTAGACAAATTAAATCAAGGGTTTTAGTCTGAGGAGTAACTTTCAATGAGAATAGGGGTTGCACTCTCGTCGTTATTCCAATTAAAATTTTTTGTCAGATCGATTACTGAAGAAGTTATTTTAAAATTCATGAACGGTATTTAAAGAGTGTTATCTATGCTTGAAAAGTTCAGCAGGTAATGATAGTTGCTCTAGTCCTCAAATTCTGGCACATTCCTCATATTCCTATACCCCTCTGGCATATTCCTGGCATATTACTCATATTACAGTGTATATTGCGAATTTTATAAAATACCAGCTTATTGAAAAATTAAAGCATTAAAAATACTTATTTAAATATTTTAATTGAACATAGGAAATATATTATCTGGCATATAAAGTTATGCAACCTCCAGAATAGAAAATATTTTCAATTCTCTATTGTCAATAGTGAAATCAAAAAGTTTTTTTCTTATTAATTACACTAAATATAACGCTTTACTTAATTATTTTTACCTATTTAAATTAAATTATTTCAAAATAAATTTATGTGCGTGTTTCAAGTAATTACTGAATGTTAGTGTTTCATAATTAAATTAAACAAACATAATTACGAGTTCATTAATTTCAGCTATGTTAACTGTCTGTGCCACTAACTTATGACATTTCTATTCATATATTTTTCATTACGAATTTATTCGCAATTTTTTTTATGGAATTATTTTTATTTCAATTTTATAATAAGAATTAATTTAAGATCTCTTTCAAACTATTTTCAATTAATTAGAATAAATTCATCCACAATGAATTCTACCGAGAGTATATTAAAAGTAATCATCACCGAATACTTTAAATTATAAAGTGCTTACGCATATTACTTCATTAATTTGGAAAAACGCAATTTTAATACCAATAAGATGTTTTACTCTAATTCCTCATTCTCACTATTTTTTAATTTCCGATTAATTAAAATATTACTATATTCTCTATGTCACACGTTGAACTTTTATTAATTTCCTGATGTAATTAAGATTTTCATTTTATGATTGTATTATATTTCACAATTATTCTTATTTTTAAATTATGCAATTAATACGAATTTGTTTCTCAGATTAATTGTTAAAACATTATTTATCAGAATGGGATGGTTGTGGCTAAGATGGTAGTTTGCCAAGTTTTTTTTTTTTTCTTTTAGCATGCTTTTATTAACTTGATATGATGTAACTATTAATGTATGTAACAGAATTTTGTCATTCAATTTTCGGCCACTTCTGGTCGTTCGATTGACCTGAAATTTTGCACACGACTTCACAGTCAATGACAATACTACATACAAGTATTTCTAGGCTCCTATACTATCAGGGGCCGGTTCCTGGGGAAAACAAATAATCTATATATATATAGATAAATCTGTCATATGTGGCAGAGGATTTGGTCATATTTGTATAACGTCGAATGGCAACAATTAATCAATTATTTTTTTTTATTAAAGATTTAAAAGTATGTAAATATTATAACGTGTCACTCACACGATTTTCTCTTACCCTGCATTTCAATACTATAAAGATAAATATTTTGTGGTTTTTTGTTCACATTTCAATAAAAGTGTGTTCTTTATTTTTAACACGCTTTTATTAGCTTCACCTGTATGTATTTTTTTTTTATGTTTGTATGTATAATGTATGTTTGTAACCGCTTTGGGAGCAAACAAAAAATCTATATTGTAAAAAATGACAATAGCACCTCACAGCCTACGTGAGCGCTGTGGCTGTGAGGTAAAGCTCCGCGCTACGAACCTAAAGGTCTAGCTTTCGAGCCCAGTCAGGGGAGATTTTTTAAAAATGGTTTTTGTTTAATTATAAATTATTTTAATTAAAGATTTAAATGTATGTAAATATTAAGGTCTGCCATTCATACGATTTTCTCTTACCCTACATTTTAATACTAAGGTAGAGATTTTGTGCTTTTTAGTTCACATTTCTATAAAAGCGAGTTCTTTAATTTTTTAAAACTATAATATTATTTTTTTAATATAATTTTATTATAAATTATCTTTTAAAGTCTTTACTTCCTGAATACTGGTTGAAAATTCCTCTCATTAACTGGGTTGATCAAAAGCATGCAAAAATAACACTAATTAGTTTACTTTCCGAAAAAAAATGTTTTAGGAAGTTATTTATTTTAACTATATTAATAAATTTGTAAGGTGTGAGGCCTAACGGAATCTTTTTAGGTTTCAAGTGCTCGTCTAGTTATCCGTAGCGCATTTGGTTGGAAGAATTAATGTCAACAATTGGATCTTGCGTTAACCAGCGATGATCTCTGTGAAAGTGTTAGGTTAAACATAAAAGAATTGGGCTGGTGTAAAAGACGTTTGCCAGTTGTCCACATTTAACTTGGCATTTGGTTCCAGTGGAGATACTGAAAGTTTTAAAGGAAGTTACGAAGCTTTTCGTGTTCAGTTGAATATAGATATTTTGAAGATGGATATTTTAGGGAAAATGAAGTGAATCATCCTCTGTTTTATTTCTTTAAATTAAGGATTTTCAGTGAATGGGTGATTTTTTTGGGGACTTTTTTTTTTTTTAATTATCCATAAATTTGTAAGGTATGAGGCATCACGCAATCTTTTTCCAGTTCAAGTGCTCGAAATCACTTGTAGTTGTCCTTAGCATATTTGGTTAGAAGAATTAATGTTACCAGTTGGATCTAGCATTAGCTGGCAATGGTCTTGATGAAAGTGTAAGTGTGAGCACAAAAGAGTTGAGTTGGTGTAAAAAAAGTTTTCCAGTTTTCTGAATTTAATTTGGCTTTTGGTTCCAGTGGATATATTGAAACTTTTTAAGGGAAATTACGAAGCTTTTCATGTTTAGATGGATATAGATATTTTGAGAATGGATATTTTAGGGAAATTGAAGTGAATCGTTTTCTGTTTTATATCTTTAAAATGAGGGTTCCGGTTTTAAGGGGTGTTTTTTTGGGATAGATGTTTATATAAATTTGCATGGCGTTAGGCCTCATGTAATCTTTTTCGGGTTCAAGTGCTCGAAATCGCTTCTAGTTGTCCGTAGCATATTTGGTTGGAAGAATTAATGCCGCTAATTTGATCTAGCATTAGCTGGCGATGGTCTCGGTGAAAGTGTAAGGTTGAGCATAAAAGAGTTGAGTTGGTGTAAAAGATGTTTTCCAGTTGTCCAAATTTAACTTGAATTTTGGTTCCAGTGGAGATACTAAAAATTTTTAAGGGAAATTCTGAAGCTTTTTGGGTTGAGTTGGATACAGATATTTTGAGAATGGATATTTTAGGGAAATTGAAGTGAATCTTTCTCTATTTTGTTCTTTAAAAAGAGAGTTCCAAGTTAAGGGGTAGATTTTTTGGATGTAGGTTTTTTTTTTCTAGTGCATGTGGGGGGGGGGGCGGTGGTAGTATTCTTGTTTATAGATGTAACAAAAGTGTTTCGTATTACATTTGGAATTTATTCTTTTTCAATGTAATTTAAAGAGAACTCTCTTCTCAGGTTATATCAAGAGTAAAAGTTAATACAAAACCTGGTGAATTCGTTACTTTTCAGTTTCTTAAGATTTAAGATCTGATTTAAGAATATTTAGGTCTAGAATATGTGTGAAAGTCCCACTTTCCCCTCCATTAAAGTTCAACATAAAAGAAGTTTCATTTTAACAGGCTTGATTTCATTTGCATGATATAGACACTTAAGAAGTTAAGATGAGAGAAACAAACAGGTTTGTTAACAGGCATTATCAAATTTTAGGCGAATTATTGAAAAAGTAATATTATTTTAATGATTTTAAAATTATAATTTTTAATGTTAGACATTGATTTTGAAGAATCAATAGTTTAAGTTCAGTAGTTTATACAGCTTATTATAAAATATAAAGTAATTTTTTTTTTTTTTTTTTTTTAAATATTTATTGTTTTAATTTAACTGGATTTCTTAATATTTTTTTCGCATTTCATTATGTATTATTAAGGCATTATAATGTGTAATATTCAAAATTTAGATTATTGTACATTCATAATATTTAAAACTTTTTTACTAAATTTTTTTCCAAGAACAGTATTGTTTTACCTACAAAAAACTTATTAAATTGCTACCTTTTTATTAAACGTTAAATTATATTCTTCATATTCAATAAAATTGTAAGTCAACAATAAATGTACACACAACATTTTTTTAGCAATTTTAATTTAATTATGAATCTAGAACATAAATCGAAGGTAGGTAGCATTCTGTTCTCTTTTCAGTATCATATTTTCACCAAGATAATTAATAAGAGTTTCTGAATTTCGGAGCATTGCTTGCTACGCCTTTTTTCATAGCATTAATTTTTAAAAATGATTTTCTTTTTATTTATTCGTTGTCACATATTATACAAAAATATATTACAAAAATTCTGGTGCAAAAAAAAAAAAGGTGTGGCTGGAAACGCTCCTTAATAAAATGTAAAAGTTGACATTCTGACATTTTATCATATCAAATTGTTAAAATAAACACCACGGCATCTATTCTCCGACCAGACTATACCTCAATTCCGACTGTGGCAATCGTTATTTTGATCACGTGACGTCACATTCCGACTTTTGATTTGACGACTGTCGTTATTTAAGGACGGTCGCTATGGCAGTCGAATCGGAGAATAGATACCCTGGTCTCTCTCTTTATATATATATTCACCACCTGATATCGATACCGAATTCAAATACTCATACCAGTATTTGTTTAAAAACATTCTCAACCTATAAAATCGTTTATTTAAGAAAAAGAAATTTTCACTTCATTAATAGTGGTATGAATTATGTGCCAGTATTCAATTCTAATTCCTGTTTTTTTTATAGGACTATAAAAAGTTTAACAAAATAAAAGAGGAAAATTGAATAACAGGCACATTTTTATTATAAGACTGTAAAGGATTAAATACGTCAAATACTATGCGATTACATATTCTTACAAAAAAAAAAAAAAAAAAGGTAGATAGATAGATAGAGGAAGAAGAAAGAAAGAAAGAAAGAAAAAAATCAGAAAGTTTACGACACATAAAAAACTAACCTAATCCGGCAAATTGTTAGTACCGCCCCTTTTTCTACACCACTTAATTTTTAGAGTATTTTTATTCTTAATTCATTGTAGATAAATTTGAAGAGAATTAAGGTCACGTGGTTTTGATGATGCAACAGTCGCACAGGTATTGCAAATCATAATTTCAAAATTCCAAAAACATATATATATATATATTTAATAAAATAAGAGATTAATTTACTACTTAAATTTTTATTTGCATAAAGGTATTGTGTTAAATATAAAGGGATAGAAAATATTTTCTGCTTGATGATAATTCCATAATGTAAAAATCACTAATTTATATCATGCTCCAAATAAATATACAGTTAAGAAATCGCTCCATTTATTGGATGTTGAGATAAAATTGGTTTTTCTACGTTTTCTAGAGAAGATTAGATAGTTCAAAATTGGACTAGGAAACAGGAAAGAAAATCCTCGATATGGCTAGCAGTATGCAAAAATAGTGAAACAATTGAATGTAATTTAATATTTATTAATTTATTTTAAAGATATATATCGTCTGACATTTGAGGTAGATGACTGAATTAAAAAATCTATATTTACGTGGAACAACTATTCAGCGTAAAATATGGATAAAACATGAAGTTATCTGGAGATGCACATTGAACGATAATTATGTTATTACTGGACAATACTCTTTTGATTGTGCATATAGAAAACAAGACAGTGATCACTGGCATGTGTAAAGCATCAGCATATACCGAAAATATTATTCAATGGGTCACGTACAATTTTCTTTTTAATAAGTTGAAAATTATTGTTAAAGAGAAAAATATCTTTTAAAAATTCAAATACAATATGTTTCCCCAAGGTCATATTCTTGGAGAGATAAATTGTAGTTGAAACATAATCAATACGCCTCTAGGGGTGTGTCCCAGACCGTCGCCAATTGCCCATCTGCGCAGCACCAGTGCGACTTTAAACCCAACCAACCAACCATAATAAAAACGCTTCTAATTTTAGATATGACTGAATATGTAATTCATAGCCCTTTGGAAAAGCATTCAAATATCCGTAGTTTTCACCTAGCGACTTTTACAATTAATTGTGCAACGAAAAAGAGACATTATTCCATGAAACTCTTTTTTTTTTCTACTAACAACAGCCACAAAAGTCTCAGTTTCAAGATAAAGTTCCTTTAAGAGTTTCTAATATGTTTGTTTATTTTCTAAACGACCAATCTCATTAATTCCATTAACGTGTACAAAATATGTAATTCTAGAATAATGTTTTGGACACCAGAAGTTGAATGAAAAACAGTGTTACATGGTAACAAGGTTAAGAGAGTCTCGATTTGATCTTCACATAATTTTTCGTCGTGTGGTGATTTGAAAAGCTCGTTGTACAGGTTTTCATTGGGTAAAAATCACGCAAAATAATAAGGTTTTTTCTGAAGATGTCGTTGACTGAGAACACAATATGATGGACTACCACCATAGATTACCATTTCCTGGCATGTAGGTATTTCTGTTTTTTTCTAAAACAAAATATTTTAAACCTTTGTTTTGAACCCCTTAACGCATTTGCCCGTATCTGACATGGGCGAAATTTACCGGCAAATTTGCACATGCCCGTGTAGCACACGGGCGATTTTGTATCTCGCGTTATTTTATTTCTCATACACGTCTCAGATCCGTTCTAGGTAAATAAGATAGGCTAGATTATAATTAAACATATTTACCGTAGACTGAACCATTATACATCATTTTTCTTTTGTAAATCACGTAGTGCATTTTGATGGTTAGCTAAAGGTTGTTAGGAATTCTTTGTAAAAAAAAAAAAAAATAAATACCTGAATCATTTTTTACCATTTTTTCCGAGAACAATTCGTGCTTTAAATGGTTAAATTTTCTTTGAACACGAAAATTTTATGCATTAGTATTGTTTAGCAGTAGAATTAATCTTTTAAATATTATTCTGACAGATCGTAATATATTAAAATTTTCAGCTTCCCAGAAAAAAAAAAATCATGAATGCTACGCAATCGATTTTTAAGTAAACAATGTAAAGCAGAGAATTACTTGTATGGCGTATAAATAATTCTGTATTAGACACGGCTTAAAATGAAAAAACTGAGAAATAAAAAATTATATGCACATATATATTACATATGTGTTCAGGTACATACAAGAGACGCATAGTACAAAATCCTGAGATTTAAAATAATTTAGAACTTGCATGCAGCATTTTAAAATAGTCCAAAATTTGTGTTATTTTACCCATAAAAAAAGCATTTCCATGTCTAGAATTACATTGTATTATTTAGAGCAGAAATATTCAAATCTTTATACCTAGCACCAACTTTTGCGTTTGTGTTAGTAGTAAAATTTTCTAAACGTCCGCTGGTTCTACAAAAATGGGGATTTATAAAATAGGGAAATATGTTTTCTTTAAAAAATTTATAAAACAGAGTAAAGGTACACTGTTAACAAAATGCAAATCGTATGCCAGACATTCTCTGTTATTACAGAAAAATACGTTTTTATCCGTTATTTACGACTTGTTTCACTGAGAAAAAAGATATACCGCATTCCTCTAGAATGAATAAGTGTCCATTTTCTAAATCCCTTAACTAGAAATATAGATTTCCGAGCTATGCACGTAAGGCATGCCAATAAACTTAAGAGACGAAATTATCGAGAATTTCTAGTGTACACATTTCTAGATAGTGAAAAAATATTCTGAATATTCTGAATCCTTTGTATTGCTAGAAATTCTCGATTGGTTTTCTAGAATTTGGTAATAAACCATGATTACAGTTCCTGAAACCCGCCTCTTGTAGTTTCATTTATTTGCAGAGATTTTTAAATAACTTTGCCCTCGAGAATATAGGCAAACGCTCTATAATTCTAGTAGGGCTTCTAAAACTCACTTTCCAAGGGGACTAGAATTTATAAGGATGACATGAAACTAATTTTTCTAGAGCCATAACTTAGAATCTAGATGTCAGTTACAGAATTTTTTCTCAGTATTGTTAAATTTAATTCATTGGTTTGAGAGATACAGCGTCTATAAAATGTATGATACACACACACACACTAATAAACGCGCAGACAGACATACTGACAGACGGATATTTTCCAAATATGATCACATCTTGTTAAGGACATCTCAAAACGCGTAAATACATCAAAAACCATAAAATGCATAAACCATAATTTATCCGATATTTAAAATATATATGAATGTATTATTAAAGAATAAGAAATACAATGCAGTAGAGTATACAAATTTGCAACCGGAGAAATAATAATATATTTGATATTAGAAAAAAAAAATAAATTAAATAAATTTTATGGTAATAAAGAATTATACAAGTATCACTTTCATAAATAATGAAATCATGAAGGAATTTCTCATTAATTATTCTAAATACTATATTTCGTTTTGAAATACAGTTTTCAGTGTTTTTAAAAATAATTACTTTAAAGTAATTTTTCCAAGAGTTTCGAATAATTAATAAATATTCATGTTTCTCAGTGAACCATAACAATATTATTTACGCAAGCATTCATTTCGGCTGTTAATTATTGCGACTAATTAAGAATATTTCTATTAATTTATTTTGTTAAGAAAGTCGCTAGTAATTGTTCCTTGAGAAACTGTGTATGTTATTCCTTTTTAGTTAAAATAGCAACTCGTTAAAATTTCCCTTAAAGCAATTTTCAAATAATTAGACTAAGTTCAACCCTAATATATTCTATTAATTGTTATATAAAAAGTAATTATCAGCTAATATTTTAAATAGTCAAGAGTTTGCTGATTTTTAATTCATTAATTTAACTAACACAATTTTAACAAAGGTAAGATATTTTAATTGCATTATTTATCTTAACAATTTTTTAACGCTCAGTAAATTAAATATTGTTTTCTCAATGATTGATAACAATTTTACTGTGTTCACAATAAATTTTGATTTAATAATTAATGCATTAAAATTTTCAAATATTATATTTTAAACAAACGTTGAATTAGTTCTATTGTGATATGTACTGCTATCGTTTAGTAATAAATTTATATAATATTTAGAACCATATTAGTTTAATAATACAAATTGAACATATTTAGAGAATGCAGGTGTCCATTTCTTGAATACCGCATTTTTAAATAAATAAATAAATAAAAAATCATTAATCATTTTCTGTGATTTTCTCCTGCAAATAATTGTTGTATATTACTAAAAACAAGAATGAAAAGTAATTACGATCGTATAGATTATTAGCATTTTCCAACTGTACGTGCTCGTTATATTTTTTTAAAACATTTAATGTGTTTTGCAATCGTTATCACAGAGCAGACAGAGAGAATGGCAGAAATATTGACAAATGTAACCCATAATAATTCTTAAACAATGTTGAAAATGGTTATAAACACCTAATAAAACTAAATTGGAATTGTAGGAATTTCCAGTTGTAGCCTTTAATGTACCTGAATATTTTCATGCAACCCTGTAGATCTTAACACTAAACATACCTTATTCCATAGAAACTATTTAGCATATGAATAACATATATCAGTTTAATTATGATTTGTGAAGTACAACGTTTTTAAATATAATTTATAAAAATGCCTCTTTCGAAACATAATGGGTTGCATTATTTCGCGTATCTCTGTACAAAAGCTAGCTGTTTAATTTACACAATTTTAAATATGAAATATTCCATAGGTAACTTGATTAACATACATAATTTTGAAAAAATCCTGAAAATATTTATGGACGTTATTTGCGAACAGACCAGCCGATTGACAGACGGACAGGAAGATAGACTGGTAGCCTAATTGAAATTATAGTCATTTTCAAACATTATTGTAAAATGTTAAAAGTGCTTAATAAATACGGAAATGTAAATCCAGGAAATTTCAATTATAGAATTAAATGTATCTGTGTATTTTATGTGTCCCTTAAAATCTAAATGCTAATCATACTATGTTGTATAGATGACATATTTTTTATGCATATGAGTAATAAATGTGAATTTCAATATGATTTGTGCAGAGGAAATGTAATAAAATATGGTTAAAAAAACAAAAACAAAAACAAAAAAACCTTCTCTTAGAACCTAGTGCTTTTGAATTCTATCGAATGTTCCTGTACACAAAATACTGGTGGTATTTATTTCATTTTTAAAGGGGAACATTCCATACTAATATTGAATAATTATATTTGTTTCAGAGAATTCCACGTTTATTCAGAGGAGTCAGAGCGCTGAAAGAAGGACAAACAGACAGCGGACAGAGATAGATAGAGAGAGACGTGGAAACTGACAAACCAAAATTATGTACACTTTTCAACTTTGTTTGTAAGCGGTAAAAGACGAAATCCAATTAGGAAACAAACCAAATACACTGGTACGAACGCACATAGAACAGCCATGAACCGAACCAGAATCATTTGTGTAGATGGCAATTAAAAAACATGTTAGGAATTAAAATAAATCGTCCCACATCATTATATATAAAGAACTATTATTTATATACATAAATTTATACACCTTTTAAATTATTTATACTTATATATATTTACTTTTAATAACTAGTTGTTACAAACTCGCTCATTTTTAGAAGAAAAGTACAAACTGTAGAAATTGTCATATTTACAAAATTTTATATTATATTAAAACGAAATTAAGGTTTGTGAATATAATAAAGAAAAATATTGCAAAAGTCAGGTAAATAAGCTATTAACTAATACCAGAATAAGAGATTATCTTAACCAGATTTGTCTAATTTTCAATAGTAGTATTACGAAATATGGACGTTATTTTGTCACGCATTTTTATATATTTATTAGTCTTTTAGATTCACCGGACATGTAATTGATTAAGTGTATAATTTCATCGTGAACGTAAAATATTGTATCGCATAAATTTAAAGTATCAAGCAATTAATATATGTTCATTATCCAGTTAGAGCTCAGAGCTTTATATCAAATAAACAAGATCCTTTAATCCTGTAATTATTTCGATACAGTGTATTATAATCTATGAACAAGTAAGACCTCTACGTGCCTGAGTGGAAATTGCTTCCATACACTGATTAGCCTTAGGCACCTTTGAAATATATCCTCTCAACCCGCTACATATTAATATCGAAAAGTCAATAAATTATAGAGACAAGAGTAACGGAAATTTATTGTTGTTTCTTCCACTCAAATCTGTATATAAATATATATTTCGATGTATATCTTTAAAAAATAAAGTTATTTATTGTATAGGAACTTAAAATTTAGAACATGTATGATTTGTTTCGTAAATAATTATCATATTTTTATGTAATTCAATAAGATGTTAAAAAATAGCATGTGATGTTCTTTCTTTTTGATAATAAATAAATAGAAATTATTTGTCCTTGGCTTATAATGAAGGTGTTTAACAAGGGATTTGTTACACTTATATATGTATATATGCTTGGCTTGGGTTCCTCAGAAACATTATAACGATTTTGATGATAGTTTAGGGATAAGAATTTTTTGGTGGGAAAAATTTTTCGATCTTATCCCCATCTTCAGATAAGTTCGTGTTCGCTGTTAATCCTTTTTCTGCCTTTTGCAACGCATGACAGAAACTATGTTTACCCATATATATGAGTAGCAAATTTTATGAAAGTTTGGGATTTAGGGTTTTCTGGGATGCAAACTCGATTGGATTTGTTCTCATCTTCAAGAAAACTTAAGTTTGCTGTTAACCGTTTATCTGTAGTTTTTAACGTATGGAAGAAATTGGGTTAATTCATAAATGTATGTATTAGTTTAGTGAACATTTTTAGTTAGAGAATTGTTTGGTAAAAAATGAATTAGTCATGCCGTCACTTTTAACAAAATTCGCTTTTGCTGTTATCTATTTATCCACTGGTCGCAAAATATGACAGAAATCTGGTTTACTCGGACATATATATATATATAATATTGATGAAAATTCGGGTTTAAGCTTATTTTGGGATGCAAAGTCAACTGGAAATATCATCAATGTGAAGAAAATTCGCGGTAACTGTTCACCCTTTTTACGCCGGTTGCACAATATTTCGGAAGTTAGGTTTATTTGAAAATTACTCTAACGATTTTTATGAAATTTTACGTTTAAAAGTTGTTTTTTGACAAATCGATTCGCTGTATCCTCAATTTCAAAGGCTTTTGGATTCAGTGTTAACCTTTTATATGCTGTGCTAGAAGCGAATAAATGGTTCCGCTTTTATCACAATTAGCGGAATAGGTATCCGCTGTCTTAAATATGCGCTTATTGTGACTGAAATTGATATAACACTCTGATAAAAGTTTAGAGTTAAATGTTTTTTGCGGTAACAAATTAATTGAAATAATTCTCATTTGTAAGAAAATTCGCTTTCGATGTCAACCCTGTATCCACCGGCTGCAAAATATAGCAGAAATTAGGTTTATTCAGAAATGCATATTGCGATTTTGATAAATATTAACGTTAAAGATTTTTTTCTTTAACTGAAAAGTCCAAATGATATCCTGAAGTTACTATTTAATGTTAATCCTCACTCCGCCCGGGCTAAAATATGGCAAATACATAGTTTCTTTAGGAACTGCTTGAATGATTGATAAAATTTACGTTTAGAGTATTTTGAGCTTACAATTCAATTTGAATTGTCAACTCTTAAAAATAATTAGATTACACCAGAAACCCGCGAATCACTTTGAAAAAAAGTGTTATATACTTTGTTTCCTTCAAAAGTACTCGCATGATTTTGATAAAAAATTTGAGTTAGTGTTTTTCTTCAATGATGATATTTCGATTGATTCTCTCTTTAGACATTATCTTCGTTTTCAGTATAATTAGCATTTCATTGATAATTCACATTTCATGCGGGGAAAATGCACAAAAACTATATGATTCTTAGTTACATAGTTTTTCTTGCTATATGTTTATGGCGTATAATTATGCTATGTGTTTATAGCGTAAAGTACTTTTCAGAAAGTACTTTCAGCTAATCAAAACAAGTCAACTCAAATATATTCTTGTAAAAGTATATTTAAAATATAATAAGCACCAAACGCTTCAAACTTTCAAGTGTTTACCGATGTTACCTCATTAGTTTGAATTGGACTCTTTTAACAGAAACAAAACCTTTTATAATTATTATCGTTTTTTTATGCAATTAAGTAAAACAATACGTACCAATCTACAAGTTTCATTTAATGACTTCCTTGTTCCTGTTAAGATTTTCCTTTGTATATTTGAATATAAGTATTGCATAATTATTGCTGTCATTAACAAAATACAATTACAATGAAATTTTTCTGTATAACACTCGGTATTAAGCACTCTTTAATTAATATGATACAAATATGTATGGTTAAAGATATAATCTTTTATAACGAGAAGAATTTTTAAACAGCTTTCGAATGTAACATAATTATTTAATTTTAA
Source organism: Salticus scenicus (assembly GCA_963930645.1). Classification (NCBI taxonomy): domain Eukaryota; kingdom Metazoa; phylum Arthropoda; class Arachnida; order Araneae; family Salticidae; genus Salticus; species Salticus scenicus. The sequence goes on along the minus strand of OZ005662.1, from coordinate 103,363,026 downwards.
TGGTTGATAAAATAAACTTGATAGCTGGTATATACGAATTTAGATATTATAAGAATTTGAGATAAATATTTTAAAGTAATGAAATAATTTTGTAAATTTGTTCATTATGTTTATACATGATCATACGAACGATTGAGAGGTTCTGCTCTGAAAGCTAATAAATAAGAAGTGATGGGTTCAAACCGAAGTCACTGTGTTCGACTTGGTTGTTCGAAGTTTTCCATGGATTTCTCTGTAATTCATATGAATGCGGACTATGAGGAATCTTAGAAAGATCCATATGGAAGATATTTCAACCGGCTGTAGGAACCTCGTGCCGTCAATCGCCCTTTACCAGTATTAACTACTTACATATGACAATAAAAAGAATGTATATTGCATTTAAGCTTTTTAAATGGGCTGATTATTCTATATTTCATTTATTCTAATGATCACAGATATAATTTAAAATCATTTGAGCATCCGCTTTAAATCGTAACTGCTTATTGTAGAAGATCAACAGTTTATAATTAAAATTCTCCATCACATTTGTATTTTTTAATTTTTAAATATTTATCATGGATCAGTAATTTTTTCATTCGATATTCTATATTAAATACACACACATACATGCGTATATATATATATATATATATATATATATATATATATATATATATATATATATATATATACGTGTGTGTGTGTGTGCGTGTGTGTATGTATATATTTGTGAACTGAGAACAAAATCTGTAACTGACATCTAGAATCTAAACTGTGACTCTAGAAAAAAAAATTCTATATCATCCTTATAAATTCTAGCTCCCTTTGAAAGCGAGTTCTAGAAACTGATATTAGAATTCTACAGCGTTTTCCTATATTATCAATGTCAAACGTATTTAAGAACCTCTGCAACTAAAGGTGCGCACAAAACCTTTGTGAGCACAAGAGGCGGGTTTTAGCAACTTAAATCTTCACTTATGACCCAGCTCTAGCAAATCACGCGAGAATTTCACGCAGTACAAAGGATTCATAGTATTCAGAATATTCAGAATATTTTTCAACTATCTAGAAATAAATAGACTAGAAATTCTCGATCATTTCTTGTACTCAGCTTTATTGGCGTGTCTTATACGCATAGTTCGGAAATCTATATTTCTAATTTAGGGATTTAGAAAATGACCATTTATTCGTTCTAGATATAGGCGTTATATTTTTATTCTCAGTGTATGTATATTAAATATGTATGTACATACATTGAAAAAAAAAAGCATTTAAATATGAACAAAATGGAAATAACATATCAGTATAATAAGAAATATCCGGAAAATCAAATAAAACTTTAAAAATCCACCTGGTCCAAAATACATTTATCCGCTATTAAAGGAGTGCCCCAATGCGGAGTAGAAAATGTAAGATGTTTCAGTTGCTGCCAGTATAACATTAAAAATGCTGTATACCATCCTACTTCTTAAAAAGTGAAAATAAAAGGTCTAATAGTACTACTCCCATAAAACATATAATAATAATTAATTGATAAAAATATATAAAAAAAAACTTATTCGAAGAAAAAAAAATAATGTTTACATGGATATAAAATTTCTGATATGATATTTGTTATATTTCTTCGCTACCTACTGATGCAAGACACCTCAGAAGATACAAAATTATCAATTCCATGGGTAACAAATACATTTTCCACATATTTAATAACTTTCTTATTTATAAGCTGCTTATGAAAACCTTTGCAATTAGTGGAGTATAATGACATTATATATATATATATATATATATATATATATATATATATATATTATAAGATGGTGCATTAGTTTCATTTCTGTTATTTTTCTTATACACTGTACATAGCACTGTGAAAATTTTGTCTTTAACATTTATTCTTCAATAGATTATAGTTTTAAATATTTTTTAAGACATGAAATGATAAATCATAAAATTTAATTTAAGAAATGTATTTAAACCTTGGAACATTGAATACAAAGCATCAGAAAGCTTACTTTAATACATGCTTTGTATGTCAGAAATTCTAGTTCTACACTGTTAAAAAAATGCAGAAAAAATACAGAAATTCTCTGTAATTTCAGAAAAAAAGGCGTAAATTACGGAAAAATTACGTAGACAAAACGTATTTTACGACTTTTTTTCTGAAATTACAGAGAATTTCTGTATTTTTCTGCATTTTTTTAACAGTGTAATCCTACATAACAAACATACTGCTTTGCATCGTCTATAACCTCGTTAAATTTTCATATGTTCTTCATGAAGTCCCAAAATTCTAAACATGGGTAACTTAAGGTTTTACAGAAGTATACCAAAAACTCTAATCAAATTTTATATTACTACTTAAGAATTAAAAGACTACTTGTTCTATTTAAATTTATTCGATGTTATTAACGGCTTTTGTACTGCAGAAATTTGATGCTTTTAAATTAATAATGAATTAAAATTTGAAATTTACACAATATATATAGATAAAAGAGAGATTAATCGCTAACAGCCCTATGTATTGGAAAAATGAACCATAAACGGTCAACTATAAAAGAAAATGCTTTATGTACCATTATATTGATATATTTAAATATTTGAATAATTCATCTTATTATGAAGTGAAAAATGTAAAATTATCCCAACAAAATAACGATAAAAATTGTATAATAATAACAATAATATATATATGATGAAATATTACCTGCAAATTGTCATAAATGAAATATTTTCAAATGAATGTTTTTGAACACAGAATTTAATTTATCGTAACTGATAAATGTAAATTGAATACAAAATCCTTCTATCTAACATTTTTAATGCATTTAATCAAAAATAATTAAAGCATTAATAAACGCATAATTAATTTGTTGTTTATTATATTTTTTAAACACTGCTGCAAGTGAAATCATATACTTTTTAAAAGAATCAGTCGCAATTTTATCAATTAAATTGTTTAATTTCTGTTATCAATTACAGTTGAAAACCATTTTAATTAAATTTGGAATAAAGAATTGATACATACTTAATTTTACATAATAATATATTCGATGACAGACACGGATAATTAATTTCATTAAGTTGTGAAATTACTAATAATATGTCATTAAAGTTATAAATTTTTGAATAAATGCATTAAATATTAATTAAAAATGTGTTTCGGAATACAATTTTAAAAAATGTATAAAGTAATGCATCTTTAAGTTTGTAAAATATTTTAATTGTATATTTAGTTCCTCTCTTTTAATGAGTTCTGTAAATGTATACTTACTTTATATACATATATATATATGGAATTGAGAGAGAGAGAGAGAGAGAGAGAGAGAGAGAGAGAGAGATTGTGTAAGCATTTTTTTGTCCTTTTTTATATTTTACTTTTTATTCATGCATTACTTTTATGAAATTAAACATTTGACATTTAATTACTACTTTCTTCTATATTCAATAGAAGAAAGTATTGGATTCGTAAAAATTTTCGACCTCGGGTTTTGGTGGATTTACACGATTTGTCCGTTTTTAGAAAATGTCTGTGTGTGTGTGTGACAAAATTTTCGGCAACTCTATCTCATGTACTACTGAACAGAATTTCATATAAATTGGTATCTAGTTACACATTGACATAAATTAGTGCCTATCAACTTTTGGTAAAAATTCGACCAAAAACTTGCGATGCCATCCCGCTTTTTCTAAAGTTTTAAAATGGTGGTATAGGACAAAATTTTGTGTAAATGCGCATAAAGAGAATTATTTTTTAAATAATCATTATGAAATTTAAAAGAATTATTTTTAAAAGAGATGGCCGACTGGAAAAAAATGTGCATGTAGGAGTCTCGCCTCCCCCACCCTCGGGGAAGTCCCCCCTCGAAGAGAGAAAATTTTCATGATGGGTATCTTTCAAAAGAGCACACCAATACCTTTAAAACGAATGGGTGAACCATCGATTTTCGATAATTTAAAATGAAGTTACCGTTTTTTTCATTTTTAACCAAAAAAGAAAAAAAAAATCTGGAATGACTCCACTCGACTTTCCGAACATTGAGTAATTAACAGTTTTGTAGATAAAGTAAAGAAAAAAGAGTTGTTAAACAAACAAAAGAGATAAAGTCATAATAAAGTGTTTCAGAATTTTTCTTTATATATTACACGATGTTTTATTTAACGTTACTGAACTTTGAGCCCATAGATCATAATGATAAAGAAGTTTCGTTGTGTCCCTGTAATAAACCTATAAATGCTAGATTCACCAAAATGCTTATAGGTAGAGCAACAGTGATTTATAATATTCCTCTAAATTTTTAGCTCAATTGAATAAGGCGTTTAGATGCTATCGCACTTTTAACTAGTATGTTGTGGCCACTACATGACTTTCTTCTATGTTTTCCTATACAAATTCACTCAGTAAAAATAATTTATTAAAAACAATATTTTAAAAAATTATCTTCCATGATAATGCAGATGATTTCCATATTAGAGATAACACTAAATATCCAAAAAAGTCAATTTTATTGTCAATATTACATTATATATATATATATATATATATATATATATATATATATTTAAAAAATGAAAAAAAATCGATAACTTCATTTTAAATTATCGCAGATCTATGGTTCAACCATTCGTTTTAAAGGTACTGGCGAGATTTTTTGAAAGATAACCATCATGAAAATTTACTCCCCTCGAGGGAGGGGGGAAGAAGGCGAGGCTCCTACACATACACAAATTATTTCCCAGTTGACTATCTCTATTATAATTAATTCTGGTAAATTTCATAATGATTATTAAAAAATAATTCTCTTTATGCACATTTATACAAAATTTTGTACTATACCACCATGTTAAAAATTTAGAAAAAGCGGGATGGCACTGCAACCTGTAAGGCAATTTTTACCAAAAGTTGATAGGCACTAATTTATGTCAAGGTGCAACTACATACCAATTTGTATGAAATTCTGTGAAGTAGTTCCTTAGATACAGTTGCCATAAAAGTTTGTCACACACACACACACACAGACTGACAGACATACAGACAGACATTTTCTAAAAATGGTCAAATCGTGTTCTACAGCTCTCAAAACTGTAAATCCATCAAAAACCCGACGTCGAAATTTTTTACGAATCCAATACTTTCTTCTATTGAATATAGAAGAAAGTAAAAATTTGGTCCCACAGACCATAATGATAAAGAATTTTTCTTTGTGTCCCTGTAAAAAAACTGTAAGTGCTAAATTCACCAAAATCTATACAGTTCGTGTAACTGTGACCTATAACTTGTGTACAAACTTTTTGTTCAGATTAAAAAAGCGTTTAGACGCTATCGCACTTTTAAAAATTTGGCCCCATAGGCCATAATGATAAAAACATTTTCTTTGTGCCCCTGTAAATAAACTGTAAGTGCCAGATACTCCAAACTCTATACAGATTGAGTAACGGTGACCTATAATATGTGTATAAATTTTTTGCTCAATTGAATAAGTGGTGGCCACAACATACTAGTCTTTTGATTGAAACTATACGATATTAAAAAAATTGCATTTATATATTTAAATTGGAATTACCAGGTTTACAGATTAGTAAAAAAAAAAAAAAAAAAAAAAAATCACTTCATGTATTGCCAATGATTTCTTTATACAAAACATAAGTCATGCATATTGTTATCAAAAACTTGTCGTTTTTCTTGCATGAGAAAATAGTTGATAAAGAAACAGCAGGTTTTAATCTATGAATACACCTTATTCGGTGTATTCTTGAATCTGAACAACAAATCTGTTTTTACAACGAATATTCTTGACAACAGGCCTACACTTAATTCTTCGAATATTTTGGAAACAGACGAATGAAGGCCTCCCTCGTAAGCCTCAAGGAAAAAGCGTCTGTTAGGCAAATATTCTGGAATAGTACAAGAAATGTAATTTTTCCCACAGGATTAAAGCAAATAACATCAAATAATCCAGAGCAGAAATTTTCACTAGCTCACAAAGATCATTATCTTAGAGCATAATATCCAAAAAGGATTCGCTCAGAATAGGTGTCTGAAAACCACTGAATCGTAATAACTACACGCTCTTTCGTAGAAATTATCTCACTTGTATTTATAGCTCTTGGCGATGGGGACTGCGGTAATTCTATTCTGAAACAAATGGCGAGGTATATGCTCCAGTGCATCGGAGAGCTTGTAAACTTTGATAACCTTAAGCAACTATTTTTAACCAAAATTGGTTGCCAAGCCACAAAATTCGTCACGAAGTCGCCAAGGTTGACTTCACTGCATGAAGCTAGAGACCCCTCTACCTCCATGCTTCAAACAAAACAAAAAATAATAAATGGATGTAGTTTTTAAAATAAATTTCTAATAAGTTTTCTATCAATACGCATAGATTTATATTATGATCCAAAACAATATTAAACGCTTAAGATAATTCTATATGTTGTAACATTTACAAATTGATTTACGGTGGTAGCATTATTAGATTAATTTTCCTATTATTTTATCAATCAACACAATAAAACAGAAAAAACACACTTCTTTTTCCAAAAAGGATTTTTAAGTGCTATTAGGGAAAGTATCTATTATCTTATTTGTGTTATCTGTTTTAAAAGCTAATAGGAAGCGTTTCTCCTAGGAAAATGAGTTAAAATTCACTCCAGATTAATCTTAGTTATTTTCATTCTTTCAATTTAAGAGAGTACTGTAAACTGATTCATTACTTAAATATATCTACACCACTACACTTAAATGGTTTTTTTATATATCATTATTATTATTATTATTTATTTATTTATATATATTTTTTTTTACATATTTGTTTGACTTTTTTAACATTTCAAAAAGAATAAACGTGCTTGTTTTGTTTAAAAAAAAAAAAAAAAAAAAAAAAAAAAAAGTGTAATAAAAATCGTCTAAGTCTACTGATGTGAATACATTAAGTAATAAAACAATTTACAACATGGAGTTATACAGGTTGCTCCTTTCAAAAGTATTTGTGAGTACCTTTAATGTATAAATATTGAAAAATTGCACCACCGAGGAGAGGGAAATTACCACCGTCTCGTGCACACATACACCTCGGTTGGTTCGCGTTGCTTTTACATGAACAAAAGTTTCATCCTACTGCACTTTTTTTTTAATTCCCCAATGACTGGTTAATTTAATTTGTGTACTCATTGTGTACATTTAAAGTAAATATTGTCCTATGCTGTCAGATTGAAACTATGATAATGGGCTGAAAGCGTTATGTATCGAGCGGTATGCATTAAAAGTTGACAAACACTAATTTATTTCAAAGTGCTTTAAATTAATATATATATTTGCGAAATTCTAAACCTTAGTTCTGGAGATAAAGTTGGCAGAAAGTTTTTCTTACACATATCTAGATAAAAGGCTTTTCTAGAAATGGTCAAATTATGTTTAAGGCATCTCTAAACATATAATTGCAGTAAAAACTGGAAATCGAAAACTTTTACTATTCCAATACTTTCTTTTATTTAAAATAGAAGATAATAAAAATATTAAGAACTTAGAATTTTTTGCCTCAGAAAATACATAATATATAAATATACTAGATTTAAATCTTTGTAATTTAAATTATAATTCTCCATTTTTTAGATGAACTCACAAATTGTAGGGGAAAAAATATATATAAATATTAGGTATATCTAGTTACTTTTAGGGCTTTAAATTATTCTATAAAAATCTATTTTTAAACTTATGAAAATTTTATAGATCAAGAAACCGATATACAAATTTAGATTTTAATATTAATTCTTAAATATATTACAATATTTCACAATAAATTTACAGAAGGCAGGTATTACAAAGAACTTCAATATTGGAATGACTATATTTTTACTTTACGATGTATTACAAATGAAATATAAATCTATCTAAAATTCGTTTATCTGCATATATGTTTTGTATGATTTTTTTTCATTTTTTGAATAATAAACATTGAAATTAATATATCAGATTCAGTTCATTTAAATAACCACATGTGTATTATTTAAAATAGAATGTCGCACGAAAATTAAGTAATAAACGTGTTTTAAGATAAAAATTTCGAAACATTATCATTTACATTAATGGAAAGTGACAATAACTAGAAATGTCATTTAAAAGCATTATAAATTGTAGCTGTAATGAAGAAAAGTAAGATTTAATTAGGTTATACTTTTAGATAATGTCTGGCTAAATTTCATTGTAGAACATTAAAGAATGTTTCTTTTTCTACCCTCATCTTATAATGCTTTACCACTTTTTAAATAAAAGCAATCTCCACTTTCCATTAAACTAACGCAATTACTTACGCTATAACTTGAAAAATTCTACTGAATCATTAAAAAGCTTTTAGACACAATCTTTAATGCTATATCGAAAAAAAATTAGAAATGATGGTGGCAATTAAAAAAAAATGTGCAAAAGTGTTTAGCATTATGTTAAAGGAATATATCCATCAAATTCCTTTTTATTTGGCAGTAGAAAAATGTTACTCAATTCGAAAAACAATGCACTAGTTATAATCAAAATATATGCCCATTTTTTATTATTTTTTAATATAAATCATAGATTTTAAAGGCGACAATAAAGTAGCTTATGTTATATATATATATTTTAGAAATTAAACAAATATACGATGTAAACAACAAATGTAAGTAAACAAATATATATAATCAAATAAATAGATGTAAACAGATAGGTGTAATTAAAAATATATATATGTTTTTGTACTGTTTTTTGCTGTTCAAAAAAATCCGGTCGTCATTTTCAAAGAAGCGCCTGCGATTTTTGCGACTGCATATCATTCCTACATATCAGCATATTCATTTTAGGATGAGCGTAGAATTGAATATAGTTAAAAATAGGTAACTCTGGTAAATCAGAATTTTTTTACGTTGACAATCTAACAGGCAAATTAGGTGTTTCATTTTGCGCAGAAAACTGAAAATGCCATCGTAGCAATCGTCATTGGACATGAGACATTGGAACAGCACAAAGTGTAAAAAATTTCGGAAGCCCTTTTTCGTCACGATTTCTCGATTATTATTAAAAACACATGGCATATTCGATCAAACTTTTAAAGATGCAAATAACACATTAAACATATATTTCAGGAAAAAAAAAAGAAAAAAAAAATAGAAATCAGTTATAATAATAATAATAATAAAAGATAATATGATCACACGGTGAAAAACAACCAAAACCAAAAAAAAAAAATTAAATGCGTTATATTTGTAGAAATAATTACGATTTACGAATAATTTACGATCTATAATTATCTGTATTCATTTGTAGGAGATTGGAACGTATATTCGCTGAAACATAAAGTATTATTTTTCAATGCGAAATCAAAAGAATTTGCTTCTTCCAAAGAGGATTTAATTTCAAATCATTCTATCACTATGTAAATTTCTATATAAGGAAACAATATTTTTAATGATATTCATTATATACTGCCAAAATAAAGCGATTAAAAAAAAAAAAGAAAAACAGCATAAAATTGGAAAGAAAAGTTAATCACACATCTTCTTTAAGAGAGTAAAATATCTATTTTTGCCGATGACCAACACCCTTGTTATTGTATGGGGAAATGCGTTTCCACAATTAATAAATGTTTTTTTTTTTTTTTTTTTTTTTTTTTTTTTTTTTTTCACATTCCGTTTTTGTATTCATAAAATTCGCAATCGATAAATTTATATTTTTTTTTTATCAATTAATTCTTTTTAGTGTTTAATATTTTATTATTGAATTACTAAAACTAAAATTTTTATAAGTACATTTTTTTTGCATATTTAACTAGAAAATAAACAGTAAAAATGAAAAAAAAAATTTTTTTAAACAAGTACTAATTCAATAGTTTTAAATTTTCTGAGTGCGAAAACAGAATTAAAAAAAAAAAAAAAAAAAAAAAAAAGGTATTATATGTGTGCAAATAAAATTCCCCGTAGAATCACATAAGTATAGTTATTGGCAAGGTTATGTGTTGTACACCGTTGTGAGAGTCGTGGATAGCAGAAAGCCTAATAATTGCGGAGAATACTGATGTTCGTTTCCTGTGCTGTCTACAAAGAGGGAATTGGGGACTTGCTGGTCATTTTTTTTTTTTTTTTTTTTTTTTTTTTTACAATACATTCTAAAATATTTCAGTAAAATCTGAGAGATAACTATTAAAGTATACGGCGTCTCCATTCTTTAAAAAAATAATAACTCTAGTACTCATATTTGTAACAAATTATTAAAAAATTCAGAGTGTTGTTTGTTTATGAAGGAATCACTTCCCTTCTTTGTGAAAAAAACTCATGACAATTTTATGAGCATAACTTTATTTTTACGTTCAATAAGTGAAACATTTTTTCTAATAATTTAACGTAATCTACAATTGAAATATTTTGAAGTGTAGACTTGTTTTAATTATATATATAATACATCATTATATTAAATTTGGTGTTATTTTTTATAAAAAGTATGAAATCTTTACAGGAAATTTGTTTTTCCGTGTTTATTTACACCTATCATTATACTACACACGTTCGTCAATACTGAAGAAAAGGAAGTATGCACTGTATGGACAAAAATGCCTAAACATTTTCGAATTAATAGTTTTGTCAAATTAATAATTTTGCCCCCCCCCCCCGCCGAAAAACAACTGACAGAAAGAAAACTTTATTTATTCTCATGGAGCTTCATAGATGTAAAAATCATAATATACTTCATATACAGGTCGTAGAAAAAGAACGTTGAGAAGACGTTTCGAATAAAATTTTTCGGAATTTCCAATGCTAAACCGCGACAAGCAGTTGACATTTTAGGAATTCTGATTAATAACAATCTTATTCGTTTGACATTTTCTTTTGGAATATTTCACCGTCTTGGACATGCACATTTTGGAACACATTTTCTTTGAATTGTGTTTCATTCATAGATGTAAGGGTTTGTCATCTGGAGCCTTTTCTTCAGGATGTAATATAACACCATTTAGTTTTCACTGATACAATCGATTTCAATTTTGAACACTATAAGAGAAAGTTTGTTTTTAGTTGAATGGTCTATATCTCTCGGTGCAAGATATTTCAGATTGGAAGAATAACTGGGAGGGAGAATACCACTTCTGAGATACCAGGGAGAACCAGCAACGTCATCTATAGAGCGATCTAAAAACTTGCATTTTTCTGCAACATTTAATCCCAAGATTTACGGGGGAGGGGGGATTTTAAGTTTATTTTCCAAGAATAATTTTTGAAGATTAAATTTTCCTATTATTGAAAAATTCCATCATTCTTTTTCGAACAATCTGACTTTAGCGAAAGTTTTATCCGAAAGGCAAAAAATGGACAAGTAAGCAATTTACAACAAAAGTTCGGTAATCCCCTTTAAAAATTCATGCTTAGAAAGTAATGTAGTTCTAATATATAATGACGATTCATATTTCGAATATCGATTTTCATTTGCGTAAATCGCATGTACTTATGAAAATAAAAAAGTTTCTCCATTGATATCGAAATATTTTCGTTCTTTTTTTATTTGTTATTCATACAGTACAAGGTATTTAAACCGTTGTTGTGTCATTTTCAAAAAGCTTCATATACTAAATTGAACAGATTACATAACAAACAGAAAATAAATGTACCAAACACCGTATTCAATATAAACATTTTTACTAAATAATATTTTAATGAGCATGCGTATCATGTACCCAAATACATCTATCTATCTATCTATTTATCTATGCACACGAAGAAACTTTGCCATTGTTTCACAGGAAGAAAAATGAAGTCACAAAAATATTGGATATATATTATTATTATCAATACATACAGGTCTACAAAAATAATAATGATAAAATTTCATTACATAATTTTAGATGATACATATATTTTTCGCTCTGCCTGAAACCAAAAAAGCTAGTTTTTCTCTACCACGTATAGATTTTTTGTCTACACTCTGAGACAAAATTCTGTAAATGACATTAGAATCTAAATTGTGGCTCTAGAAACAATAGTTCCATGTCATTCTTATAAATTCTAGTCCCCATTGAAAGCAAGTTCTAGAAACCCTTATTAGAATTCTAGAGCGTTTGCCTATATTATCGAGGGCAAACCTATTTGAAAATATCTCCAAATAAATGCGAACACAAGAGGCGGGTTTCAGCAATTATAATCTTGGTTTATGACCCAATTCTAGATAATTAAGAGAGAATTTCTTCTATACAAAACGTTCAGAATATTCAGAAATATGTAGACTAGAAATTCTCAATCATTTCGTCTATTCAGTTTATTGGTTTGCCTTATGCGCATAGTTCCGAAATCTATATTTCTAGTTAAGGGATTTAGAAAACGGCAACTTCTTCATTCAAGATGAAGGCGGTATATATTTTTTCTCAGTGTATACAGATGTCTACTGACGCATTTTATTCATTAGCTGTACAAACATACTATAAAAATTACTGGTGGAAGAGTCACGGGAGAAATTGTGTCGGCAGACACGACGAAATTCTATGACATAGAAAAGTTGGTTTCCGTTTCGGTTTTATCACACCAAAAAACATAAAGGTCAGCCAAAATTATTGAATCTAAATTTTAGATGTAGAACTGTGTCATCTATCACCAATTTTCTAAATTCTATAGTGGTGAATCTTTCCCATAAATGTATTGTGAGGTTTGCGTTGACGCAGACCCCATCTTAACTCAATGATTAACTTAGTTAATTTAACTACTTAAGTATTAGATGTGAAATTAGCACAGAGACTCTTATATAAAAATAAAACCAAGAGTTTATTCAACCAGATTAAGGGGAGGACGATCTGGAACTGCGGTAGCTCAGTCAGCGTATTTAAATTCTTTATCAAATAAATGTATAATTACTTATTGAAATAAATCGAAATATCTCACCCCAGAATAGTAGAAGCTATGGACGGATGCACTCTTTTACGAAGATATTGTGACCTTGCAACCGGTTCGTGGATTCCCAGACGAATCAGTTTCCGTTCACAAATTCTCGCACTGAAGCATAACAACACTCTTCAAACTGCTTAACTTAAGCAGCACTTAATCTTAACTAATGAAATATAATTTTCTCCACACTCTAGTACTTAGCTGTTGTCTTAGACAAACGTCGGACAAGACACCACTACTCCACACCTTTTACGAAAACCATCTCCATCTTATACTACTTTCTACCAATTTCCTTTCTCTTCATTTCAATCAAACTTTTAAAATCGCTTCAAATTCATCTACCTCTCACAACCTAATTCCTTCGTTGCAGCACCATGTCGACACAAAACTAATCCGACCTAAACATTCGCCGAGTCACTTGCGTCCAAGCGATTTAACCATCCCAACTTAATACTTTGCTGGATCCAGCTGAATTTCAAACACACTATTATGACCTTCTACAGTCTCAACCGCACAGTATGTGTTATTACATGTTATATAAAACCCTGTACAGATGTATACTGACACATTTTCTTCATTATCTGTACAAACATGCTATAAAAGTTATTATATACACTGAGAAAAAAAATATATACCGCCTTCATCTAGAATGAATAAATGGTCATTTTCTAAATTCTTAAACTAGAAATATAGATCTCCGAGCAATGCGTATAAAGCACGCCAGTAAATTGTATAGACGGAATGCTCGACAATTTCTAATCTACACATTTCTAGATGGTGAAACAATGTTCCGAATATTCTGAATCTTTCATTACGAGAAATTCTCGCTTGATTTTCTAGAATTGGGTCATAAACCAAGATTATAGAGGCTGAAACCCGCCTCGTGTATTCACATTTATTTGGTGATATTTTAAAATAGGTTTGTCCTCCATAGCATAGGCAAACGCTCAAGAATTCAAATAGAGGTATCTAGAATTCGCTTTCGAAGGGGATAAGAAAAAATTTTATAAGAAATTTATAAGGATGACATGGAACTATTTTTTCTAGAACCACAATTTAGATTCTAGATGTCAGTTACAGAATTTTTTCTCAGTGTATTGGCGTACCTTATATTCATAACCCGGAAATCTATATTTGTAGTTTAGGGATTTAGAAAAGGGCCACCTATTCGTTCTAGATGAAAGCGATAATATTTTTTTTCTCCGTGTAATTATACTGGTGGAAGAGTCACGGAAGAAATTGTGTCGGTAGGCAAGACGAAATTCTATGACAGAGAAAGTTGGTTTCAGTTTTGGTTTTATCACACCCAAAAAACAAAAAACTCAGCCAAAATTATTAAATCAAAATTTTAGATGTAGAACTGTTTCATCGGTCACTAATTTTCTAAATTCTGTAGTGGTAAATCCTTCCCATAAATGTATGTGTTATTACATGTTATATAAAACCCTGAATTTTCAAGACAAACGATCAAGTATTTCTTCAGATATTCGAAAATACGTCATTATGCAGTCTGATGTGAAAGTGTCTAAATACATTTTCCTTTATTTATTTATTTATTTATTTATGATTTATTTATTTATTTATTTTAAGATGCGTCTAAAATCACGCTTTAATATTCTCTCATGGGAAATTAATAAATTGAGTAAAAGGGCTTAAAGATAAAACATGGTTTTTGACTTTCTTAATTAATTAATTTTTCTTTCTGTGAAAATGCGCTAATCCCTAAGGTGATTTATCTCAGAAAAATAATCAAGCCTGTATTATATTCTCAATTAATTTGACAGATTTGTTTTTAGTCGATTCTTAATATTTTTAGTAATTTGAAAAATATATAGTTAATAATTTTGTTTCATTACTGACAGTTCTTATATATATATATATATTATAGGAAAAGTAATTAAAAAGGTTTATTTATTTATAAAATATAACATATAGCTAGGAGAGATGGAGCGGTAGCAGAAAATACGCACTTAGCGGATCCGTGATAAGGCGTAGAGCACAGATTATTATACAGATAGGACACTTCCGTATACTCAGTAGTAACGGGCCGCCGTAACCCAGTCGGTAGAGCGCCGGCCTCGTAATTTAAAGATTGCGGCTTGATACTCAAGCCGGCCAAAGACCATCGTGTACACTAATGGTGGCTGGTGCACGTAAAATCTGTCGTGGCTGCAAAGTCCTCCATGTTCCCATCAAAAATTATATCTCTGGGTGTCACCGAAGCGCGGGAGCCATCCCTTCTGTGGAGGATCAAAATTGTGATGCCATGTCTCCGGACCACCTCTATGGGTGTGTCCCAGTCCGTCGATACTTGCCCAACTGTGCATCACTAGGGCGACGTAAAACCCACCCAACCAACCAGTAATAATGAAAATTCGACTACGGTGACTCTGTTGACAACGGCTGTAAGTTTGTCGAGCTCTCCAGCTTACGAAATTGCTCGTCTTATTTTTATTGTATCTTCGTTTTTATTTGGCAATTTTCTTATTGTTTACAAACTTGATTGTCAAAAGCAATTTATTTTAAGAAACAAGTAATAAATATTAAGCAAAAAAACTATAAAAATATGCATAAAACTTTTTTTTTTTTCATTTAAAGTATTTTGTTTTATTATTTAAGCAAAGCAACGTTAAATGTTTAACAATTTCATAATGTTATTTCAGATACATAGTTTGTAATTTTAATTTGTACTTGAATATGAGTGCGTTTAGCAAAGCATATTTTTAAAAGATTATAACAAATAATTTATTGCTTAAAAGAATGGCTGTGACTGTTTTGAGAGTGATTTTGTGAATGAAAAAATAATAGAAAGTAAAGACAAACTAACTAACCTTCACATACTAATTGTTACTAAATACTTGCGAAATAGAAAAATAAATTTCGATCAAAGATGCTATTCATGTAGAACTAACACATATGGAAGTTATTAGTTCCCCTCTGTTGACATTAGTGGTGCTAATATATTTCCGGTTCGCGTTTTAGATTCACTGTCCTATCTGTATGATAATCTGTGGGCGTAGAGTGGGTGCTCTAGTTGTAGAACAGCAATAGTGGAGTGTCATTTTCGATGTGCATGTTGAATGTTTCAAGCGTCTATGATTAAACAAGGATATTTTGTCTTTTTTAAAAAATGAATGCTTGAATTTGTAACTAATTCTACAAATTTCTATATTGGCAAAAGCGCAAAATATTTTTAATTAAACGATTTATCAGAAGCTACTAAATTAAACCAACGACGCGAATACCAACTTCCTCTGTAGAGGAAAGTTGGTACAATTATTAAATAAAACATTTACAATTAACACGGACAATTATTAAATAAAAGTCTTCGAAATCTCTCCTACAGAAAAGAGAGAATTTGTGCTAATGCTATTTAGGAGAGATTGCGCATTGGTTCCATTAAATTCTATGCGAGCAGAGATATCATCTTTCTTCAAACCTTCTAAACATCCTTGGGGTGAATTATCGCCAAATGTTGTGTCTGTTTCAATTTATGGATTTGTTTATGCATTAGAATAACCGTATATGCACATCAAAAAAGACATTTGGCAGCATTAAAAGATAATATCTTATACTTCAGACGCCTGATAGCAGATTTAGAGAAGAAGACTTAAAAAAAATTTCAGTGTTAAATTTCTAAACTCTTGACACTAATAATGTTTCTGGTGTGTTTATTTATACATATTTTTATAAACAATAGAAGCCACTTTTTGCCAGCATCTAGTTATTTTTTTTTTCCTTCTTTTTTTCCCGCAACTTCTAACTTTTTTTTTTCCTGTTTGCTGTTCGTTTGTCATCTTGAAGAAAATCCGTAAAATTAAGTAAACTGTGTTCGTTAGTGACTAATAGGAGTATTAATACGAATGAATTTGGACGATAATTTCGAATGTACAAATTATACTCTATTTTATGTCCAAATATATTTTACTTGGTTATTAGAAGAAAAGGGGAAAAAATATTTTTTTTAATTTATTAATTAAAATTAGTTAAATACCATTCAACGTTTACTGAAAAAAAATATATATAATTTCAAATGTAATTTATTATGAATATTCATTTTCAATTTAAATTATCAAATAGAAGAATGAAATTGAAATGATAATTGAATATAAAAAACTTAAACAGCACTTTTTACAATTATAATTGTAAAATAAGAGTTAAAATAAAGCTGATTAATAAAATATAATCTTAATACTTTTAAGTTTATTTTTTTTTCTTATTATAATTGTCTTAAAATTTTAAAAATATTTTATATAAGTGCTATAGTTGTCTGAATATTTCGAGTTAAAGAATATTATATAATATAAATTTAACCTTATTTTTGAATTGTTTCATCGAATTATTTAATTTAGTATATAGTGAAGCGTAAAAGAAAAATTTGTAGATTGCTTATGTTCACAAATAAGCTTATGTGATTAAATTAACTTTGTATGATAAAGTTTAAATCCTTAATTTCCATTTAGTAAACTAAATTTATGAAAACATTATTTTAATAACTTTAAAATAAAATATTTAATTTTTTTTTTTTTTTCATAAATAATAGCATTGACAATTACAGAGTAACTCCACTCGACACTCAAAGAATTTAGTAGTTGTCAGGCCTTTAAACAAATTTGAATCATCCAATAATTCGGTGAATAATCAAAAGTAAAAAAGTACAATAACATGCTTAATTATTTCCCATCAAGTTCAAAAATTTATACAAACTACAAATTTCTGTTCCTGCAGACTGAATTATTATTCCTTTACTTCTGGCACTGGCTCCTCCACCTAAAGTCTGCAACCTACTATGTTTTTCATAGTCGCGTACATTCAACCTTATTAGTAAGGACTAATCTAATTAATGTGGTACATTGTCTTTCTGTCAAAATGCAGTATAATTGCATATAAAATTAATGTAATTAATTTATTTTATTCCGTTTTAATTCTATTCAAATATTCTTTTGTAAATATTTGTATCTGACTTTCTTAACTAGTCAGTGTTAGAAAAATTTAGTGACGTATACTGTTATATACTCAGGCGGGTATAAAGGTGCCGTTTTGAAGACAGTATGGTCCTAGACAGACCGAGGGGGCATAAAATCATCTGTGTGTGATCCAATATAGAAAGAAAAAAGATAGAAAAAAAATGTATATCTTTTTATCGGACAGAGAGAGTCCCTGGAATTATCACCATGTAATTTATAGCTTTCAGATATGTTCCATCCCCTTTTCATTTCTCTCCCTGTCTTCAGACATGTTTTTTTTGTTTTGTTTTGTTTTTCTTTTTTAAAAATGACTCTAGTAAACAAATAACAATAAGTAATATAACTGGATATTTTTTATACAGATATAGAGAGAATCGGTTTACCAAAATGTAATATATGGTGCACTAAAATGCAATTCCGTTAAAAACAATCCCTTAGATACGCAGAGGAAAATTTTATAGTTAATATTCATATAAAACATTGTAACATTTTTCTGTCGTGCATCTTTTATTCACAATGCACTTCCAGAATTTTTCTTATAAAGACGAATGTGGGCCCAAGTTCTTTTGTACAATTTCGTTTGTGATTTATAAATATTATATGTAAAATAAAATACACAAAAAATACTTCACTTAAACAGTTTAATAAAAAGATGAAAACCGTACATTTAGTGATTAAATTTAATTGATATTGATGTATTAGAATTCTCTTGCAATATTTTATATAATTTACCACTTTTTCGTACGTTATTTTCTTTGGAGAACGTACTGAAAGAATTTATCCACATAACTTTTACGACTTATGAAATCTTTAAGAAATACCTGAAAAGATTTTAAACGATATCTTAAAGCTGTTATTTCTTTAATATTTAGCCTTTAGAAAAGACATGGATAATATGTTGTCCAATATGTAATCATATTCATTATGCTGCTGTGAACAATCCATATTATTATTAGTGGAGGACCAAAACATGTTTAAGTGAATTTTCCATTCTTAGTTATAGTGTATCGAGGGATCTTACTGAGATATCGAATTTATCAATAACAACAAGAAGAATCTTATGAGAAAGAAATTGTTACATTTCAAACAACTGAGAGTTTATAACTCCTAGTAATCATTATACAAAGTTCTTATTAAATTCATTCAACATCTATTGTGATATGTATTGTTTCATGTGACGTCAGAATTAAATTATCAAAACTTAAGTATCAGATGATATAGGAAGTATTTTAAAATCACGTACAATTTTATAAATTTGAACTCTTCGTTTCCTTTTATATGGCAAATTACGATTTTCTTAATTATTAATTTTACAGTAATCAAATGAACGGCACACATATCTTTGAAATAATTAAAAATTCTTTAAAAGGAAAAAAGTATTTGTTTTTTTACTATATTATGCGGTGTATTTAAACAAATATTATGGTGTTTTTAGAATTTTTTACATATTATGGTAGAAACAACCTGTTGCAATTAGAATATAAAATTATCCAATATTTTAATGTTTTTCTTTTTCTTTTTTTTTTCTTAATGTAAATAGGTTTTAAATGTACTTGCGCAAAAATTAATATATTACATTTTTATAATATTTTTGACAAATAATTTGAGTTACTTATAGATAAATTTCAAACTGGTAATGATATATATATATATATATATATATATATAGCACCATTTTGTAGGATAAAATGTTACATTTAGATTAAAACTATTTCCTAAAGTGTTATAGTACTTAATA
Organism: Salticus scenicus; assembly: GCA_963930645.1. Taxonomy (NCBI): domain Eukaryota; kingdom Metazoa; phylum Arthropoda; class Arachnida; order Araneae; family Salticidae; genus Salticus; species Salticus scenicus. The sequence continues at coordinate 103,343,448 of OZ005662.1, read as the reverse complement.
ATCGTAAATAATGGATGGCAAGTAAGAAATTGTTACATCTGCATGAAGCCGTTTGCTATAATAAAGAGAAATTTGTTAACAAAACTTATTTTTTTTTAAACAATAACAACAGTTTTTATATATATAATTATTGTGAAAATATTTTTTGTTTATTATAGGAAAAATTTTGAGAAAATTGCCTGTTATATATATATATATATATATATATATATATATTTAAATTTCAAAATATATAACACTGGAGATATATAATTTTACAAAATCTTTATGTTTAAGAAGGCCTACTGAAGGTAAGAAATATATCTACTTAAAGTGTTATATGTAATTTTATAAATATATTTTTAACAAGTAGCATCTTATCTATATTGAATACGCTCAATTGAAAAAAAAAAAGAAATAATAATATGGAGCATATAACTAAATGATACTTCTAAAGTTATATATTTTTATTACATTTGTTGTTTTTTACTGGGACAGACTCAGATATTTTAGAACGTATTATTATATAATTTGTTAGTAGTTTTTGTTATCTATTTGGATTAACATTTAAAACAACATTTCAGAATAAAATCCAAATATTATTAACACATAATAAGCGAGACGTGCGAAACCCTCGACGACAGGTTCAGGGCCCAAACCCAAAATCCTTCCCGCTCTTCGATGACTTTTTGTAGGCAGTTATGATATTTTGTCCCTTCCGGTGTTAATTTTTTTTTTTTTTTTTTTTTTTTTTTTTTTTTACACACTTAACATTGTGAGTTCTTTTCGTTTTTATCCCATGCCTTTTCTTTGGATTTTAGCTTCTCAGCAAAAATAAAAATCGTGAGTGCTATGCAATTGTTTTTAGTAAACAATGTACCGCAGAGTATGACGTATAAATGTTTCTCTATTAAACACGGCTTAAAATGAATAAAATGTAAAATAAAAAATTATATGCTCACGTGTCTTCAGGTACATACAAGAGACGCATAGTACTAAAATCGGAGATTTAAAATAATTTTAATTTAGAATTTGGAAGCAGCATTTTCAAATAGTGTATAATTTTTATTATTTTCTCTATAAAAAAGGAATTTCCGTGTCTAGAATTACTTTTTATTCTTTAAGCAAATAAACAAATCAGCATGTTACCCGCATGTAATCAATTTTTTATACCTAGCGCCAACTTTTACGTTTGTGTTAGTAGTAAAATTTTCTAACCGTTCATTTGTTCTACAAAAATGGGGATTTATAAAGTAGGGAAATATTTTTTCTTTATAAAATTTATAAAACATAGTAAAAAGAAGTTAAAGCATATAACAATAATATAGTACTTTTCCATTTCATATTTTTAAAAATTCAATTAAATTTTGAAAAATGAAAGTACTTCATTATCGAACAAAACTCCACCGCCGCCATATAAGCTGAAAGGTCTACTGGTGTTCGGTCGGAATTGAGTTGATTACCACTGCTTTAAATTATGCTTTAACCATAAAAATGAGAAATGTATGACAATACGTTATTTGAAAAGCCGTAGAAGTTAAAATATAAAATAACTAGTTTTAACATCATCTCCTTAAAAGTAATTAAACAAGTAAAATACATAAACCATAATTTATCCAATATTTAAAAAAATATATAAATGTATTATTAAATAATAAGAAATATATTACAGTCGACTATACAAATTTTCAACCGAAGAGAAAATGATATCTTTGATATTAGAAAATTTTTATTTAAAGTTTAATACATTTTATGGTAATTAACAATTATTCAAAAGTATCACTTTCCTAAACAATGAAATCATGAAGGGATTTCTCATTAATTATTCTAAATACGATATTTCGTTTTTTAATACAGTTTTCAGTGTTTTTAAAAATAATTCTTTAAAGTAATTTTTCTAAGAGTTTCGAATAATTAATGAATATTCATGTTTCCCAGTGAACCATAACAATATACTTACGCAAGCATTCATTTCGGCTGTTAATTATTGAGGCTAATTAAAAATATTTCTATTAATTTATTTTGTTAAGAAATTTGTTAGAAATTATTCCTTGTAATACTGTGTTTGTTATTCATTTTTACTTAAAATAGCAATTCGTTAAAATTTCCTTTAAAGCAATTTTCAAATAATTACACTAAGTTCATCCCTAATATATTCTTTTAATTGATATATAAAACGTAATTATCAGCTAATATTTTAAATAGTCAAGAGTTTGCTGATTTTAACTCATTAATTTAAATAACACTATTTTAACAAAGGAAAGATATTTTAATTTCATTATTTATCTTAACAATTTTTTAATATTCAATAAATAAATTAAATATTGTTTTCTTATAGATCAAGAATACTTTTACTGTGTTCACGATATATTTTGAATTTATAATTAATGCATTAAAATTTTAAAATATTATATTTTAAACAAACGTTGAATTAGTTCTATTGTGTTATATACTACTACATTTACGAATACATTTATGAATTATTTTGAACCATATTAGTTTAATAATACATATTGACCATATTTAGAGACTAAAAGTGTCCATTTTTTGAATATCACATTTTTAAATGAATAAATAAATAAAATCATTAATCATTTTCTGTGATTTTCCTCTGCAAATAATTGTTGTATATTACTATTAAAAACAAGAACGAAAAGTAATTACGATCGTATAGATTATTAGCATTTTCCATCTGTACGTGTTCGTTACATTTTTTAACATTTAATGTGTTTTGCCTTCGTTATCAGACAACGCACAGAGAGAATGGCAGAAAGATAGACTAATGAAATACGTAATTATTCTTAAATAATGTTGAAAAAGGTCATAAGCACCTAATACAAACTAAAATAGAATTGCAGGAATTTCCAGTTTAGCCTTTATTTTACCTGAATATTTTCATGTAACCCTGTAGATCTTAACATAAAACATACCTTATTCCATAAAAAACATTTAGCATATGAATAATATATATATATCAGTTTAATTATGATTTGTGAAATACAACGTGTTTAATATAATTTATAAAATTGCCTCTTTCGAAACATAATGGATTGCATTATTTCGCATATCTCTATACACAAGCCACCTGTTTAATTTACACAATTTTAAATATGAAATAGTCCATAGGTAACTTGATTAACATACATAATTTTGAAAAAATCCTGAAAATATTTATAGACGTTATTTGCGAACAGACCAGCAGATTGACAGACTGACAGAAAGACAGACAGATAGCCTAATTGAAATTATAGTCACTTTCAAACATTGTTGTTATAAATACGGAAATGTAATTCTAGGAAATTTCAATAATAGAGTTAAGTGTATCTGTATATTTTATGTGTCCCTAAAAATCTAAATGCTAATCATACTATGTTCTATAGAAGACATACTTTTTATGCATATGAGTAATAAATCTGAATTTCAATATGATTTGTGCAGAGGAAATGTAATAAAATATGTTTTATTTTTTTTTCTCTTAGAACCTAGTGCTTTTGAATTCTTTCGAATGTTTCTGTACACAAAACAGTGGTGGTATTTATTTCATTTTTAAAGGGGAACATTCTATACTAATCTTCAATAATTATATTTGTTTCAGAAAATTCCATGTTTATTTAGAGGAGTCAGAGCGCAGAAAGAAGGACAGACAGACAGCGGAAAGTGAGAGAGAGAGACGTGGAAACTGAAAAACCAAAATTATGTACACTTTTCAACTTTGTTTGTAAGCGGTAAAGACGAAATCCAATTAGAAAACAAACTAAATGCACTGGTACGAACGCACATAGAACAGCCGTGAACCGAACCAGAATCATTCGTTTGTGTAGATGGCAATTAAAAAACATGTTAGGAATTTAAAAAAAATCTTCCCACATCATTATATATAGAGATCTATTATTTATACACATAAATTTATACACCATTTTAATTAATTATATATATATATATATATATATATATATATATATATATTTACTTTTAATAACTAGTTATTACAAACTCGCTTATTTTTAGAAGAAAAGTACGAACTGTAGAAATTGTCATATTTACAAAATTTTGTAACATATTAAAACGAAATTAAGAGCTGTGAATATAATAAAGAAAAATATTGCAAAAGTCAGGTAAATAAGCCATTAAATAATACCAGAATAAAAGATTATCTAAACCAGATTTGTCTGATTTTCTATAGAAGTATTACGAAATTTGGACGTTATTTTGTCACGCATTTTTATATATTTATTAGTCTTTTAGATTCCCCAGTCGTGTAATTGATTAAGTGTAAAATTTCATCGTGAACGTAAAATATTGTATCGCATAAATTTAAAGTATCATGCAATTAATATATGTTCATTATCCAGTTAGAGCTCAGAGCTTTATATCAAATAAACAAGATCCTTTAATCCTGTAATTATTTCGATACAGTGTATTTTAATCTATGATCAAGTAAGATCTCTACGTGCCTGAGTGGAAATTGCTTCCATACACTGATTAGCCTTAGGCACCTTTGAAATATATCCTCTCAACCCGCTACATATTAATATCGAAAAGTCAATAAATTATACAGACAAGAGTAACGGAAATTTATTGTTGTTTCTTCCACTCAAATCAGTATATAAATATATATTTCGGTGTATATCTTTAAATAATAAAGTTATTTATTGTATAGGAACTTAAAATTTAGAACATGTATGATTTGTTTCGTAAATAATTATCATATTTTTATGTAATTCAATAAGATGTAATAAATAGAATTTTTTTGTCCTTGGCTTATAATGAACGTGTTTATCTAGTGATTTTTTACACTTATGTATGTATATATGCTCGGCTTGGGTTCCTCAGAAACATCTATAACGATTTTGATGAAAGTTTGGGGATAAGAATTTTTTGGTGTGAAAAATTTATCGGTCTTATATTTATCCTGAGATAAAATCGTGTTCGCTGTTATTCCTTTTTCAGCCTTTTGCAACACGTGACAAAAACTATGTTTACTCATATATATATATGTAACAAATTTCATGAAAGTTTGGGATTTAGGGTTTTCTGGGATGCAAACTCATTTGGATTTGTTCTCATCTTCAAGAAAATTTAAATTTGCTGTTAACCGTTTATCTGTAGTTTTTAACGTATGGAAGAAATTGGGTTAATTCATAAATGTATGTATTAGTTTAGTGAAAATTTGGAGTTAAAAAATTGTTTGGTAAAAAATGAATTAGTCATGCCCTCACATTTAACAAAATTCGCTTTTCCTGTTAACTATTTATCCACTGGTTGCAAAATATGACAGAAATTGGGTTTACTCGGACATATATATATACAGTAAGTTTGATGAAAATTCGGGATTAAGCTTATTTTGGGATGCAAAGTCGATTAGACATATCCTGAATGTGAAGAAAATTCCCGGTAACTGTTCACCCTTTTTACGCCGGTTGCACAATATTTCGGAAGTTAGGTTTATTTGGAAATTACTCTAACGATTTTTATGAACTTTTACGTTTAAAAGTTGCTTTTTGACAAATCGATTCGTTGTATCCTCAATTTCAAAGACTTTTGGATTCAGTTCTAACCTGTTATATGCTGTGATAGAAGCGGATAAATGGTTCTGTTTTTATCACAGTCAACGGAATCGGTATCCGCTGTCTTAAATATGAGCTTATGCGCTTATTGTGATTGCAATTGATACACTCTGATAAAAGTTTGGAGTTAAATTATTTTGCGGTAAAAAATTAATTGAAATAATGCTCATTTTTCAGAAATTTCGCTTTCGATGTCAACCCTCTATCCACCGGCTGCAAAATATTGCAGAAATTAGGTTTATTCTGAAATGTATATTGCGATTTTGATAAAAATTAACGTTAAAGGTTTTTTTCTTTTCTTTCTTTTTTCTTTTCTTTCTTTTTTCTTTTTTTTTTTTTTTAAGTGAGAAATCCAAATGACACCCTGAAATATTAGCTTTTAATGTTAAACCTCATTTCGCCTGGGGCAAAATGGCAAATGCATAGTTTCTTTAGGAACTGCTTGAATGATTGATAAAATTTACATTTAGAGGATTTTGAGTTTACAATTCAATTTGAATTCTCCCCTCTTAAAAATAATTAGCTTATACCAGAAACCCGCGAATCACTTTGAAAACAAAATTTTATATACTTTGATTCCTTCAAAAGTACTCGTATGGTTTTCATAAAAATTCAGAGTTAGTGTTTTTCTTCAATGATAATATTTCGATTGATTCTCTCTTTCGAAATTATCTTCATTTTCAGCATAATTAGCATTCATTGATAATTCACATTTCATTCGGGAAAACACACAAAAATTGTGTGATTCTTACCTACATATAGTTTTTCATACTATATGTTTATGGCGTATAGTTATGCTATTTTTCAGAAAGTACTTTCAGCTAATCAAAACAAGTCATCTCAAATATATTCTTGTAAATGTATATTTAAAATATAATGAGCACCAAACGTTTTAAGGATTCAAGTGTTTATCGATGTTACCTCATTAGTTTGTATAGGACTCTTTTAACAGAAACAAAACCTTTTATAATTATTATCGTTTTTTAATGCAATTAATTAAAACAGTACGTACCAATCTCCAAGCTTCATTTAATGACTTCCTTGTTCCTGTAATGATTTTCCTTGGAAATGTTAATATAAGTATTGCATAATTATTGCTGTCATTAACAAATTACAATTACAATGAAATTGTTCTATATAATACTTGGTAAAGAACTCTTTAATTAATGTGATTTAAATATGTATGGTTAAATATATAATCTTTTTTAACGAGAAGAATTTTTAAACAGTTTTCGAATGTAACATAATTATTTAATTTTAATGGTTGATGAAATAAACTTGATGGTTGGTATATACGAAATATTACATTATAAGAATCTGAGATATATTTTTGAAGTAAAAAAATAATTTTGTAAATTTGTTTATTATTTTTATACATGCTCATACCGACGATTGAGATGTTCTGCTCTCAAAGCTAGTAAAAAAGAAGTGCCGAGTTGAAACCGAAGTCACTGTTTTCCACTTAGTTGTTCGCAGTTTTCCACGGATTTCTCTGAAATTCATATAAATACGGACTATGAAGACTCTTAGAAAGATCCCTAATGAAGATATTGCAACCGGCTATAGGAGCCTCCTGTCGTCACTCGATCTTATCCAGTATCAACTACTTACATGTGAAAATAAAAAGAATTTATATTGCATTTAAGCATTTTAAATGGGCAGATTATTAATTATTTCATTTATTCTAATGATCACTGATATAATTTTAAGCCATTTGAGCATCCGATTTAGTAAAACGTAACAGCTTATTGTAAAGGATCAACAGTTTACAATTAGAGCTCTACATCAAATATTTTCAATATTTATCATTGATCATTATTTTTTTTCATTCGATACTCTATATTAAATACATATATATATATTTATATATAGGTATGTATGTGTTTGTATGAATATTAAATATGTATGTACATATGTTGAAAAAACGCATTACATATATCTAATGAGCAAAAATGAAAATAAAATATCAGTATAATAAAAAATATGCGAAAAATCATACACCATTAGTGTAGCATCCCAATGCGGGGGTAGAAAAATTAAAATGTTTCAGTCGCTGCCAGTATAATATTAATAATCGATTTAAAAAAAAAAAAAAAAAACTTTTAAAACACAAATTCTTAATGTATCGCATCACATAAATCTTTCCGAAGTTAGAATAAAATTTAATTTGAAAAAAAAAAAAAAGTAACTTTGTTTTTACTAACCAAAATTGATGACATTTGAAATGCAAGTTGGTCTTCTGGGGTACGGGCTGTATATTATATTTTTTGTGTTCGTGAAAGAAAATTAAAAAAAAATTGAAAACTGCAAATTTTAATCCCACTTCAAAAACATGTGACATAATGTGAAGCAGATTTTTTATTTTTATTTCTTCTAACGGTTTCCATACAATCTTCTGCTGTTGACAGCTAAAATTCATATTTTAGTTAATTTAAAAAAAAAATCTAGTTGTCCGATAGATAAGCTGTTAAATCCATCGGATTCACATTAATTTTCCCTCTCATTTGGTACCTTATTTGTAACGATACGCCTGATATTTCTAATTTATTTTCTAAATTTATTTTCCTCATTTTAAATAAACGTACGTTTTTATTATTATTATTATTATTATTATTATTATTATTATTATTTTGTCGTAAAAAAAAATTGGCAACAATTATGTTGAGGTTCACAAACATACCGCAGTGAATGATAGTAAGTACATAAGAATTTGTGGAAAATGCTGTATAGCATCCTGCTTCTTACAAAGTGATAAGTAAAGATCTAATAGTACTTCCATAAAAAATATAATAATAATTAATTTATACATATATATAAAATAACTTCTTCGAAGAAACAAAAATGCATGAAATACGTGAATATAAAATTTACATGAATATAAAATTTCTAATATATTATTTGTTACATACTGATGCAAAACACCTGGAAAGATACAAAATTTAATAAGCATCTTATTTATAAGCCGCTTATGAAAAGCTTTGAAATCAATGGAGTAAATAACATTTTATATTTTATTTTTTGTTATTTAGATGGTGTATTAACTTCAACTCCGTCATTTCTCTTATACACTGTACATAGCGCAATGAAAATTTTCTCTTTAATTTTTATTCTTCAATAGATTAAATTTTTAAATATTTTTAAGACATGAAATGATAAACCATAAAATTTAGATTAAGAAATGTATTTAAACCTTGAAACCTTGAATACAAAGCATGAGAAAGCTTACTTTCAGACATGCTTTGTATGTCAGAAATTCTAGTTCTAACCATACATAACAAACATACTGCTTTGCATCGTCTAAATCCTCGTTAAATTTTTATATGTTCTTCATGAAGTCCCAAAATTCTAAACATGGGTAACTTAAGGTTTTACAGAAATATAACAAATAATCTTATCAAATTTTATATTACTACTCAAGAATTATAAGACTACTTGTTCTATTTAATTTTATTTGATGTTATTAACGGCTTTTGTACTGCAGAAATTTAATGATTTTAAATTAATAATGAATTTAAATTTGAAATTTACAACATATATATAGATAAAAGAGAGATTAATCGCTAATAGCACTATGTATTTAAAAAATGAACTATAAAATATCAACTATAAGAGAAAATGCGTTATGTACCATTATATTGATATATTTAATTGTTTGAATAATACATCTTATTACGAAGAGAAAAATGTAAAATTATCCCAACAAAATAACGATAAAAATTGTATAATAAAAACAATAATATATATATGATGAAATATTACCTACAAATTGTCATAAATGTAATATTTTCAAATGAATGTTTTTGAACACAGAATTTAATTTAACGTAACTGTTATAAATGTGAATTGAATACAAAATCCTTCTACCTAACATTTTAAATGCATTTAATTAAAAATAGTTAAAGCATTCATAAATGCATAATTAATTTGTTGCTTATTACATTTTTTAAACACTCCTGCAAGTGAAATCATATAACTTTAAAAGAATCAGTCGCAATTTTATCAATTAAATTATTTAATTTCTGTTATCAATTACAGTTAAAAACCATTTTAATTAAATTTGGAACAAAGAATTGATACATACTTAATTTTACATAATAAAATATTCGATGACAGATAAGGATAATTAATTTCATTAAAATGTAAAATTACTAATAATATGCAATTAAAGATATAAACTTTTGAATAAATGCAATAAATATTAATTATAAATGCGTTTCGGAATACAATTTTAAAAAATATACAAAATGATGCATCTTCAAGTTTGTAAAATATTTTAATTGTATATTTAATTCCTCTTTTTAATAAATTCTGTAAATGTATACTTACTTTATATAAACATATATGTATATATATATGGGTCATTCTCAGATAATGGTAAATATTGGTTTCAGAAAAAAAAAAATTGTTTTAATTCCTGATTTTTTTTCATTAATGCAATTATCCATGTCTGCTATAGAGAAAAAAATTACCAGCAGAGATCGTTTGCTTTAATTACAGATTAATTAATTTTTTAATTTCCATTGCAACATGGTAATGACATTTGTGAACATGGTAATGACGGACAGAACCACAGAAATGACCAATGGCGAAATAATTACACATTTATATATGGATAGCGGTATTTATCATTCTAATTTGTAACAGAAAAATTAAAATATCTAGACGATATGATATATAGTAGTGAGATTTTTTGGAATAAATTTCACTATACGAATCCTATAGCTGTCTGTTTTAACAGGCGACATAAAGTGATTTACACTTTACTGCCCAGCAGTCATTACCATGTTCCTAGACATCATTACCATGTTCCTAGATATCATTACCATGTTTTCAGAACATCTTGGTAATGACCACCTTGGTAATGACTTTTTTAATGTTAAGCCTATTTATGGCTAAATTATAGCAATTAAAAGCTAATGCAATATTCATTCTGTATGTGGTACCAAAGATCTTTTTAAATCATTCAGTAAATTTAAATTTATTAATTGCGTATTTCAGTAATAATGGACTTTGTAATGGCACACAATAAGTACACTAATTTTAGAACAAAAACAGCAAAATGAAATAATTTGTATTTACTTAAACTAAAAAAAAACTTGTCTGCTTGTAAGGGCATGAAACACTTTACTTTTGACAGGTTGATAGTTATGACAGCACCATCTAGTAGTGAGGTACTGAAAAAAAACTTACACACCTTGGTAATGACAATTACCCTTAGGGACAAATTTTAAATAAGAATAATTAATAGATTTCTTTTTTTTCATGCCCAAAATTCCAAAGATATTAAAAGTAGAAAAGTGAAATATACCTAGCAAATTGTTAGCTTTGTTTAATTTTTTTTTTCAATTCTTTAATATAAAGGTTCAAATAAAAAGTTTGGAGTTTGGGACAAGCCTTGGTAATGACATTTACAACTTTAAATTTTTTTTAAATATTGAAATTTTACTTTTTTTGGTATTCAAATTACTGCACAGTGTAGTGCGTGAAAAGAATTGTTGAAAAAATTTTTTAATTTTCATAGCTGACTTGCTCAAGTAACGTTTTTTAGCCAAGGACACAAAATTTACCATTATGTGAGAATGACCTATATAGGAGGTGGAGAGAGAGACAGAGAGAGAGAGAGTAAGAAAATTTTTGTCCTTTTCTATATTTTACTTTTTATTCATGCATTATTTTTATGAAATTAAACATTTGACATTTAATTATTACTTTCTTCTATATTCAATAGAAGATTGGATTTGTAAACATTTTCGACCTCGGGGTTTTGATGGATTTACATGTTTTGAGAGCTGTATAACAATATTTGACCATTTTTAGAAAATGTCTGTGTGTGTGTGTGTGACAAATTATGCGGCAACTCTATCTGATGTACTACAGCACAGAATTTCCTACAAATTGGTATATTTGCACCTTGACATAAATTAGTGAATATCAACTTTTGGTAAAAATTTGTATAAAAGCTTGCGTTGCCATCCCGCTTTTTCTAAATTTTTAACATGGTGGTATAGGCGAAAACTTTGTATAAATGCGCATAAAGAGAATTATTTTTTAATAATCATTATGAAATTTAAAAGAATTATTTGTAATAGAGATGGCCAACTGGAGAAAAAAAATGTGTATGTAGGAGCCTCGCCCTCCCCCCCCCCGGAGGAAGTCCCCCCTCGAGGCGAGTAAATTTTCACGATGGGTATCTTTCAAAAGAGCACACCAATACCTTTAACACGAATAGCTGAACCATCGATCTAGGATAATTTAAAATAAATTTACCGATTTTTTTCCTTTTTAACAAAACAAAACAACAACAACAAAAAAATAATATATATATATATTAGGGATGGACCGGATATCCGGAAAATATCCGGTATCCGGCATATCCGGCTGATTTTTCAATATCCGAAATATCATCGGATATTCGGATCAAAATCACCGGATATCCGGTTAATATGCCGGATATCCGGTTTTTTAATATTCGCTTTTTTTCTTGTTTTCCTGAGAATTGTTCCTGAGGTATAACCTTCCTTTAAATTGCAGATATCGCTGTATAGCAGCGCCACCTGTTAGCTGATAAGCATTCAAATTGCACCAGCATAATGACTTACAATGGCCTTCTTACATATTAGTTTTGTTTGCTTATAGAAATAGATCCTGAGATATATAGCCTCCCCTTAAATTGAGGAAATCGTTGTATAGCAGTGCCACCTTTTGAGCAGTTGACACCAAATATTGATTGGCACTAAATTAGGCCAAGTTGCATCTGCATATAAACTTATATGTGATTTTAAGCAGTAGTTCCGGAGATACAGTTGCCACAAAATTTTTGTTTTTTCTCTCTCTCTCTCTCTCTCACACACACACACAGGCGGACAGACATTTTCTAAAAATGATCAAATCGTATTCTAGGCCTTTCAAAACGTATAAATCCATCGAAAACGGAAGTCGAAAATTTTTACGAATCCAATACTTTCTTCTATTGAATAGAGAATAACGTAATAAAATAAAATAACTCTGTTATGGCTTTATTATCCCAATGATAAATTTACAATTTTACTTTATTCTGTATGTATATATAGAAAAAGTATTGGATTCGTGAAAATTTTCGAACTCCAATTTTCGATGGATTTACACGTTTTGGGATGTCCTGAACACGATTTGACTGTTTTTAGAAAATGTCTGTCTGTCTGTCAGTTTGTGTGTGTGTGTATCACAAATTTTGTGGACGCTGTAACTCACAAGTCAATAAACGAAATTTAACCAAATTTGGTATTTAGTTCAACCCTGACATAAACTGGTGCTGATTAGATTTGTGGAACAATTGCTCAATAGGTGGTGCTGTGATCGCATTTTTTCTAAATTTTTAACATGCCAGTATCGGACTAAATCTTGTATAAATAAACATAATGAGAGTTATTTTAAACGTGTGATTGTAAAATTAATATGAATTATTTATAATAGTAATAGTTAACATAAAAAAAAAATTGTGCATGTTGCAGCATAGCTTCACCCTCTGGAAGGGGAGTTAACCCCCCCGCCCCCCTTGGGGAGTAAATTTTCAATATGGGTGTTTTGTTTTGAAAGACTTCGTCATTACCTTTAAAATAAATGGTTTAAGTATAGATCTGTGATAAATTAAAACAAAGTTATAGATTTTTTTATCTTTTAAAGAAAAAAAATTAGAAAAAAAATCTTATTTCTTTTGATATTGGCAAAAAAATTTAATTTCTTTCGGCATGTAATGATATCATTCTTTCAGATAAAAATCCTCTGCATTTATAATAAAAATATTTTAATAATTTAATAAAAAAATTATGTTCAATGAATGTTGTGTAAAATTACATAGAAGAAATTCATGTGGTGGCCACATCATACTAGTTATGTATGCGAATGGAATTCAGTTGTATAAAAACGAAATGCAAATATCTTTTTTACTTTCTTCTATATGCAATAGAAGAAAGTATGGGATTCGTAAAAATTTCCGACTTCCGGTTTTCGAAGGATTTATACATTTTGGGAGGTCTAAGAACATAAATCATTTTTAGAAAATGTGTGTGTGTGAGAGAGAGAGAGACAAAAATTTTGTGGCAACTTTATCTCCGAAACTACTACTCAGAATTGTATATAAATTCGTATATAGATGCACCTTGACCTAAATTAGGGCCTATCAACTTTTGGTGTCACTGCTCAACAGGTGGCGCTGCAATACAGTGATTTTCTCAATTTAAGGGGAGGCTATATCACAGGTTTTATTGCGTATGTTCAAACAAAACTTCATATGTAAGAAGGTCATTATGATACATTAAGCTGATTCAAGTTAAATGCTTATCGTCCAACAGATGGCGCTGCTATACTGCAATATAAGGAAGGCTATATCTCAGGAATTACTGTACAGATTTGAATATAAATTTATATGTAGATGTACATTGACATATATTAGTATCTGTCAACTTTTGGTGTCAACCGCTCAACAGGTGATGCACACGCAGCGATTTCTGCAATTTAAGAAAAGGCTATATCTCAGGTTTTATTGGGTATAGTATAATTAAACAAAACTTTATATGTGTGAAGACCATTATGAGACATTATGCCGATTCAGTTTGGATGTATATCTACCAATAGGTTACGCTGCTATAGTGCAGTTTTTTAGATTGCTGTAAGATGAAAATCGCCTGCATTTATCATGGTGGGTAATTTTAATAAATAATGCTTATCGGCCAACAGGTGACGCTGCTAAAAAAGCGATTTCCACAATTTAAGGGAAGGCTATATCTCAGGAACTAATGCACGGAATTGCATTAAAATTTATCTGAAGTTGAATCTTCACATAAATTAGTTTCTATCAATTTTTAATGTTAGCCGCTCAACAGCTGCCACTGCCACACAGAGATTTCTGCAATTTAAGAAAAGACTATATCTCAGGTTCTATGGCGTATAATCAAACAAAACTTGATATGTGAGAAGGACATTACGAGACATTACGCGGATTCAAGTTGGATGCTTATAGACCAATAGATGGCGCTTCTATACTGAAAATTTCCTCGATAACGGGAAGACTATATCTAAACTTGTATGAGATATGAGATAACCATTACAAATACGCATTTTTAAAGATTTATTAATAGGCAATAAAACTGTCCTTATTTGGATATTTGGTTTTAGTTTTCTCCAAGAAAATCATTTGCATTCTTCATGTTAGATAATTTTAATGAATAATAGTTTTAATAAATTATTTGCCCTTAGTAAATTTTTATAGGAAAATATAGAAGAAAGTCTTGTGGTGGCCACAATATACTAGTTTAATTATTGTGTGCTCTTAAAAAACTGAAAATTTCATGTGAACTGGGGAAGGGGACTGCCGGATATCCGATGGTATATCCAGCCGGATATCCGGATCCGGCAAAGTAAAAAAAATATCCGGAATGCCGGATATCCGTATCCGGTTATCCGGTAAAATCCATATCCGGTCCATCCCTAATATATATATATATATATATATATATATATATATATATATATATATGTAATAAGTATTGAGAACAAAATTGACATTTTTTTGGATATTTAGTGTTATACTACTTCTCGTATATGAAAATCGTCTGCATTATCATGGAAAATATTTTTTTATAAATAATAATTTCAATAAATTATTTTTACTAAGAGAATTTGTGTAGAAAATATAGAAGAAAGACATGTGGTGGCCACAACATACTAATTTTTTGATTGAAATTATACGATATTAAAAAAAAAATACATTTATGTTTAAATTGGTAGTCCCAGGTTTACAGATCAGTAAAAAAAAAAAAAAAAAAAAAAAAAAACGTCATCTTCATGTATTTCCAAAGATTTATTGATATTATACATTAGTCGTACGTAATGTTATGAAAAACTTGTCGACTTTCTTGTATGAGAAAATAGTTCATAATGAAACAGCAGGTTCTAATCGATGAATACACCTTATTCGGTCTAACTTCTTGAATCTGTACCACAAATCTGTTTTTACAAGGAATATTCTCGACAACAGCCCAAAAGTACACTTAATTTTTCGAATATTTTGGAAACAGTCCAAGGAAGCCCTCACTCGTAAGGCACAAGACAAAAGTCTCTACTAGGCAAATATTCTGGAACAGTTCAAGAAAAGTCATTTTATCCACATGAATAAAGCAAATAACATTAAATACTCCAGAGCAGAAATTTTCACCAGCTCACAAAGTTCTGTCTCTTACAGCACAATTTCCAAAAATGATTCGCTCAGAATAGGTCTTTGAAAACCACTGAATCGTAATAACTACACGCTCTCTCGTAGAAATTATCTCACTTGTATTTATAGCTTTTTGCGATGGGGACTGCGGTAATTCTATTCTGAAACAAATGGCGACATATATGCTCCAGTGCAGCGGAGAGCTTGTAAACTTTGATAAACTTAAGCAACTATTTTCAAACAAAATTGGTCGCCAAGCCACAAAATTCGTCACGAAGTCGCCAAGGTTGACTTCACTGCATGAAGCTAGAGACTCCTCTACCTTCATGCTTCACTGAAAAAGAATTAACCGCCTTTTTTATTTTCACTTTACCTGTAAAACTACTTTCATTTTAACAGGAAATTTGAAGCAGGGAGAAGACCTAATATGTTCTAAAAATCTGTTTATACTATAGTATTGATAATTTGTAAACTATAGTTCGTAAAGAAACAACAGGTTATAATTTTTGAATACACCTTATTCGGTGTAACGTCTTGAATCTGTACAACAAAGCTGTCTTTACAACGAATATTTTCGACAACAGCCACACAGTACTTTTAGTTCTTCGAATATTCCGGAAAGAGTCCAATGAAGCCCTCACTCGTAAGCCTCAAGACAAAAGCCTCTGCTATGTAAATATTCTGGAAAAGTCCAAGAAAAGTCATTTTTTACACAGGATGAAAGTAAATAACATCAAATAATCCAGAGCAGAAATTTTCACTAGCTCACAAAGATCATTATCTTAGAGCATAATATACAAAAAGGATTCGCTCAGAATAGGTGTCTGAAAACCACTGAATCGTAATAACTACACAATCTCTCATTGAAATCATCTCGCTTGTATTTATAGCTTTTGGCGATGGGGCTTGCGGTAATTCTATTCTGAAACCAATGGCGAGATCTATGCTCTAGTGCATCGGAGAGCTTATAAACTTTGGTAACCCAAGCAACTATTTTTAACCAAAATTGGTCACCAAGCCACAAAATTCATCACGAAGTCGCTAAAGTTGACTTCTTTTTTATTTTCACTTTGCCTGTAAATCTATTTTCATTTCAACAGGAAATTTGAAGCAGGGAGAAGCCTTAAACTGTTCTAACAATCTGTTTACACTATAGTATTAATAATTTGTAAACTATTTAACATACTTTAACTCATCTGAAACTGCTACAAGTAATTTCACCATATTGTAAACTTGAGCTATAATTAATCAATAATTTTCAAAATCATATTCATAAATTTTTAATTAAAAAATATACTTCGAATTTAGCTATGTTTTTAACTCGAGACTTGCGTTAAACAAAACAAAAATAATAAATAGATGTAGTTTTTAAAATAAATTTGTTCAAATTTCTAATAAGTTTTCTATCAATACGCATAGATTTATATTATGATACAAAATAATATTAATCGCTTGCGATAATTCTATACGTTGTAACATTTACAGTTTGATTAACGGTGGTAGCATTATTAGATTAATTTTCATATTATTTTATCAATCAACACAATAAAACAGAAAAAAACATTTTTTTTTTCAAAAAGGATTTTTAAGTGCTATTAGGGAAAGTATCTATTATCTTATTTGTGTTATCTGTTTTAAAAGATAAGAGGAAGCGTTTCTCCTAGGAAAATGAGTTAAAATTCACTCAAATTGAGTTATTTTCATTCTTTCAATTTAAGAGAGTACAGTAAACTGATTCATTACTTAAATATATCTACACCACTAGACCTAAATGGTTTATTTATTATACTTCTTTTTTTTTTTTTTTACTTGTTTTAACATTTACTTTTTATTTCACATTATTTTACATATTTGTTTAAATTTTTTAACATTTCAAAAAGAATGAACGTGCTTGTTTTGTAAAAAAATAAATAAATAAATAAAATAAAAAGGTGTAAAAATAAATAGTCTAAGTCTACTGATATGAATGCATTAAGTAATAAAACAATTTACAGTATCGAATTTACAGGTTTCACTTTTAAAAAGTATTTGTGAATACCTTTAAAGTATAAATTTTAAAAAATTGCACCACTGAGGAGGAAGAAATTACCCCGTCTCGTGCACACACACACCTCGGTTGTTCGCGATGCTTTTAAATAAACAAAAGTTTTATCTTAAATTCACCAATGGTTGCTTAATTTAATTTGTGTACTCATTGTGTACATTTAAAGTAAATATTGGCTTTTGCTATAAGGTTGAAAACTATGATAACTGGGCGAAAGCGTTACGTATTGAGCGGTATGCATCAAAAGTTGGCAAACACTAATTTGTTTCAAAGTTCATTTAAATAAAAGAATTATGCAAAATTCTAAACCTTAGTTCTGGAGATAAAGTTGGCAGAAAGTTTTTCTTACACATATCTAGATAAAATGCTTTTCTAAAAATGGTCAAATTATGTTCAAAACATCTCTTAACGTATAATTACGGCAAAAACTAGAAATCGAAAGCATTTACGATTCCAATACTTTCTTTTATTAATAATAGATCGCAGTAAAAATGTTAAGAAATAGAATTTTTTGCCTCAGAAAATAAATAATATATAAATATAGTAGATTTAAGTTATTGTAATTTACATTATAATTTTCAATTTTTAAGATAAACTCAGAAATTGAAGGGGAAAAAATATTAGGTAACTCCAGTTAATTTTAGGGTTTTAAATTATTCTGTAAAAATCCATTTATAAGCTTATGGAAATTTTTTAGATCGAGAAACCGATATATAAATTTAGATTTTAATATTAATTCTTGAATACATTATAATATTTCTCAATACATTGACAGAACGCAGATATTACAAAAAGCTTCAATATTGGATTGACTAGATTTTTACTTTACGATGCATTACAAATGAAATCTAAAACTATTTAAAATTCATTTTATCTGCATAAATGTTTTGTGTGATTTTTTTTTTTTTTTTTTTTTGAATAATAAACATAGAAATTTATATATCAGATTCAGTCCATTTAAATAACCACATGTGTATTGTTTAAAATATAATGTCGCACAAAAATTAAGTAATAAACATGTTTTAAGATGAAATTTTCAGACCACTATCATTTACCTTAATGGAAAGTGACAATAGCAACTGATGCCATTTAAAAGCATTTTAAATTGTAGATGTAATGAAGAAAAGTAAGATCTAATTAAGTTATACTTTTAGACAATGTCTGACTAAATTTTATTGTAGAACATTAAAGAATGTTTCTTTTTTCTATCCTTCTTTTATAATGCTTTACCACTTTTTAAATAAAAGCAATCTCCACTTTCCATTAAACTAACGCAATTACTTACGCTACAACTTTAAAAATTCTACTGGATCATTAAAAAGCTTTTAGACAGAATCTTTATTACTATATTGAGAAAAAAAAAACATTAGAAATGGTGGTGGTAATTAAAAAAAAAAAAAAAAAAATATGTGCAAAAGTATTTAGCATTATGTTAAAAGAATATATTCATCAAATTCTTATTTATTTGGGCGTAAAAAAGAAAAAAATATATTACTTAATTTGAAAAACAATGCACTAGTTATAATCAAAATATATGCCCATTTTTTATTCTTTTTCAATATAAATCTTAGATTTTAAAAGCGACACTAAAGTAGTTTATGTTATATATTTCACAAGTCTCGCCGCTTGCCTCTTCCTTCCATTCTTGGGTTGTCTTTTTTTCTCTCCTGGACTTCGATTTAATTTGAGTTTTTCTGTTGGGATTTGCTTGAGTTGGTTTGTTGTATCGTTTGTTTTGCGGGATGTTAAAAATTAAATTTGGTTTCTTTAAATATGTGTATTTCGTCCCCTGATGATTTTTTTCACCTTTCTGAGCTTCTCCTACATAGAGAAATTGTTCATTCTTATTGGTCTTTGTGGTTTCGGTGATCTTGTGTCTGTTTCTTATTTTCTAGTGCACTTAATGGGCCATTATTTTTCATTACAGGGTTCTCATTTTTCACCTTGAAATATTTTCCTAGAGTCAACCTTCTTTTCTTCAGAATCTGATTGCACGGTCCCATTTCAATTTTCAACAGTTATTGTTGTACAGTGGGTTGGCGTCGGGGCTATTGTTGAACTTGATAGTTGAATCAATTTGGGAAATCGTGTTGCTTTGTTTGGCGTGTGTATGTCTCTTTGGGGAATTGTTTGACTAACTAATCTTCGTTCTCATTCTTTGCTTCTGCTATCAGAAGAATTATAGATACATATTAGAAATTAAACAAATATAAGGTGTAAACAACAAATGTAATTAAACAAATATGTATGATTAAACAAATAGATGTAAACAAATAGATGTAATTAAACAAAATTTAATATGTTTTTGTACTGTTTTTTGCTGTTCAAAAAATCCGGTCGTCATTTTCAAAGAAGCGCCTGCGATTTAGCGACTGCATATCATTCCTACATATCAGTTTATTCATTTTAAGATGAGCATAGGATTAAATATAGTTAGAAATAGGTAACTCTGGTAAATCAGAATTTTTTTACGTTGACAGTCCAACAGGTAAATTGGGTGTTTCATTTTGCGCAGAAAACTGAAAATGCCATCGTAGAAATCGTCATTGGGCATGAGACATTGTAACAGCACAAACTGTAAAAAATTTCGGAAGCGCTTTTTCGTCACGATTTCTCGATTATTTTTAAAAACACATGGCAGATTCTATCAAAATTTTAAAGATGCAAATTAAACATTAAACTTATATATTTCAGGGGGAAAAAAGCTAAAAAATGAAAAAAAAAAAAAAAAAAGTAATAGTAATAATAATAATAATAATAAAAGATTATATGATCACACAGTGAAAAAAAAATCAAAAACAAAAAAATTTTAATGCGTTATAATGTAGAAATAATTACGATGTACGAATAATTTACGATCTATAATTATCTGTATTCATTTGTAGGAGATTGGAACGTATATTCGCTGAAACGTAAAGTTTTATTTTTCAATACGAAATCAAAAGAATTTATTTCTTTCCCAGAGGATATAATTTCTACTCATTCTATCACTATGTAAATTGCTATATAAGAAAACAATATTTTTAATGATATTTATTTTACTGCCAAAATAAAAAAATAAATAAATAAAATAAACGCAGTTAAAAATGAAAAGATAAGTTAATCACACATCTTCTTTAAGAGAGTAAATTATCTTACTTTGCCGATGACCAACACCCTTGTTATTGTATGGGGAAATGCGTTTACACAATTAATAAATGTTTAACTTTTTTTTCTTTACGTTTTTGTATTCATAAAATTCGCAATCGTTAAATTTGTATTTTTTTTTCAATTAATTCTTTTTAGAGTTTCATATTTTATTACTGAATTACAAAATCTAAAATTTTTATAAGTACAGTAAAAATGCAAAAAATAAAAAATAAATAAAAAAATAAAAATAAAAATAAAATAAACAACTACTAATTTAATAGTTGTGAATATTCTAAATGTGAAAACAGAATTAAAAAAAAATAGGTATTATATGTGTTGAAATAAAATACCCTGTAGAATAACATAAGGTTTAGTTATTGGCAAGGTTATCTGTTGTACACTCTTGTGCGAGTCTTGGACAGCATAAAACCTGATAATCGCGGAGAATACTGATATTCGTTTCCCCTGCTGTCTACAAAGAGAGAATTGGGGTTTTGCTGGTCATGTTTTTTTTTCACAATACATTCTAAAATATTTCAGTAAAATCTGAGAGCTAACCATTAAAGAATACGTCGGTCCCATTCTTTAAAGAAAAAAAAATAGTACTCATATTTGTAACAAAATATTAAAAAAAATTCAGAGTGTTCTTTGTTTATGAAGGAATCACTTTCCTTCTTTGTGAAAAAAACTCATAACAGTTTTACGAGCATCACTTTATTTTTACGTTCAATAAGTGAAACATCTTTTCTGATCATTGAACGTAATCTACAACTGAAATATCTTGAAGTGCACAGTAGTTTTAATTATATATAAAATACATCATTGTATTAAATTTGGTGTTATTTTTTATAAAACGTATGAAATCTTTACAGGGGATTGGTTATTGCGTGTTTATTTATACCTATTATTATATTACACACGTTCGTCAATACTGAAAAAAATGAAGTATGCACTGTATGGACAAAAATGCCTAAAATGTTTCGAATTAATAGTTTTGTCAAATCCCCCCCCCCCCACACACACACACACGAAAAAAAAAAAAATAGAAAGACAGAAAGAAAACTTGATGTATTCTCATAGTGCTTCATTTATGTAAAAAACATATTATACTCCTAGAAAAAGAATGTTGAGAATACGTTTTGAATAAAAATTTTCGGAATTCGCAATGCTAACCGCGACAAGCAATTTACATTTTAGGAATTCTGATAATTAACAAACTTATTCGTTCGACATTTTCTTTCGAAATATTTGGTCGTCTTGACATACACATTTTGATACACATTTTCTCTGAATTGTTTCATTCATAGATGTAAGGGTTTGTCATCTGGAGCCTTTTCTTCAGGATGCAATATATTACCATTTAGATTTCACTACTACAATCGATTTCAATTCTTCATACTATAAGAGAAAGTTTCTTTTTAGTTGAATGGTCTATATGACTCTGTGCAACACATTTCAGATTCAAAGAATAACTGGGAAGGGGAATACCGCTTCTAAGATACCAGGGAGAATCTGCAACGTCGTCTATAGAGCGAAGTACAAACTTGCATTTTTCTGCTATATTTAATCCCAAGCATTACGGGGGAGGGGGGGATTTAAAAATTAGTTTTAAAAGAATAATTTTTAAAGATTAAATTTTCGTAATATCGAAAAATTTCATCATTCTTTTTCGAAGAATCTGACTTTCAGCGAAGGTTTAATACGAAAAGCAAAAAATGGACAAGTATGTAGTTTACAACAAAAAATGAAAAGTTTGGCATTCCCCTTAAAAAATTAATGAATAGAAAGTAATGTAGCTCTAATATATTATGACGATTCATATTTCGAGTATCGATTTTCATTTGCGGAAATCACATGTACTTAAGAAAATAAAAAAGTTTCTCCATTGATATCGAAATATTTTCGTTTTTATTTTTTTTTTATTTTTTTTTTTTATTTATAAAGTACAAGGTATTTAATTGGTTGTGTCATTTTCAGAAAGCTTCATATACTACAGTGAACAGAATAAATAACAATAAGAAAATAAAAGTACCAAACACCATATTCAATATAAACAATTTTTCTAAAAAATACTTTAATGAGCATGCGTATCATGTACCCAAATTCATCTATCTATCTATATACACGAAGAAACTTTGCCATTGTTTCACAGGAAGAAAAATGAAGTCACAAAAATATTGGATATATATCATTATTAACAATACATACAGGTCTACAAAAAAAATAACGATAAAATTTGATTACGTAATTTTAGATGATACATATATTTTTCGCTCTGCCTGAAACCAAAAACGCTAGTTTTTTTCTACCACGTATAGATTTTTTGTCTACACTCTGAGACAAAATTCTGTAAATGACATCTAGAATCTAAATTGTCGCTCTAGAAACAATAGTTCCATATCATCCTTATAAATTCTAGTCCCCATTGAAAGCAAGTTCTAGAAACCTTTATTAGAATTCTAGAGCGTTTGTTTATATTATCAAGGTCAAACCTATTTGAAAATATCTCCAAATAAATACGAACATAAGAGGCGGGTTTCAGCAAATATAATTTTT
Organism: Salticus scenicus; assembly: GCA_963930645.1. Lineage (NCBI taxonomy): Eukaryota > Metazoa > Arthropoda > Arachnida > Araneae > Salticidae > Salticus > Salticus scenicus. The sequence continues at coordinate 103,319,981 of OZ005662.1, read as the reverse complement.
GTTTATGACCCAATTTTAGATAATCAAGCGAGAATTTCTTCTACACAAAATATTCAGAATATTGTTTCACCATCTAGAAATGTTTAGACTAGAAACTCTCGATCATTTCGTCTATTCAGTTTATTGGCGTGCCTCATGCGCATAGTTCCGAAATTTATATTTCTAGTTAAGGAATTTAGAAAATGGCCACTTCTTCATTCAAGATGAACGCGGTAACGCGGTATATATTTTTTCTCAGTGTATACAGATGTCTACTGACACATTTTCATCATTATCTGTACAAACATACTATAAAAGTTACTATATAATTATACTGGTGGAAGAGTCACGGGAGAAATTGTGTCGGTAGACACGGCTAAATTCTATGATAGAGAAAAGTCGATTTCATTTTCGGTTTTATCACACCAAAAAACATAAAGGTCAGCCAAAATTATTGAATCAAAATTTTAAATGTAGAACTGTGCCATCTGTCACTAATTTTCTAAATTCTGTAGTGGTAAATCCTTCCTACAAATGTATGTGTTGTTACATGTTATATAAAACCCTGAATTTTCAAGACAAACGATCAATTATTTCTTCACATATTCGACAATTCGTTATTAAGCTGTCTAATGTGAAAGTGTCTAAATTACCCGAAAACTTCTAGAATTAAATATAACGATTTTTAAAAAAAGGTAATTATCCATAACTTTTCCTTTTCTACGTAACAACAAAATTAATTAAATTAATACTTCTAAAAATGTAAATTTTTGTTTGTGAATGTTTTTTAAAAAGATGCGTCTAAAATCACGCTTTAATATTCTCTCATGGGAAATTAATAAATTGAGTAAAAGGGCTTAAAGATAAAATATGGTTTTTGACTTTCTTAATTAATTGATTTTTCTTTCTGTGAAAATACGCTAATCCCTAAGGTGATTTATCTCAGAAAAATAATCAAGCATGTATTATATTTTCAATTAATTTCACAGATTTGTTTTTAGTCGCTTCTTAATATTTTCAGTAATTTGAAAAATATATATTTAATAATTTTGCTTCATTATTGACAGTTCTAATATATGTATATATATATTTTATAAAAATAAATAAAAAATGTTTATTTATTTATAAAATATAACATAAAGCTAGGAGAGATGTAGTGGTAGCAGAAAATGCGCACTTGGCGGATCCGAGGTAAGGCGGATCCGAGCATATATAATTATACAGATTGGATACTCCCGTATACTCAGTGGCAACCAAAATTTGACTACAGTGACTCTTTTCGTAACGGCTGTAAGTTTAATTTAAAAGCTGATTTAAAAGATAAACTTTAAAAACATATAAAAAACATTAAAACGACTAAAAGTTACTTTGCACTAGCGCTTTTAGGCCGCTGTCAGCGGCCTTCATCAAGTACGATGTTTTCGTGAACTGATGCATTTGACCGTCTTGCTACTTGTCTTTTCTTCCACTTCTCATCCAGCATAGCTGCACGTTTGTTGAGATCTCTAGCTTACGCAATCGCTCGTCTTATTTTTATTGTATTTTTTTTTTCTTTTTGACTATTTTCTTATTGTTTATAAACTTGATTGTCAAAAGCAATTTATTTTAAGAAGCCAGTACTAAATATTAAGCATTAAACTTTGAAAATATGCATAAAAAAAATATATTTTTTTTTTTCATTTTAAAGCATTTTGTACTAGTTAAACCAAGCAAAGTTAAATGTTTAACGATTTCATACTGCTATTTCAGAATTACAGTTTATAATTTTAACTTATATTTGAAGATGAATGTGTTTGGCAAAGAATATTTTCAAACATTATAAAAAATAATTTTGTAGCTATTAGAAGAATAGCTGTGAATGTTTTCAGAATGATTTTGTTAATTCAAAAATAATTGAAAGTGAAGAAAAATAAAACTTCGCATACTAACCTGCTACTAACTGCTTGCGAAATAGAAAACTAAATTTCGATCAAAGATGCCATTCATGTAGACCTAACACATATGGAAGTTATTAGTTCCCCTCTGTTGACATTAGTGGGGCTACTATCTTTCTGTTTCGCGTTTTAGCTTCACTGTCCTATTTGTATGATAATCTGTAGGCGTAGAGTAGGTGCGCTAGCTGTACTGTACAATATCAATAGTGGAGCGTCATTTTCATTGTGCATGTTGAATGTTTCAAGCGTCTGCGGTTAAACTAGAATATTTTGAATTTTTTTAAAAATAGATGCTTGAATTTGTAACTAATTCTAGAAATTTTTATATTGGCTAACGCGAAAAATATTTTTAAATAAACGATTTATCAGAAGCTTCTAAATTAAACTAACGGAGCGAATATCAACCTTCCTCTACAGAAGCGGATAATTAATTAACAAAAGTTTTCGAAATCTCTCCTACCGAAAGGACAGAATTTGTACTTGTGCTATTTAGAAAAGATTGCGCATTGATTCCTTTAATTCTATACCAACAGAGATAGCCTCTATCTTTAAACCTTCTAAACATCCTTGGGATGAATTATCGTCAAATGTTGTATCCGTTGTTTAAATTTGTGAATTCATTTATGCTCAAGAATAATCGTATATGCACCTCGAAAAAGCCATTTGGCAGCTTTGAAAGACAATATCTTATATTTCATACAATATGATCTACCATCTGATAGAAAATTTTGAGAAGAAGACTTAAAAAATTTTTTCAGTGCTAAATTCCTTAACTCTTGACTCTAATAATGTTTCTGGTGTATTTATTGATACATTTTTACTTTCTCTTACCCATAAGGTAGAGAAAGTATTGTTTTTGGGTCAAATTTTCGAACGCGAGATTTTGTTATATTTACACGTTTTGAGTTCCCCTGAATAGGAAAATCATGTTTTTAGCAAATGGTCTGTGTGTATGTCTGTGTGTGTGTGTCTGTGAGTCTGTGTGTCTGTGTGTGTGTGTATGCGTCTGTCTGTTATCAGCATATCTCAAAAACAAATTATGGCAGAAAGTTCAAACTTGGTATTCTAAATGTGTATCATATACGGATGCTACAGTAAGCTTTTCGTTAAGATCAAGCAAATGGTTCATGTACAGGGACAATCAAGAAAATTCTAATACATTACGTTTATGGGGGGAAATTGCCGGTAAGTAGAGTTTAACGTCTATAGACTGCACTAAACCAAATGAAAAGAATACATATTTTTAGTAATAGAGATAGTCAACTGGGAAAAAAAAAAATGTATATGTAGGAGCTTCGCCTCCCCCCTGGGGGGAAGTCCCCCCTCGAGGGGAGTAAATTTTCATGATGGGTATCTTTCAAAAGAGCTCGCCAATACCTTTAAAACGAATGGTTGAACCATCGACATGCGATGATTTAAAACAGAGTTATCGACTTATTTTACTTTTAACGAAAAAAAAAAAAGAAAAAATATCTTTTTTTTTTAATATTAAGAGTAAAATGGCCTTTTTTTTCGATATTTGGTGTTATACTACTTCTCTAATATGGAAATCGTCTGCATTATCATAAAAGATAATTTTTTAAATAATAATTATTATAAATTTAAAAAACAGAATTATTTTTTAACAGCCGAATTAAATTCTATATAAATGTAGGTGCATGAATAAAATGGGGGGGGGGTTTAGCAGGCGGTAGCCCCCTCACACAGAACTAATTATCATATAAAACTCTCCCGAAGCCTAATTTGAATTGTTTAACATAGGTTTACATAACATCATTATCTTACTTCTTAATCTCCAACCTGTATTTATAGTATTAAAATTCAGGGTAAGAGAAAGTCGTGTGAGTGACACACCAGATTTTTTTATGAACGAAGCCATTTTTGGCAGCATCTAGTTTTTTTATTATTGTTTATTTATTTATTTTTTTAATTTATACGTTTTTTTTCTGTTTTCTGTTCGTTTCTCATCTAGAACAAAATCCGTTAAATCAAGTAAACAGTGTCCGTTAATGGCTAATAGAACTATTAATGCGAATGGTTTTAGACGATAAGTTCGATTGTTTTAAATTGTGCTCCATTTCATATGCAAAGATATTTTATTTGGTCATTAGGAAAAAAGGGAAAAATATTTTTATTTATTAATTAAATTTAGTTAATATCATTCAAAATTCACTGAAGAAAAAAGAATATAATTTCAAATTTAATTTATAATGAATATCTGTATATCTATATATATATACAAATTTTAGTTTAAATTATTAGACATAATTCTAAGATCCTGAAATGATGATTGAATATTAAAAAAAAACTGCTTTTTTTACTATTGTAACTACAAAGTAAGAGTTAAAATAAAGCTGTTTAATAAAATACGATCTTAATACTTTTAAGCTTATTTTTTCTTCTTATTATAATTGTCTTAAAATTTTAAAATTATTTTATATAAGCGCTATAACTGTCTAAATATCTCGAGTTAAAAAACATTATATAATATAAATTTAACGTTATTTTTGAATTTTTTTTATCAAATTATCTAATTTAGGATATGGTGAAGCGTAAAAGAAAAATTTGTAGATTGCTTATGTTCACAAATAAACTTATGTGATTAAATTAGATTTGCATGATAAAGTTTGAATCCTTAAGTTCCATTTAGTAAATTAAATTTAAGAAAACATTATTATAATATCTTTAAAATAAAACACTTAATGATTTTTCCATAAAAAAAAGCATTAACAATTACGGAGTAACTCCACTCGACATTCAAAGAATTTAGTAGCTGTCAGGCCTTTAAACAAATTTGAATCATCCAATAATTTGGTGAAAAATCAAAAGTAAAAAAGTACTATAACATGCTTAATTATTTCTCATCGAGTTTAAAAATTTATACAAACTACAAATTTATGTTCCTGTAGACTGAATTATTATTCATTTACTTCTGGCTCTCTCACCTGAATTCTGCAACCTACTATGTCTTTCATAGTCGCGTACATTCAACCTTCCTGCTTGTTACCTTATTAGTAAGGAATAATCTAAATAATGTACTACATTGCCTTTTTTGTCAAAATGTAGTACTATTGCATGTAAAATTAATGTAATTAATTTATTTTATTGCATTTTAATTGTAATTAAGTATTCTTTTGCAAATATTTGTATTTGACTTTATTAACTAGACAATGCTAAAAACATTTAGTGAAGTATACAGTTATATACTCAGGCGGGTATAAAGGTGCCGTTTTGAAGGCAGCACGGTCCTAGACAGACCAAGGGGGCATAAAATCATAGCTGTGTGTGTTCCAATATAGAAAGAAAAAAGAAGAAGAAAATGTATACCTTTTTACCAGACAGAGCGTGTCTCCAAAATTATCACCATGTAATTTATAGCTTTCAGATATGGTCCATCCGCTTTTCATTTCTATCCCTCTCTTCAGACATGTTTTTTTTTTTTTTTTTTTTTTTTTTTTTTTATAGAAATGACTCTAGTAAACAAATAACAATAAGTAATATAACTGAATAATTTTATATAGATATAGAGAGAATCGGTTTACCAAGATGCAGAGAAATGTTATGCAGAGAAAAATATTGTAGTTAACATTCATATAAAACGTTGTAACTGTTTTATATCGTGCATCTCTTATTCACAATGCACTTCCAGAATTTTTCTTATACAGAAGAATGTGTGCCCAAGTTCTTTTGTACAATTTCGTTTGTGATTTATAAATATTATGTGTAAAATAAAATACATAAAAAGTACTTCTCCTGAACAGTTTAGTAAAAAAAAAAAAAAAAAAAAAACGTACATTTAGCGATTAAATTTTATTGCTATTGATGTATTAGAATTCTCTTGTAATATTTTATATAATTTACCACTTTTTCGTACGTTTTTTTCTTAGGAGAACGTACGGAAAGAATTTATCCACATAACTTTTACGACTTGTGCAATCTTTTAGAAACACCTGAAAATATTTGAAACAATATCTTAAAGCTGTTATTTCTTTAATATTTAGCTTTTAGAAAAGACATGGGCAATATGTTGTCCAATATGTAATCATATTCATTATACTGCAGTGAACAATCCATAATATTATTAGTGGAGAACGAAAACATGCTTAAGTGAATTTTCCATTCTTAGTTATAGTGTCTCGAGGGATCTTACTGAGATATCGAATTTATCAATAACAACAAGAAGAATCTTATGAGACAGAGATTGTTACATTTCAAACAAGTAAGAGTTTATAACTCCTAGTAAGTATTATAGAAAGTTCTTATTAAATTCATTCAACATCTATTGTAATATGCATTGTTTTATGTGACGTCAGAATTAAATTATCAAAACTTAAGTATCAGATGATATAGGACGTATTTTAAAATCACGTACAATTTTATAAGTTTAAAATCTTCGTTTCCTTTAATATGGCAAATTACGATTTTCTTATTTATTAATTTTACAGTTTTTTTTTTTTTTTTTTTTTTAATTATGTTTCTAAATATATGAATGTAATATCTGATCGAATCAAACTGAATCGGTCATTTGAGAAACACCTCATATCCAAAAAAGTAAACTTTCGGGAAATCAAAAAAAACTCAGCTGATCCATAATTTAACATCACATATTTTTTGAATTTTTTTACATGTTTCTACAGGGGTTTGGTAAGCTAATTCTACCAAAATAAAATTTTATTATTTTTATTTTGATATTTAAAAAAATTATAAACGTTGTTGGAGATGTGTTGTTTCTCAAATGACTGACTAAACGATACGTTATCAGGTATGAAATAAAAGGTAAAACAATTCAAATTATTAATAAAAATCAGTATTTTATTTTTCAAATAATAAATACACATTTTCCAAACATTGTTTCTTAAAACAGTTCAATGTCATCCATATTGATAGTTGGCCAGTCATAAATTTTTGAATGAAATTCACCAACAATGTCTGCAGGTATATAGGCTTCGACTTTCTTGAGGTCATTGATTTTGTTGATATTGATAGGTACCACATTTTTGCGGGTAAGCATTGATTTTTGGAAGCTCTGGTAAATCAGTTCCCGGTTTTTTCAAGTCAAAAGTTTGTTCATTGAGTCCACCAATAAAGTTTTTTACTTTAACTTGGCCTACAAGTTTATTAGAGTAATGAAACTCCATAAAAGTTAAAATGTTGAATTTTTTTTTTTTGTTTTCCTTTGGGATGTTCCTTGCTTGAGTCTCCGTAGATATTACATTTTTTTTATAAAATTGACCACACCATGATTTAAAATCCTTTACTTTTCCACTTTCTACTATTTCCACCAGGAACTTGTCCTGAATAGCAGCAGAGTGCAACATAAGTTCAGGATACTGTTTTACTGTGTAAATCCTGTCCGTTGTTTTAATTTTTCGTTTGATTACACTAAAGTCGCGGTCACACGGAAGGAGATGAGGTGTTTCGCAAAGGAATGGATATTTTCAAAGGATATTCCACCATGGTTACTAAGTGGAGATGAGTTGTTTTATGCGTATTGGATTTGTCTAGCCTTCCCCAACAATTTAATATGTCTAACTCAATTTTGGCCAAAAGTGGACATGAGGTGTTTCTCAAATGACTGATTCAACTATATTATGGCTATCTGACTATCATACATAGTTATGTCTTGGAATTTTTTTTCATTGTTGTAATGAGCTTATAAACAAATTGTTTTGGTATTTATTATTACTAGTATCGCCCAGTGGTCGAAACTCGACCATTTTTTTTTTGTAAAGCGAGTTATTGCCTTGTCCTAAACGGAATGCAATCCGCGTTTGTAATGATCGATAGATGGCGCTTTCTGAACTGCAGTTGTTAGTAAATATAATAGCCAGGTGTATTTATTATTGTTCTTTCTCCGCCATTACATCATGGAAAATCGATTGCATAATATGATGATATGCAGTAAAGGCATGTGGTATGATAATTTCACCTTAGCCCACCAGAGAACGAGCATTTCATTACAATCGCGGATTGCAACACAGCTGTGGCAATTGTTTGCCTATATTCACTCTAACTGAATCAGCAGAGTTTTACTTATTATAACTATTTCTCTCTGTAGATGTTAGCCTTTCCTGAAATGAGAGAAAATCGCCATGTGAAAACGCCCCTTGTTGTGTGATACAGCCCAGAAGCTAATAGGTACCATGTCAAACCAAGGCCCAATACAGTATCAAATTCTGTTAAATTAATTCGATTGGTTCATAAAGTACAGTGTTTGAAAAAAAAAAAAAAAAAAAAAAAAAAAAAGGTTATTTTTTAAAAATGGTCGAATTGAGTTCGGGAAATTTCAAAACGTGTAACTTTATCGAAAACCGCAAATCTAAAACTTTTCTGAATCTTATATTTTCTACTTATATATGCAGAGGAAAGAATAATAAATCCTCTTTTAAAAAAATAAAAATAAGTAGTCAATTTCACTCAATTAAAATGCAATGAAATCTCAAAACGTGTAAATTCATCGAAAACCGGAAATCAAAAGTTTTTATGTATCTTCTACTTGCTTCTTCTACCCGCAAAAGCTAGCAATAAAGACACTTTTTTAAAAAATAAGTAGCCAATTTCAGTTAATTGAAAGGTAAAGAAATCTCAAAACATGTAAATTCAGCAAAAAAACGGAAATCGGAATTTTTTCTATATTGTCTACTTATACATGCAGCAGTTAGTAACAAATCCATTACACAAATGATGAAATTGGCTACTTATTTTTTTAAAAAGTGTCTTTATTGCTAGCTTTTGTGATATTTATTGTTTAAATATCACCCTTTGAAATGAAATGTTTACGTTTACATTCGAAACTGGAAGTTTGCCATTTCTTTTTCTGGAGTTTTGTGATTTTAAATTAAAATTTTATCAATTTTACAGAAAAAATAACTCAATCAAACACATGTAGACAGTAACTTATATATAACTATACCCAAATATCGGAATCAACGAGATATATAAAGTAGAGTGATAAATGGTAACCCTTGAGAAGGTCCAAGATGAGTCATGTGACATGCTCTCCTTGCACCTGCGTATTCGGCGGTTCCCTTGGTAACAGCTTATTTTCAGTAAATTTCTATGGCAACGGTTTGGAGATTGTTCATTGTTTTTGTTTACTTATGTAGTTTAATATTCTTTTGTTCTAAATCATTATGATTTTACTTCTTTTTTATTTCGTGTAGTTGAATTTTAACCGACAAAATGCTTAAAAATAGTTGAAAAATTATTATTTGTTGTTAAATTTAGCTCTTTAAAAGTTTAAATTTTCTTTTATAAACACTTTTAAACTTTGTTGGGAAACAATGAAAAAAAAGGTATTTATTATTTATTAAAATGTGAAATATGTGTAAAATTATTTTAGAAACAATTTACTTCGGTCATAGGACTGCCATGGTACCTAATAATAATGATAATTTGTCGAACTGATATTTTAAATGCCAAAATAGCGATAAAGGGCCAAACACAGCAACCTATTGGAGCATGTCACGTGATTCATCTTGAACCACGGAAAGCTAATCCTTCATCCATTGAATCAGCACTCTAATATATATATCTCGTTGATCGGAATTAAAATCGGCAGATAATTTCCGTTATTTTTTAATAATTTTTTGCAAAAAATCCAATGGGCGATTAACATAGAAAATCTTTTTCATGGCTCCATGGACAGACAGTGACGTCATCACTTCACTTGCGTATAGTGATGCTACATTATACAAATTACCGTGTCTATGGTTTTATTTGAGCTTTATGAAATTGCCAGATTTAACAACTTTCTACTTTTAGGTATTTTTTAATGTAAAGGAATACGTGTATAAAAGGGAAAAATGGGGGAAAATGCATAAAAAATAAATGTATTTTTAAATACCTTCTTGACATCGTAAGAAAATAATATTTGTATTCGCACCTTCCGGCTAACCATACCTTTCGAATGATACCATTTTCAACCCTCTACTCCCATAATTAATATGTTAAAAAGGGACTACAAATTTTATGCTTGCCTATTAATATATAGATTCTAAGCCAAGAAAAACTTTAACGTCTTGAACGACAAATTAAAATTAAATGTCAGACTAGCATACAGCCGTTTCAGTAACATTTTAATTAATAAGGAAATACTCGGGAAGCGTTTCTATATATAAGAAAGGAATTGGATTCTGATCTACCAATAGAATTACGTGGAATGTGAGATATTGGCCAACAGGAAATTACAAAACAGTAGATGTATAAAAATGTATAAAAACCTAAGAATATTTGGACTGAGTGTAAAATATCTAACAATCAGACAAATGGGGTTCAATGAAACCACAATCAACAATATTTAAATATATATTTACATGTAAAATGCATTAAAGAAATCGATTTCGTATGTAAATTTGTGCCTTTGAATTATTTTAGCTGTATTATATTTTAAATTATGATTTTTCTCGGGGCAATGCTTTGGAAATATCGATTTGTTGGTTTCTTGTTTACGGACTTTTTTTTTTTTTTTTTTTTTTTTTTTTTTTTGCGTTTAAAACGTTGATTTTTTTTTTTTTTTTTTTTTTTTTTTTTTATTTAGTTATCTAACGGCAAGTGACCTTTTATTATTTATTAATATAGTTTTCAATTTTGTTTTTAAATGATATGATTGTAAGATAATTACTGATTACAGATTTTGAAATGTATTTACCTTCTCCAAGGCTCTTAAAACATCTTGTTTTAATTCAAATTACAATTAACGTATAAGTTTAAGTTATTTTGTTTTTATGCAAATTTGTGTTTTACGTAAAAAGAGTTTATTTCCTAATATTCACATATTTTGTCCCGCATTTCTTTCTTAAAAACTACTTCTCCGTATACCGTTTTCTGTAAGTATAAAGTGCTTTATTATATAAACTGGTTTACAGTACATAAAGTAAAAATCCAGCAACTGCAGATATAAATTTTAAAAACATTTTTTTTTTTTTTTTTTTTTTTTTTTTACAGAAGTTTCAAAAACACACCACTCTTTCTTTTTAGATTGAGTTTCATTTTGTTCGTTGTTTTCGTAGTTTGAATGAGATTATAAACAAATTATTTTGTTATTTATTTTTATGATTTTTAGTTTAGATTTTAAATGTTATAATTGTAATGGAATTACTGGTTACAGATTTTTATATATATTTACTTTCTGCTAGTTACTTAAAACTTCCTGCCTTAAACTTAGTCGCAATATATATATATATATATATATAAAGTTATTTTATTTTTATGCAAATTTAATTTTTACGTAAAATATAGTTCGTTTCTAATATTATTATACTTTGCCAACATGTTATTCTTTAAAACTGCTTCTTCATTGTTTTCTAATAGTATATGAGGAACTTTATCATATAACCTGGTTTACAGTACAAAAACTAAAACTCAATTAACGAAAAAAAAAAATTAGTTTTTTTTTTTTACTAAAGCTTTGTAAACAGTCCAGACTTCCTTTAAAATTTTTGTCCTATTTTGTAGAATTCTTCTATTTTTTTCTTTCTTAACGTTTTTATTCAATGAAAAAATAATTAACTCTAACGAATAATAAAGGAAATTCTTCTTTAATTTTATATTTCTTAAAATTTTACCAAATGATGTAAAAGATATTTCTCAAAATTTAACCAAAATATGTTAAATATTTAGTTGAAAGTCTTAAATATTTTATCTATTTATTAATTTTTACTTTTTTATCCAGTTATATGGTAAAGTAAATATTTTTCTGAAAAAAAAAAAAAAAATCCGAATAGACTAATAATATATTTACAGGTTTTGAGGTCCTTAAAATTCAAATATCAGGTTTTTAGCGGCTTGTCTCTGTACTTCTCTTTCTTTGTGTGATCCTGTTAGAAACAGAACACAAAAACAAATATTAGCAGTAATCCAAAAGAATTTGTTATTCCAAACACGATATTTCTTATCTATTTTATATATGGGTGTTACGTGAAATATTTTATTTAATTTATGCAAATGTTTCGTGTATAGGGAGATTCAAAAGAATTCAAATAAAGTCTTTTACTGTCATTTGCAAAAGTTTAAGACCAGTAGCTGATTTTCAGTATTTTAACACATTGCATCATTTGCGCAGATCATTGCATCATCTCATGTGCTGATTGCATTAGACACGTTCTACTGTTATAAATAAATGTGCCCGGCACGTTTATCGCCATTTGTTTATTGGATTTTGACGTAGATACTGCTATTGTGTAATTATTGTAATGGGTAAGAAACCTTCACTTGCTGTTACAAAAAGGTCAGAAATATTGACTCTGTATAAAATTGGATTTTCTGAACGTCAAATAAGTTCGAGGGTAAATGTGAGCAAGACAGTTGTGTATCAAGCTATTAGTAAATTTAAAATTTGGGGAAATTTGTGGACCTTAATAAAAGCGGTCGCAATAGAAAATTGAGTGCACGTGATGATCATGCGATAAGGATGGTCGTTCGAGATCCAAAAACCTCCTGCAATACCATTAGACATTCTCTTTCTACAAAAGGCACTAACGTCAGTTTGAGTATTATTTTAAGATGTTTGGCTAAAGATTTTGGCTTATCGTTCCATAAACTTGCAAGGAAATCCCGACGCTCTCCAAGTATGAAAAATAAACTCTTCTTGAGGTCCACAAATTTTCCCGAAATTTTAAATTTACTAATAGCTTGATGAGCAGCTGTCTTGCTCACATTTATACTCGAACTATTTTGACGTTCTGAAAATCCAATTTTATCCAGGGGTCAAATTTTCAGGGTTTTTTGTAACAGTAAGTGAAGGTTTTTTACCCATTACAATAATTACACAACAGCACTGTCTACGACAAAATACGATAAACAACCAGCGATAAACGTACCGGGCACCTTTATTCATAACAGTAGAATGCGTCTAATGCAATCAGCACACGATATGACGCAATAATCTGTGCAAATGATGCAATGCGTCAAAATAGTGAAAGTTGGCCACCTGTCTTAAACTTTTGCAAATGACTGTAAGTTAAAGAAAACACGAAATTACTGATATTATACAGTTTTAGACTGCAATAAGCAAAATGGAGTAACATGTAATTTTTATATTTATAAAATTGCTTTTCGAATAGAATATTAAAATCGATTTTTAAATATTTGAAATTGTGAAATGAGTCGTGATTATCATTTCACAGTCCAAAAATCTCTAAATGCGATTGTAAATAAAGAGATTTTTACATTACTCAAAAACACTTAAAATTTGATTTTTTTTTTTTTTTTTCTTACGACACTATGTATTTTTTTTATTTACGAGCTGCGAATATATAAACTATAAACTCTGGTTATTTTTTTTTTTAATAATTTTAAAATTATTATTTATATTATTTTCCTTTGAAATCTCTCAGCTTTCTCATTATTCAAAAATCTCGCATCCTCTATCGATTTTATGAAAGTGAGCTTATAAGGACAATTTATAAAAAAAAAATTAATTTTTCTCAATCGCAACCATGGAATCGCTAAATTCAGTAAATTGTGACTTGATAGACGCTTCATATAACTAATTTTTAATACTTCTCCCAATCCAAAAATTGCTAAATTCAGTTAAAATTTAGCAATTTTAAAGAAAAATTATGTTTATTAAATTCCTCGCCAGCACAGCTTTGAGATTTTGTAACTAGATATCTAGCTTTTTTTTCTATTCTTTTTCTGACCGAAGCAAAAACACTTTAAAGAAAACATAATAGTTTATTAAATTAAGGTTGTGCTTTTTTTTAATATAAATCTGGCTTTACACTTGTTGAAGTTTTCTGTCGATATCAACAGGATATAAACGTTTTGTACATTTTCGTGTTTTTTTTTTTTTTTTTTTTTTTTTTTTTTTTTTTAACTACCTATACAAAGCATTTAAAAAATTTTCAAAAGTTTTTGAATTGTTTTTATTCGTAATATAAATCATATTAATCATATCATCCTGGTTTGAAATATCTCGATACTTTCGATTTCAAACTTTTATTACTTAACTAGAAAAAAGTGTTAATAAATTATATTGTGAGTTATGCGTGTTTAAAATATATTCCAAAGAAAAAAGGTGACTAAGTAAATTCTTAAAAAAAAAAAAAAAAAAAAAGATAAGTGGAAATCACTCTGTAAATACAGGGTGATTATATAATTAAAGTTACGATCTCAAAACGCTATAATTTTAAAACTACCCATCACAGTGATTTGATATTTTACCACAGCAATCGTGAGGCAATGGAATTTTGTTTGGGGGAGGAAAAAAGTAGTTCCAACATGCTCCTATAAGTGGCGCTATCAGGATGTCAGGGAAAGCGCCTAAATGGACTCATTAAACTCAAGAATGTTGTTAGCAACACAACGAAATAGCAGGAAACAATAGACTTCAAGGGTTTACTACATTTTCTTTTAGCAAAAAGACAAGAATACGTGTTTACAGCGGAAACAGTCATAGTGAAAAGAGAAAAAGAGGAGCTTCATGAAACAAATACTTTACGGATAATGAACGACACATTTTGGAACTATTTTTTTTTTCTTTTGGCAAACAAAATTTAATTACCTCACGATTGCTCAGATAAAATATCAAATGTCTCTAAAGGGTAGTTTTAAAATTATAGCGTTTTGAAATCGTAACTTTAATTGTAATTACCCTGTAATAGAGTTCTAAACGAGTTGTGACTGTAGTATATTTCTTATATTTATCCATATCATATGCATGTGAAAGGCATGCGTATCCCTGAAATAATAAAAATTTCTTTAAAAGGAAAAAAACTTGTTTTTTTTTTATTATTATATTATGCAGTGTATTTAAACAAACAGTATGGTGTTTTTAGAAATTTTTACATAATACTGTAGAAACAACCTGCTGTAATTAGAATATAAAATTACCCAATGTTTCAATGCAATTTTTTTTTAATGTAAATAGTTTTTAAATGTGCTTGCGCGAAAATTAACATATTGCTTTTTTATAATATATTTGACAAATAATTTGAGTTACTTATAGATAAATTTCAAACTGATAATTATATTTCTTATAAATTATCTCTATTCGTACATACCACAAAAGCAGGCATACTTCTAAAAAAAAAAAAAAAAAATAATAATAATTTCTGGATTATGTTATACAGAGTATTTTAAAGTACTTTGCAATGGTACTTTAGAAATTATTACATACTACGGTAAGAGACAACGAACTGCAATTAAAATAAAAAAATATTCACCATTTACCCGAAATATTTTTATAAAAAAAATTTTTAACTTCTTGAAAATTAACATATATTTTTTTTTTCTGTAATATGTTAGAAAAATAACACTGCTCTGCAAAAAAAAAAAAAAAAAAAAAAAAAAAAAAATCGAGATCTGATACCCCGTTTTCTAGATACACCACCCCATCTCTCAATTTATTTTCCTGTTCGATAATTTTATGACCATGAATTTGATTTGAAAAATGAAAAATAATTAATTTAACACCTAAAATCAAATATATATATATATATATATATATATAGTTTTAAAAATAACGTTAATAATAGATTAAATTAAAATATAAGATATGCAATGCATAATTTCAGTGGCAAATACCCCCTAAAATTTTTCCCTTGTCGCAAATGTCCATTTTTTAGAATTTTCCAACTCTGTAGCCCCTCAGAAGATATTTAAGTATTAAACCTCCCCCACCTAAAAATCAAATTTATAGCCATAAAATCATCGAAAAATGATAAAAGTAGGGGGCCTATTCCTAAAAAACGGTGTGTGGTAGGGCAAAACGAGTGTCATATTCGGATTCAAGAGGTCATTTTACATAAGAATACACTGAAATGGTGTCAGAGGCAATTTTCATGCCGAGCAGTGTAATTTGAGCTACTTACACACAAATGCCAAACAGGTGTTATGAAATTAAAAAAAATAAAAAATCACTATATTTGAAGGGGACTTATGTGCAAGTTGTACCTGACGGGACTAAAGTGAAAGTTGTACCTCAAGGGACTAATGTGAAAGTTTTACCTCACGGGACTAATGTACAAGTTGCACCGAACGAACAAACTATTTCTTCCAACGAAAATGCCTACTAACCCTGGACGACAGGTCTAATATATCGTATCATATTATATATCGTATTTATCGTAATATAACTCAATATTTTTTTCGCTTCCTTCTTCGACTCGTTTTAATACGCATTTTTTATATGCAAGAGCAGCCCCCGAAAGACAAAAACATTGAATCATTAAATTCATTTTTTTACTTATTTTTATTTCATATTATTTCACGCGCACTTTTTATTTCCTAATTCAAAATTATTAAAAAAAACTTTTTCGATATCGCTTGTAACAATACTGATTATTATTAATTTTCTTTTCTTTTTCATTCAAAAATAATAAAAATAAAAATAAAAAAAATATTTTGATGAGTTTCTGGCAAAAGCAGAATTTAGTTTAGGACGGAAGACTACTAATTTTTTTTTCTTCCAAAGTATAACATCGCTTTCAAATTATTCAATTATATTTTCGATAAATTTTAGATTTCGATAAATGTCCAACTATCGAAAAATGATTTCGACAAATGTCCAACTATCGAAAACGACAACAGTTGTTAAACAATGACAATGACAAAAGAATGTATGGTTATAGAAAATAAATATGAATAAATATGAGTGTTTTATATTAGTAAAAAAAAAATGAGGATGCAAGAGCTTGGGTGAATTCTACTATTATGCGTTATTCAATTATGCTTTGTAAATTATATAATATAAGCTTTTTAATAATGGATATCATACGTTGAAAATTCTAAATTAAAACCTTTTAAAGATATAAAACATAATTATCATTAATTATCACAAATAAAAATATCATTCCGTAAATATTGATTTTCAGACATGCAATTAAAATATTTCACTTTTTATAAAAGTCCTATTCGATATTCCAATTAAAAAGACTTTCGCTATTTTCTTGCAACAAAGCAAATGCGTCAAATTGTAATTTAACAATGTATTGATTAAAAAAAAAATAATAATAATACATTAAAAAGGATATCAATTAAAAGATATTTTGAAGTGCTTATGCTGGAAATTGATTGCTCTTAATGAAAATCTAATTAATAGCGGTCTATTACTTTATTTTCTATTGTAATATTAAAGACAGACGAGGAAAAAAAAGGCTTTATGGAATAGATATAATAAAAAAGTCCCTTATTTTTGAAATAGAAATAAAGCCTGCATTTCATATATTAATTAATTGAGAGTCATTATTTCTTCATTACAAAACACAATATAATACTTTTTAATTTAGCATTCAACAGTAAGTTGTATAAAAGTATATCCTTAAATGATAAAGTTTACTAACCACTTTTAAATAATTATTATTTATTCAATTTTGGAATTATATGTTAATAATATGATGTAATATATCATTAAAATGTAAATAACTAAACAAATGTGTATAATATTTTAACAAAGAGAATAATTTTTTTCTTTTTAATTCTAATTTTAATGTGGATACAAGAAAAAATTTACCTGTTTTATATTAACATCACATCTAGCATACTATTTTATTTAAATTTATGTTTTTTTTAATTCATTTTCTAATTTAAATATATATGCGTAATCTAATGTAATAATTATTAAAAATAATCAAAGAAAACATAGCTGAATTTTTAGACGAATATATGAGAGCCAATTAGTGATAATAACAAAATATTTTAATTATTGAAAAGTTAGATGTAAATAATAATATTAGTCATTTCTATTCATATTTATTTTAAATAGATGATGTTTTTTCATTGATTAAAAAAAACTAAAATTTTATTATTTATAAATAAAAATTATTAATTTTAAATGCAAATTATTATAATTTTTCTCTATATAACAATTCTTTCCTTTAAAATTTGCTAGACTTATTTTTATTTTAAAGATGGAATTATGCGGATAACTCCACGTTATTTTTTATATTAACTTTCTGTTCAAATACCTTTTCTTTTTTTGGTACGCAGAGTTGATAAAATTTGTAATTTATTCTGGAGAATTTTTAACTCCGGCTTTATTTCACACCATTTTATTTATAGAATAATTTTCTCCAATATATAAATACTAGCAAAGCCCCGGTTCAGGAACGAACCGAATTCCGAATGCCAGAAAAATTTCAAAATCAAACTCGAAATGTACAAAACTCGGCCTGCCAATAGATCAAAGTTTGTTAATGAAACCATTTTTTAATTCATGAAATCAATGAAGGTAGTGAATCAACGAAGGCTTTCCTCGCTTAGCTGGTCACTATATTTAAAGGAAACTGTTTTCTATATCAACAAAATAAAATTACAAAAATAAGATTACAAACAAAAATAAAATTTAAAGAAATCATGAAATTGCTTTAAAGCCCGCTTTGGTTTCCGGTTGGTTTATGTTATTATTATTATTATTATTATTATTATTATTATTATTTCTTTCTTTTCTTTTCGTTTTTCTTTCCTTTCCATATTTACTGAATTCTATTCTTTGTTTTTCAATATCACGTGACTGAGCAGAGGACTATTTTATTTATTTAACGTTCATTAATTTTTGGAACTCTCATGCAACTTTATCTAAATGGTTTTTTTTTCTCCATTTTCAATTTTCACTTTTTCATGTGCATGAGTAAAATATTTTATATATTTTTTATTTTTCGCGTGAAAGCATATTTCATTTTATGTTTGAATTTTTTTTTTTTTTTTTTTTTAGCAACAATTAAAATTTTAAATGACCACATTTAAAGCTTTTACCAGGTTATTATTTTCACATTTTAATTACTTTTCAAAAATATAATCAAAATTTCGTTACAAATAAGGTACCAAATAAAAGGGGCATTTTTTCTGAATCCGTCGATTTAATTAACTTTTCGATCAGACAATTAGATTTTTTTAAATTAACTAAAGTATGAAAAGCTGGTGACAATTTTTTAAATTAACTAAAGTATGAAAAACTGGTGGCAACAACACACAGATAAACAGAAGAAAATCTCTCTTAGCCAATCAACTTGCGTCCAGCCACGGACTTACAAGAAAAACCTCTCCTAGCCATTTATATATAGAGAGATGAGAGAATGAGAAAAAATATTAAAAAAGAAAAGAAAAGAAAAAGAAAGAAAGTGGTATGATTAAAAGGCGAGGCTAATAACGCCCCCGAATAAGTTAAAAAAAAATTCGCAATTTTCAGCACGTTATACGATTTACTAAAAGACGTAGGGTTAAGTGTAGTAAATATAAACTCGGGTTGCATCGTAAATTAATGGCCATTATATCCATTTCAATTTGTTTGTTATATTTATGTAGAAACCAAATCAAACATGAAACTTTATTAGTTTAGAGTTTGAAAAATTGGTTAGACTACCCTTTTCGGCAGAATGTCCCCTCACAAAACTCAAAATTATGACATTCCTGGACTTGTGAAAAAAATCACAGTTATAGATAAAGAAACAAAGTTTTGTATCTAAATTTTAAATATAACAAAACTGTCCCATTTTATAAAATGCATGCTTTGTAAGTCATTGTTACACTTACCCCAGTTTCTTTTATTATTATTATTATTATCTTTAATCAGGTAAGTGTAAACAAGATGTTCCCATTTATCCCAAATATTTCCGCTGCATCACTTGTATATATTGTTACGTAGATTAGGCTTAGATAACTCTTTGTGCAGAAACACTAGATCGAAATAACACAGAGAACTTAAAGCTCAACTCGAGACTTTATTTTCCACTCAAAAGAATTTTACATCAGCTTATATACAGTTGATGAATCTTCTAGAACAGAACCTTCTAGACATCGAAAAGTCTAGAAATCAACTGAATAATTAACATAATAATATAATGAATAAGTAAGCAATAAACAATTACCATTTTTAACCACTTGCCCTTGAATGGGATCGAACTCACCACCTTTGGGTTCGTAGCCACGGAGTTCCCAGAGGAAAAGACTCATTTATATATATATATATTACTTTGCATTTTATTTTATTTTATTTTATTTCTTTAATGAAACTTTATATCCTAATGCTTTTTTCTTTTCAAGTTTTGTTGAAGTATTAAAGAATTTAAGATGCGAAATTCTAGTTAGATGTTACAGGAAAAAGACTCATCTTTGTAACAAGTTGAGATATCACTGTAAACACAAACATTTTAAATTCAGTTTAAAAATTTCTTAAATGGATGGTAGCATTTCATGGGGAAAAAAGTCTCACTTTTTTTGAACTCCTTTAGGCATCTGAAATTAAGAGAATAAAAATGTCTTGAAACACCGCAATTTTTAAAGCAGAAAAACACCGTCGCTTTTAAGTCTTTTTAATAGATAAATAAATACATAAAGGTGGCGTGTGATCTTGCTTTTCTGTTAAAAATAGATTTATTGGAGCATGAATACATTTTTCTAGAGCATAAATAAAATATCGATATTTTTAAAAGAAAAATTTTCATTTACCGGTCCTGGAATCGAACCGGCTACTTCACCTGGAATCCGATATCATCCACTACGGCACAATCCACCACGGCACACGGCAAAACTCGTTTGTATAGCAATATATGCTCCAGTATTCGTGAAGCAAATCACAGTTTTATGTATTAATCTTATATTTTGAGATAAAACTATCAATAATATATCTAAAGGTTGATATATATATATATTTTATGAAATTTCATATGTAGAGTTTTAATATTTTGGGTTAGGATCATGTAACTATCCATTTATAATCCTGTAACAATACAACTAGAATGGAATCTTTTATCGATGGCATAGTGCGTATCTGTGTTAAGTCGACTTGAGCTCGAATCTACCTATGAGCACTTTGTTATTTAGTTTTTAAATTGTAAAAAAATACAGTAGGGAAAAAAATTTACGGCTCAAACAATTTTAAGAAGTTCGATGAGTTCACAGCAAAAATTCTACTAACCTAATTGCCAGTTTCTTATACTACAGCCTTATATGATAGTTATTTTTAAATGGTGCAATCTAAGGTATTTTATATAAAGTCACAATTGTTAAAATAAATGCTGATGTTGATTATATATATATACATATATTTGTATATTATATTAATTAATTTCCTAAAAATCAGTAACTTTTTCTGACTTCAATGACTTACGTAATATCCATATATTAATGATATATAATACAGTAAAATACCGTTTATACATCTCTCGTTTATACGCCTTTAACATTTATACGCCCTTTAAGTGAAGTCCCTATTCATTTATATTTATTTTAGTGCAAAAAGTCTTCGTTTATACGTCGCTAATATCGGTTATACGTCTTTTCAATTTTACTAAAATTTCGCAAAATTTCTCGAGCTGCCATTATTTTCCATTCTAAATAAGACGGATGTTTCCTAGAAAGGATCTTAAATGGAGGAACACACGAAAGATCTAAGAATACTGGTCAAAGAATCAATTGATATAACAGTAGAATTTTTATTACTCATACACGAGTAGCAAATCAGACGAATATTAAAGATTTTTAATGTTATTAAATTTAATGTTTAATAATGTCTTAATGTTATTTATTTGTTTGGACATAACTCACTCATATGCTTATTATTAAAAATACGAAACATTTGTAATTAATATTCGAAATGTGTTCATATATGCTCTTAAGAAATGTAACATAATACTCAATATATGATATATGTAATTAGTACCCTGTCATGCATTAATAGTATGATTTTTTTTTTCACTTTTTACTTTCTCTTACCCATAAGGTAGAGAAAGTATTGTTTTTGGGTCAAATTTTCGAACGCGAGATTTTGTTATATTTACACGTTTTGAGGTCCCCTGAATACGAAAATCATGTTTTTAGCAAATGGTCTGTGTGTATGTCTGTGTGTATGTCTGTGTATCTGTCTGTGTGTATGTCTGTGTGTCTGTCTGTGTGCCTGTCTGTATGTCTGCCTGTGTGTCTGTGTGTCTGTCTGTTATCCGCATATCTCAAAAACAAATTATGGCAGAAAGTTCAGACTTGGTATTCTAAATGTGTATCATATAGGGTTGCTACAGTAAGCTTTTCGTTAAGATCAAGCAAATTGTTCGTGTACAGGGACAATCAAGAGAATTCTAATACATTACGTCTATGGGGGAAATTGCAGGAAAGTAGAGTCTAACGACTATAGACTGAACTAAACCAAATGAAACGAATATATATTTTTTGTAATAGAGATAGTTAACTGGGAAAAAAATTTTGTGTATGTACGAGCCTCGCCTCCCCCCTGGAGGGGAAGTCCCCCTCGAGGGGAGTAAATTTTCATGATGGGTATCTTTCAAAAGAGCTCGCCAATACCTTTAAAACGAATGGTTGAACCATCGATCTGCGATAATTTAAAACAAAGTTATCGATTTTTTTCCCCTTCTTTTTAATGATGAGAATAAAATGGACTTTGTTTGGATATTTGTTGTTATACTACTTCTCTAATATGGAAATCGTCTGCATTATCATAAGAGATATTTTTTTAAAATAATAATTTTAATAAATTATTTTTTAAAAACATAAATATTTTTTAATAACCGAATTAAATTCTATCTAAATGTAGGTGCATTAATGAAACGGGGGGTTGAGGGTGGCGGTAGTCCCCCTCACACAGAACTAATTATCATATAAAACTCTTCAGAAGCCTAATATGAATTGTTTAACACAGGTTTACTTAACAGTATTCGTTATCTTACCTTTTAATCTGCAACCTGTATTTATAGTGTTAAATTTCTGGGTAAGAGAAAGTCGTGTGAGTGACACACCAGATTATTATGATTTATATACATATATATATATATATATATATATATATATATATATATTACGGAATTATTTCTTTAAAAAAAGTGTAATATACATTTACTAACTTAAGGAACTTTGTTAATTAGTATTTTTATATACATTTTACTTAAGTGTAATTAAATTTGTGGTAATTAAAGTGTTATTATTAAAATTTCAATTATACTTCTTTTCATTTATAAGTCCTTTTACGTAAGTCCCTTAAAAGACGTATAAGCGGTGCTTTACTGATGTATTTGGATTTTTTCAAAGTTTATCTAATATATAACATATAAATGAAATTTCTTGTTAAATGCATTATTTGAGAATAAAAATGTTTATGAAATATATAAGGTCATGAAATATAATTCTGAAATACAACAAAGCGTTGCAACAAAACGATCGAGTGCGACTTTGGATTATAAGAAGCAACATGTTGTAAAATTAAAGTGAAAAATAAAAGTAAGGATAAGTAATACGAGTAAAATTTCTTACCTTTATTAAAATTGTTTCACTCTAAATTAATGAGCTAACATTAATGAACGCTTGACTGTTAAAAATAGTTGGGGATAATTACTTTTAACATACAATCGATAAAATATATTAAGAATGAATGTAGTCAAATTATTAAAAACTCTTCTTTCAAATTATTAATAAATTGTTATCATAAAACTAATTAGAAAACTATAAAATTACATCACAAGTTGATATGAATTCAGTTCAATACACAGAAAATACTTTTAATTACTTCAAACAATTCATTTATACGAAATTAGTCACTTTATAAATATTTTTGTTTAAGTACATTTTTAAATATCAATATTAATTATTTGAAACCTTTGAAGAAAATTACATTACACTTTAGATTAAAATTAAATGTAATTAAATATATACCCTTGTTAATTGGATTATCTAGAAACAATAGCTTCTTAATTTCAGTATATTTGTGAACGAACAAATTATTTCTATCATCTAACAAAATCGGTGAACCTTAAAAACTTTTATACTAATTTCAAAAACACATTTTTTCGATCCCGGATATATTTTTCTTTCTATTTTTTCTTGGTAGAATATTTCTAACTTAATAATATATCTTTCTTTTCTGTTTTAGATTATTCAATGAGTTGTAATTTTAAACCAATTAATATTAGCAAATTTATTAATTATATTTTTAACACGCTTTTATTAGCTTCACCTGTATGTATGTTTGTTTGTTTGTATGTATGCTTGTATGTTTGTAACCACTCTGGGAGCAAACAAAAAATCTATATTGTAAAAAAAAGATTTTTTACTTGAACGCCGTGGCTGCGAGGTAAAGAGCCGCGCTATTAACCTAAAAGTCTAGCGTCGAGCCCAGTCAGGGGAGATTTTTTTAAAAATGGTTTTTATTTAATTCTAAATTATTTTAATTAAAGATTTAAATGTATGTAAATATTATGGTGTGTCACTCACACGATTTTCTCTTACCCTGCTTTTTAATACTAAGATAGATATTTTGTGCTTTTTATTTCACATTTCTATAAAAGCGTGTTCTTTAATTTTTTAAATCTATAATATTATTTAATGTAACATTATTAAAATATATATATATATTTAAAATATCTAAATGTAATTATTGTTGAATTGATTTAGCTTTAAAATATATTGTTAATTTGCTTAATATTTTACATTATTATTTTTTACACTTTTTCTAAGCTTTTCTTGCTTGCAATTGAATTTCCAGATGTTTTACTGTAGAATCCACAAACTCAGTGTTAAAAAATATTTTTGTTTTAAAGCGTATCCGAAAATTAGTTATTCCTCTTTCTTTCTCTCACTGTCTTTATTTTATCCAATTTGATCTGAATACTGATTTATCTGTGCTTTCAACTCATATGAAGATCTACAATTTTTTAATAATAACATTTTAGATTAAGGCGATATATATATATATATATATATATATATATATACAGGGTGATCCGCTTAAAAGAGTACCCGTTGGTTTTTCTTATTACCCTTAAATCTGACGAATGGGGCAACTATTCTAACACTGATGTATAATAGTTTTAACCTTGTTTAAGCTTGGGAGACATTTTCTAACACTATTTGGCTGTTACAGCTTTATTGTGAGATAAAACAGAAAACGGAGACGCACAGTGTTACTTACCCTGTGTTACTTTTACTTTTGAAAAACATAATTTAATTCAAATGTTTTACATTATCATTCCTTACAGAAAATGTTAAAGATGTCACCACAATTTTGAAGGCATACTTGAGCACGTTGAACCAAGTTTTTTGACACACTTCGCAGCATTGTTGGTGCTATTGACGAGAATTCTTCAGTTATGATATGTTTTAATATATCGATGTTTCTAGGCTTTCTCTGGAAAACCGTATGAAATTATACTGTAAAAAGGATAAAGATAATGTAAATGTAATGTATGAATTACAATGTAAGAAATTTAAATTAAATTTTGTTTTTCATTAATAAAATTATCACAGGATTAAATAACATTGTGCGTCTCCATTTCTGCTTTACCTCATAAATAAAGTTGTAATAGTCCATCAACGTTGCAAATTGTCCCCCATACTTAAACAAGGTTCAAACAATTATACTTCAGTGTTAGAATAGTTGCCACATCCGTAATATTTAAGGGTAATAAGAAAAACCTACGAGTACACTTTTAAATTCATCACCCTGTATATTGTAAAATATCAATTTCTGTAGACCATTATTAGCCATAATCGAGTTCTGTAGGGCCAAAAAAGAGTAATAAATAAATAAATAAATAACTATAAATAATAATAATGGATAAATTGTGATAATACCCTTATACATTTGGCGATATGCAGATCACAAAAAATCCAGAAATCTCAATAATCAATAAGTTTTAAACTGCACATGCTAAAGCGTCATATAATAACTTTGATTTCAAATATGTCTGCATAGCTGCTGGAAAAAATAATACTGTATTTATTTGAATAGCACTTGAAGAATGCATGTTCGTCGTAAATCCTTTATTATAGGATTATGAGACATCATTTGTTTCTTTCAACAAGATAAGTTCTGCGAGTCCAGTTATCTGTACCATCAAATGAACGCTATATAAAACTCTTGCGAAAACCCATCATTCCAGCATTTCAACAGATTGCTTGTGCAAGGAGCATATTTTTCATGCATAACAGTGTCTTCCGCCCATTCTAAATCATTTTTAGCTCCTGATCAGCGGCATTTGAGAAATTATAGAATTATCAGCAGTAACTTTTCAACAAACTGGTCGCTCATTTTTATATTTCGGAATTCAAGTTGCGTGCAGTGAGTATTTAAATGAAATTTAGCTGAAAGTATCCCAATTGCAAAATTAGCTGAATTGAAAGGAAGCATTCCAAGAAACATTAACTAAATCGGAACAAAGACGCGAAAATTTAGTAGAAAACATGTGTTTTTTCAGTCTGATTTTGTAGTAAAAGATGCTAGTCGTTACAAAAAATAGTTTTTCAGCAAGTCTTATGGAAACTAAGCATTTCACCGATTTAAAAATACCCATTATACTGCAGTGTTTCGCTTTAGGACAAATAAAAACAAACTCTATTTATTCTATACTAGCAGGCTACGCTCGCTTCGCTGGTCACTATTTTCAAATGAATCACTATAATTAATGAATTCTCAAAGCAGCATTAATTTTTATCATGTGGAAAAAAAAGAACAAAAATTCTGAGCGGGACAAATGTCGCACCGGGTCCCAACTGCCTTCGACAGTGCAGGACATTATGAGCAGCACGCATTTATGCTCGATACTCTTACGGAATCACTATTGTATAGTAAGAGAAAAACATGAATATTAAATATTAAAAAAAATCTTCTCTCATCGGTGTAATAATCGGCCTGGGCCCCCACTGCCTGCGGCAGCATATACATGTGCGCACGGCTCGCGTTTTCCTTCGCCTATCGTTCCCGCACTTCCTAATTATTTTACACTTTCAAAAATATCCACAATCATTTTGTCGGGCTTTTAAACTTAATAATATTAATTCCCAATGTTCTATCGAAATTAATTTATTTTTGTCTCGAGCCCGCCCCCTTTTTACGCCCCTCATAATAATGCTACACTTTTAAAAATGTCCGCAATCGATTTATCCGGCCTTAAAACCTAATAATACTATCTTGATTACGTGACGTCACATACCGTCTTTTTCTAATTATCCCACCCCATCGTCCGAATTTCTGGTAAAGGTCCGGTTTGTTCATAGTCCTTATCATTCCGACTGCCTCGGCGCAGCTGTTATTTTGCGATTCATCCCTATTTCCTTTATTTCTCGTAAATTATTTTTTGGGAGAGATTAATTTATCAATATATAAATTGATATTGTGAGATTAGTTTATTCTCCCTCCTCCCTATATTATTAACAAAAGCAGTTTAAAGAAATTTTTAATAATAATATGAAAGAGTGCGTCAAATTAATTTGCCAGTGCTTCTCCTACTGAAATTAGGTGCGCTTTATAACGTGAAAAGCGATTTCAAATACTAATAATTTAAGCTCATTTATTTTCTATTAAGTCATATCATTTTTTCGATTTTCTTTTATATTCAAATTCAATTTTAGGTCTTTCTGTGAAAGGGTTCTTTATTTTTCAATTTCGACCTTTTAATTTCGCCATCCTGCACGCTATCCCTCCTTCTCAATACATTAGAAATAAGAACGCTACAGAACTCTGATTTCAGTGAATACTTAAAACACAGATTATTAAGGCAATTAAAGTTAGATTTTTAAATTGATGTTGAATTGAACTTCAGGAACCGGCGGAATTCTTAAATAATATCATACGCCAATTTTTCTAGAAAATAAAACTGAACTATTTGTTCGAAATTGTTCTTAAAAATGATGCTTATTAATTATTGTGTAATTGAATATGTATATAAACTTATGCTATTACAATAAATCGACTTATAAATCAGGGATTTTAAGTTAGATTATGAGTATTCTAATAGTAAACAATTTCATCATTATATCAAAATTCCAATATTAAATTTCATTCAGAAGTGATTTTCTTAATTCATGAACTACAATTAATTATTCCATGGTATTCGGATAAAGCATATGAATTATCAATATCTCCTATCTGCATTATAATAATTTTGAAATATGAATACTGTTTACAGAAGACCCTATAAATGAAAATGATGCAAGTTATCGTTAATGAGGAATTCATATGCAAATGATTTTCAAAGAGAACAGCTCTGATGGCTATTATTTAGAATGTCAATTGCTCAGTTGGGCTTTGAAATCATCAAGTAGAGTCAATTTTCAGATGATACTTTGTTAACTCTTATGTAGGGATTGTAATATTGATTTATAATGATAAATGGTGATAAGCCTTTTCAGTGTCGAAGTTATTATGAAATATGATTAATGACTGATAGTAATAATAAATAGCCTTACAAATATTTTCAAAAGCGTAATTATCAAAATCTGGAACATTCATATTATTTTGATTAAGCTATTCAAATTACATTTAGCATTGAAGAAGAGTATGGTTGCAGTTTGTTATTGTATATAATTGCATAATTATTGTTATTGTGCACAATTGTACAATTGTACAATTTTATTCAAAAATAAGAAAAATAGTAACTTAACAATATATAGGATTATTATTATTTTTTTTAATTTGACGAAATACAGAGCTTATATGACAAAATAACTAAAACAAAATATTTTGTCTCCTTCTTATTTATAATTGTTTTAAAAAGAATATGTCTATCTATCTATAACTATATAATCAAAAGTATTTATTATTTTACTTTGGTTTTAACTTTTTTGTCGATACATTTCTTTAATTTTAATTTGTATGAATGCATTTGTTTTGCTATACAATATGAATATTTTTTAATACAAAATCATAAAGAAATAATTCATAATTATCACTGGAGTTACATAAAAATTATCAGATACATCACGGTCGATTCATTTTGTTTTAATCTACTTCAAATAGAGAATAATTTACATTACAGGGGTCTGTCAAAAAATAGTACTCGCGTAGTTTTCACTATTATTTTACGGGGAATGCACACATTTATTAATACGGAAATTAATATGGAAATTATTCAAATTAAAAAAAAAAAAATATTATTAAAAAATAAGAAAAATAAATTGAAAAACTCCAAATTTTAACTTATTTTTGTTTATGTTTTTAATAAACTCTCTTCTTTTTTCTAACCAAGGAGATATACCTAAATTGAGTATAGAAAATATATATTGTTTTCAAGTAACGAAAAATAATAATAAACTTTTAAATTTAAACTATTTAAATAAAAAAAATTAAAATTTTCTAAATTTAAATATAAAAATTTAAACGAAGTTTGAAGAGAATTCTGATAAGCGTATTCGAAAGTCTGTACGTTGAGAAAAAAAAAAGGATAAAATGTTACACACAGATTTAAAGCAACTTTTTAGAGTGTTATAGTACTTAATAATCGAAAATAATGTATGACAAGCAAGAAATTGTCATATCTGCATGAAGCCTTTTGGTATAATGAAGAGAAATTTGTAAACAAAACTTTATACATACATATATATAACTTTATACATATTTCTTCATATATATATACCGGGTGATCCAAAAGTCAGGACAAACTTTAAAAATGAATAATTCGAAAACGAATCAAGATACAAAGGTACGGTTTGCACCAAACGGATGAAAAAGAACCCGGGTTTTGTGTGGCAACGAAAAAAAATAGTTCTGTTGGCGACCAACAGACCAGCGCTACAGTGTTTTATTTCACCAAAAGATGATTTAAAAATGAAAAAAAATTTTGCCAACTTACAAGTCAGCTTAATTAAAGTTAATTAGTAATACTACAGTAACTGTTCAATGTCCATCATTCAGAAGTACACATGTGAAACGATTCACCACATCGTTCACACCATTTAGTAGCATTTCTTGCATTATGGCAGACACATTTTGGCGGATGGCATCTTTCAGTGCTGCTAGTGATGCCGGTTGGTCGCGGTACACTTGACTTTAAGAATCCCCACAGGTAAAAGTCACAGGGTGTCAGATCGGGAGATCTTGGAGGCCATGCGTGATTAAAGTAGCGACTGAGAATGCGATATTTCGATGCATATAAGCTTCGACTACCATTACTTGCTGTAGTCGTTCCTTTTTATATCGTTTGTTGCTTTGCATAATCCTACATCAGAAATCCGACAGCGCCATTTGTTGGTCGTCAACAGAATATTTTTTTCGTAGCCACACAAAACCCGGCTTCTTTTTCATCCGTTTGGTGCAAACCGTATCTTTGTATCTTGATTCGTTTTCGAATTATTCATTTTTAAAGTTTGTCCTGACTTTTGGATCACCCGGTATATAAACAATAACAAGAATTTACATATGCTGTTATCAATTCATGATACTTAAAAAATGAAGTGTGAGAAAATTATTTGTTTATTATAGGAAAAGTTTTGGGAAAATTGCCAGTTATATTATTATTATATTATTATTATTATTATTGTTATTAAGATCAAAATACATAACACTGGAGATATAGAATTTTACAAAGCTTTATTTCATGTTTAAAAAGAATACACATATTTTAGAATAATATTATTTAACATTTCCTGACAATTATAAATAGTTAAGTTCAATTGGAAATGATAATCTTATTTTATTCAATGTACAAAACTTATCACTATATAACAATAAAAATAAAATATTTCTAAAAGCATACATCATGTTTAAGAATGCCTTCTGGACGTAAAAATTATATCAACTTTAAGTGTTATATTTAAATTTATAAATTTATTTTTAACAAGTAGCATCTTTTTATTTATATTGAATAGAAAAAAAAATAATGTAACAGAAAATTAATAGAAAAAAATAAATATCCCTTAATAGGGGAAAAAATAATAATATGGAGCATATAACTAAACGAATCTTCTCAATTTGTACATTTTTATTGCATTTGTTGCTTTTACTGGGACATATTCAGATATTTTATAACGTATTGTTATATAAGTGGCTTAACAATATATATTTTTATATAAATGATATTTTTATCTATTTGTATTAACAATTAAAAAACAACATTGGAAAATTAAAATCCATATATTATTAGCAAACAATGCTACATAATATAAAGTCTTAATAAAAAATAAAAAAAAATCTCTATTGTTGTATATTTTTAACAAAATTTGTCTGTGAAATACATTTTTTTTTTCAATTATTATTCATTTTACTTCTGAATATTATGTAAAGTATTATTATTTATTTACAGAGAAGGCTATTCTGGTATTTAAACAAAGCACATTTTTCCCATCAGTATTCCACTGCAATTTTAGTATTTATTTATCATGCAGTTTTTTAATTGCACTAATTTGTATAAGTGCATTTGGTATGTTACATTGATATATCTCCAAAAACTTGCATTTTCATAAGAATGTATACTAAATATGTTAATCTGCGTTTCATATAATACGTTCTATAATACGTTAAAAGGGTAAGTATCGCATTAAGTTGAAGAAGCGTTTTCGCTAATTATTATGTATTAAAAGCTCTCAAATGACTCTGCTCTGTATTTTTAACAAGCCCTCAAATGTTTCGAAATATTCGCAACTATAGTGTGAATATCTTTTAAAACCTTTCAAAAGAGAGACTTTGTAAATTATTATCACTAATAAATTACACTGGTTAAACGACAGTGTGATTTGTGTAAACCATCATTTTAATATAATCATTATTGTTCTGTAAAGTGGTTACTGTAAACGTAGATGCCAACATTTTAATCTATTACGGAGTATTTTTAGCCCACCTTTATTTAATACCACTTTTTTTTTAAAGAATAATTTTTTCTAATGTTATCGAAAATGTATATGGAAGAAAACTTTTCTATAAATGAAGTCGTATGAAATGAAAGCGGGGCTAAAAATACTCCAGAATAAATTAAAATGTTGTCATCTATGCTTACGCTCTATTACTGGACTTGGTGCTTAAACAATTGATATTTGATTTATAAATATATTTCTTGTAAATATTTATGCTGTAAATGTTACCGTAATAAAAATGCATGCGTAATATCATTTTTATTGTAATAAAACATCCTTTCGTTTGGATGTAAGTATTTAATTTTAATAACGTTTATCAATAATATGTTAATAAAACAGTTGTTTATTCTCACTCCTTTTTTTTTTTTTTTTACTTTTAGAGAATATCTTCTCAGGTACCAAGAAATTTTCTAGGCTCTGGTTTACATCTAAAAACCGTTCATTTCGCCTGAATCATAACTAAATAAAAAAAACGCTACATTTACTCAATCATTTTAAATTGAAAAATATATAATATGAATTGTATTTATAAACAACTTATATAATATCGTAAACTGATGAATTTTTTTTTTTTCGAAATTCATGTATAGATTTTGTGGCTCGAAGCTCTCAGTTTGATCAGAAAAATCCAAGTTATGTTAAAAATCCGTTTGTCTAAAATTCAGATTAATTAATTAACGTTCAATTCTATTATTATCTGATTAAATAGGAGACGTAATATTAAAATCAATTAACTTTGAAATCCCAAAAAGTCTCTTTCAAATCACGCTTTTTCAAGTGAAAAATATTAAATTTAACTTAAATTTTGCTCAAAAACTTACCATTATGAATATGATTTTGAATTCAGTGCATTATATAGAGCATTTCTTTATACTATACAATTTACAAACATATTTCTTTTAATTATTTAATGCCAAATTTGCTCTAACACGCGTGTTTTTTTAATCGCACATAAAAAATATGAAGTGCATTCCTAAGCAATAAGAGCAGCAATAAAAATACGGATAATTAGTATTGCTATAGTAATAAGCACTTGAAACGAAATAATTGTGCACTAATTTTGTAAAGATATCACACCTAAAATTAAATCTATACATTTCTCATAATAAGCTATTTATATCGTTATTCCTTATGTAATTCATTTATACATAAATGTCTCAATGTGCCTGTCATACATATCACTTAAATTATTGCACAATATCCCTACAATTTGTGTAAAATACACGAAATATTTATCATCCCAAATATACGTGACTTTTTATATAAATGCAGCGGATCATACTATTTTATATATTAAATATTACTTTACAGTCCTGACATAATCCAATTCTGACATCGATATAAAAGTATGTAATCAAATTCTATAAAGTATTTTTTAAGGTAACTTAATTTGTCAAAAACTAACAAGTAAAAGATATAATTTTACTAACATGACTGTTAGAAAACTGAAAAATTCATTTAAAATTATATTCTGTTATACATAAATTAAATAATGATACGTATTATGCGCATATTGCATGCGTTAAAACATACCACATACCTTTCATTCCACATATCTTCTAATTTATATGAACATTAAATTATATTTTTATTATAAAATAAGATATTACTCACATTATTTTTAAAACAATTTACGGGACAAATGTTTTGGAAGAACCTCATAGACATGTTATCTTTGAAATTAGATCAGAACATTATTAAAATTTAATTCTTAAAGGTTTTTTTTAAATACTCATATATCCTTTAGTACATATAGATGAATGTCTTTATTATGCCATATTTGACTGTGTAAAAAGCAGATATTAATTTAAATATCTTAAAGATTTATAACCTAAATTTTTTTAATCTTTAAATTGTAACAAAATTTCTTTCCCAGCTTTTTGTGTTTCAAATTATATGGTAACTGAACATCGTTAAACAACTATTGATTAACAAACTACTGATTATGAACAAACTATTTTATTATAGTTTTCTGTGTAAAAAAAATAAATGTTTTAAAAGTATAGATAAATGAGTAATTTTAAATTAATTTTAAGATATTTCTTTCAAAATTTTAATTATTTATTGCTGTTGCATTTAAATTATTCTCTTACTATAATAATATCTACTATAGAAAAATACTTATACACATCAGTGAAAACATACATCTCTTTTCTATGCTTTAGCAAATTCATATACGATTTCTGATCGACAGTTCACAACAATCATTACACCCCGAAATGATTAATGTTACTGTCAATGGGAAGATCAAACAGTAATGAGTGTCAAACAGAACGCTGTTCATGAAAACGAATTAAAATGAAAGCAATTCAGTTATAATCCATAATTATTCATCAAAAATATTATTTCCGATAATTTTATCATCAACAGTTACAAATGTAACACTATGCAAGGAGATTGAAAGAAAATAATGTTACCTTTTAGTGTTTTAATTGTTAATCATCAGAATTGAATGTATATGTAAATACATAGCAAAGTTATATAAATTAGATGGAAGTAGACTGATGTAAATGAATATTTCAAAAGAATGTGATTGGAATAAAGCACATCAAATCTGTAATTATGATGCTGTAATTTTCAGCATACAAGAAGATAAGAAAAATATAAAATGTATGCTTACCATTAACAAAAAAACGTTTCCTTTCCTTAAAATAAATAAATAAATAAATAAATAAAATTGAAAAATAAAATTTGGAGTAAAACTATTTATAGTAGAGTTATCTCCATCACATAACCAATATTACATTTTAATTTTTATTTGTCATATTCACTAACAGTTACTTTTAAAATATTTAATGTTAAATATATTTATCAAACTAAATTATTATTATTATTATTATTATTATTATTATTATTATTATTTGTTAATAATATTTGAGAGGTAAGTAATGAATATGAATATTTATTATTTCCAACTGGTTACAATTCTATGAAGTTGTGAGGTTGAGACGTTAGAACGTCACCACAGTTGTTTCAATTATGTTGGATCCAGCAAAGTAGGAAGTGGGGACGGTTAAAATCACTCCGTCGCCAGTGGCTCGGTGACGGTTGAGGTCGAAATAGTTTTGTGTCGGCAGGGTGCTGCATTAAAAGACTTAGATTTTGAATATTAGTTAAATTAGAAGTGATTTTTAAAAGTACGGATTGAAATGTAGTGAAAGGAGGGTGTAGGAAGAAGTATAAAAATAGAGATGGTTTCAGTAGATAGTGTGGATGTTGGAGGATCTTATAGCGAATGTGATGATTCTTATTTTGGTGAATATCGAAAGTAGAGTAGAGGAGATTTAGTGGCGTGAAGTTAAGTAGCGTTGAGTGTTGGTGAGTGTCTACTAGTTTTCGGAAGGTTCAAGCTGGGATAGAAGGGAATCCTCTGTCCCATAGTGAAGCAGTATTAGTGAAGTACGAGTGCAATCGTCTCTACACCTTCGGCTATCTGCTGTGGTGAGATATTTAAGATTATCTACTTAAATTGTTGATTCATATATTTTGATTAAGTAAAACGTTGACTGAGCTAAGCTTTAGTACCAGGCCGCCCTCCCATTAATCTGCTCAAATAAACTTTAGTTATTGTTATTTAAAGTCTTGTGTTCTGTTAGTAATCTAAGTATTTAAGTTAAGATGGAGTTTGCAGGAACGCAAACTCCACAAAGTATTTTTAAGGTAACTTAATTTGTCAAAAACTATCAGATAAAATATGTAACTTTACTTACATGACTGTTAGAAAATTCAAAAATGTATTTAAAATTATATTATCTTGAACATAAATAATGATACATATTATACGCCCATTGAATGCGTCAAAACATACCGCAAATCTTTCATCCCACATATCTTTTAATTTCTATTAACATTAAATTACATTTTCATTATAAAATAAGATATTACTCATATTATTTTAAAATATTTTTTTACGAGACAAATGTTTTGGAAAAACCTCATACACATGTTATCTTAGAAATTAGGCCAGAGCATGATTAAAATGTAGTTCTGAAAGGTTTTGTTGAATACACATCTATCCTCATAGATGAATGTATTTATTATGCAGTATTTGAATGTGTAAAAAGTAGATATTAATTTAAATCTCTTTCAAATTTATTAGCTATTTTTTTTAACTTATATTTCCATGCTAAATTTAAATTGTAAAAAAATTTCTTTCACGATTTTTTGTGTTTCAAATTATTTTGTGTCTGAAACTCATTAAACAGCTATTGATTAACAAACTACTGATTATGAACAAACTATTGATTATAGTTTTCTGTGTAAAAAAAAAAAAAAAAAAAAAAAAAAAAAAAAATGTTCTAAAAGTATAAATAAATGAGTAATTTTAAATTAATTTTAAGATTTTTTTTCAAAATTTTAATAATTTATTGCTGTTGCATCCTGCTATAATAATGATTACTGCAGAAAAATACTTATATACATCGGTGAAATCATACAACGTCTCTTTTCTATGCTTTAGCAAATTCATATATGATTTCTGATCGATAGTTCACAACAATCATTACATGCCAAAATGATTAATGTTACTGTCAGTGGGAAGTTCAAACAGTAATGAGTGTCAAACAGAACACCGTTTATGGAAACAAATTAAAATGAAAGCAATTCAGCTGTAATCTATAATTATTCATCAAAAATTTTATTTCCGATAATTTTATCACCAACAGTTACAAATGTAACACTGAGAAAATGAAAAAAAAAAAAAGTTATGTTACATTCTAGAGTTTTAATTGTTAATCATTAGAATTGAGTATATATGTAAATACATAGCAAATTTATATAAATTAGATGGATGTAAACTGATGTTAACGCATATTTCAAAAGTATGTGATTGGAATAAAGCACATCAAATTTGTAATTATAATGCTGTAACTTTCAGTATACAAGAAAACAAGAAATATTCTAAAAGATATGGCTATCATTAACAAAAAGGTTTTTTTCTTTAAAAAAAAAAAAAAAAAAAAAAAAAAATGAAAATTGAAAATTGAAAATTAAAATTAGTAATAAAACTATTTATAGTAAAGTTACCCTTATATAAAACCAATTTTTATATTTTAATTTTTATTTGTCAAAAATCACTGCCAGTTACATTTAAAATATTTAATGTTAAAATATATTTAACAATCTAAATTATTATTATTATTATTATTATTATTATTATTATTGTAAATAATATTTGAGAGGTAAGTAATGAATATTAATTATTTTCAACAGTTGTGGATTTGGGACGATTTCGGGAACTTATTGTATAATTCGTACAACCGGCTCTCTAAGACATGCCAACCTGAAAAATATAAAGTTGTTATAAATAATCAAACGAAAAGATAGAAAGTGACTCCGAAACAAATGTGAAAAAAGAAATTGTATGATTACATTTTTTAACAGTTACAGTAATAAGTAAAAATATTGTATAACAAGTTTATGAATTTTTAAATATAACAGAATATAACTGCCGCTTTGCATATGATAATATACAAAATTCATTTTAAAACGATGAAAGTGCCATGATATTTAAAATGCAGATGTCTACTGGCAGGGCCGTGCTTAGGGGGGGGCGACTGGGGCGGTCGCCCAGGGCGGCTAACAGCTAGGGGCGGCTAAAAATGACAAAATTTCAGCTAAAAATTAGGTTTACTAAAATTGTTAGATTTTTTTAAAAACAGGATTGGATTGGATTTGGGAATAAGGCCGATTGACTGCTGTAGGTCCTAGATATGAGGGGGAGTGCCCTCCATGTGGGTCTTTCTAAGGGGTCCTAGCTCGTATTTACGCAAGTTTCGGAGAAAGCCATGGAAAACAACGATCGGCTAGGCCAACAAGCGCAACTTGGATTGAACCCGGCACCTCATGTCTACCAGCTTTGAGTGCATAACCACTCAGCCGCCGGAGGCTTATTTTTAAAACAGAGGGGAAAAAAAAAACTTAATAACTTTTCATCTGTGGCAACCTGGCAGTTTTTGGCTTTAAAGGATAGTTTTCAGAAGCAGAAGGAGGGAAATAATTTTAGTGCCTAGTATGGTGGCTAAAATCTTTTGCCTAGGAGGGCGGCTAAAATCTTTCGCCCAGGGCGAAGTGTAGGCACGGCCCTGTCTACTGGTGTACGATAAATCTTTCGTGGTCGTAGATTCCTCCAAATTCACATCAACTTTTTATCTTTGGAAGTGTTCGATAATGGGATTACTCGACACTGATTTTAACAAAATTCGAGCTGATTTGTTGTTGATGCTGCCATCTTTCGCAAGTTTCTGAAACTAAGTCGTTCTTTACCCACTTGTGGAGATCCTTTTAAATGGAAGGCGGTTACCGACTGCCTTAAATCGGGGTAGTTTTACTACCGGAGGTCGGAGTTTCCGAATGGCGTAAGTAAGAACAATTTTTAATATCTATAGAACAAATCTTTTTTTTTTTTTTTTTTTTTTTTTTTGGATAAAGTAAAACTTTGTAAAATTGAATAAAGTACATTGAATTGGACATTGTCATTTGAAAAAAAAAAAAAAAAAAAAAAAAAAAAAAAAGAAGAAGAAGAAGATGAAGAAATAGAGAGGCATAATCGTAAATTATTATTTCAGCAACTCTCATTTATAAAATTATCAAATCCATAAAACGTATTAAGGTCCTTACACCATCTTTAGAAATAATTAGTGTATTTATTAATTTTCTCATAATAAGTTTCACTTTAATTGCGTAGTTTCTGTCATACTGCAAATAAAATCTGCACCAACTTTATGTTTTCCTTCATTGTTCAAAAAGTATTTTCGAAATGTAATTAAAAGCAGTAATTGTGCAGAAAAAAAAAATAATGGATAAAAAAAAATACATTTTTTCTTTTCTTTCTTTATCTTTTCTTTTCGTTTTCTTCTTCTCCTTTTTTTTTTTTTTTTTTTTTTTTTTTTTTTTTGAAATCCTTACATATTTAAGATGTTTTTATTTCAGTTCAGATAAAATCTCAAAAAAAAAAAAAAACATCAAATGCCTTTAAAAAAAAAAAAAAAAAAAAAAAGTTTGTTATTATCTCGCTTTTTTAAATGAATGTAATTAAATTTCCTATAATAAAGCCAACAATTTGCTATGAATAATATTTATAAAAGAGCTTAAATGCTTTTTTTTTCCCCTCAAGAATGTTAGAATTCTAATTAAAAAAATATACAGATATATGCATATATCTTTCCTGTTTAATGAACATTTATTATAATTAGAACTTATGTAAGAAAAAAGAAATATATATATTTTTTTATATTCAAAGAAAATTTTATTATTTGTATATTTGGTATGCATGTTTTTGAAGTTACTTATGAAACGTTTGGAATATTTAGAATATTTATTTCATTCGAATATATCATTAAGCATATGTAACATAAATACATTAAAGAAAATGATAATTTTTAATTTCTTTTACATATGCAGCTATGCTACGACCCGTATTTCTTTTTCAATCTCCTATCATTATACTTATGTAGAAAACTTCTATAATATTTTTCAACCATCAGTTAAGGGAAAAATTGCTGTATAATAATAGCGGTGGAAATATCAGTACCAAGAAATTCCATGAATATTTACGGATATTTACAGAAGTTAGATCGTGAAAAGACTGCCAGACGGACAAACCGAAATGTCAAACGATTTTCAACTTTGTTGGAAAGTATTGAATAGGATTATGGACAGTTATGGACTGATCACCGTACAAACTTATAATAATTACAGAAAACGTTTTGCAGGAAACTGCGAATATTTCAGAGCACGTCAGTAAAAATTACAGAAAATTTATTTTACTGCACACTGTCCACTGTCAAAAGTCAACATAATGGGTAAGCAAAAAGTTTACCAGAACACTATGTTGTAATATTTTACAGAAAATGGTTATATACATCATGTGTTACATATAACAGTAGACTTAAACAGTCTCTCGCATGTCAAAATATTTCTCTTTTAAAAATCCAGTTCAGATATTTCAGAACTTTCATATATTTTATGGTACTGATATAATATTTTTATACATTTTACGACTTTTTCTTTTGTCATAATTGCAGTATACATTTCTGTACGTGACTGTCAAAATATTGGAGCAAACTTTCATATTTCTTATAAAAATTTATAAAAATTTTAAATTAATATTAAAATAAATCTATAGTGTATAACACTAAGAAAAATTTCTGCAACTGACAACTGGAATCTAAATTATGGATCTAGAAAATATAGTTCTATGTCATCCTTATAAATTCTAGTCCCCTTTGAAAGCGAGTTCTAGAAACACTATTAGAATTCTAGAGCGTTTGTCTACATTATCGAGGTCAAACATATTTAAAAATCTCTGCAAATAAATGAGAACAAAAGGGGAGTTTTAGCAACTATAATCTTGGTTTATAACCCAATTCTAGATAATCGAGCAAGAACGTTTCATGATACAAAGGTTTCAGAATATTTATAATATTTTTTCACCATCTAGAAATGTATAGACTAGAAATTCTCGATCATTTTGCCTATTCAGCTTATTGATGTGCTTTATACGCATAGCTCGGAAATCTATATTTCTAGTTTAGGGATTGAGAAAATGATCCCTTATTCGTTCTAGATGAAGGCGGTACATTTTTTTTTAGGACTGAGGGCCTATTAGTCTCAATCTGGGATTTTTGCGTTGTCGATTTCGATAGTTGGACATTTGTCGAAATCTAAAATTTATCGAAAATATAATTGAATAATTTGAAAGTGATGTTATAATTGGGAAGAAAAAAAAAGCGAAATAAGTATTGAGTTATATTACGATAAATACGATACATAATATGATACGATATATTAGACCTATCGTCCAGGGTTAGTAGGCATTTTCGTTGAAAGAAATAGTTTGTTCGTTCGGTGCAACTTACACATTAGTCCCGTGAGGTACAACTTTCACATTAGTCTGTTGAGGTACAACTTTCACTTTAGTCCCGCCAGGAACAACTTGCACATTAGTTCCCTTTAAATATTATTATTATTTTTTTTTTACTTTTACTTTATTTATTTATTTATCTATTTTAACAGTCTGTAGCTGCTAGAAAATGTTTTAAAAAAGTTTTCATTCAGATATTTTCAATATATTGCTAGTAATACTTTTGTATTCATATCTGAAATTTAACTAATATCATTGTATAAAAAATTGGAAGTTACTTAGTTTATGATATTGGATAATAAATCATATATTTTAATCTTAGTTTTTACATTTTTTAATTTTAAAATATGGATTTGAAAATCATCAGAATATCTACATTTCCGTAAATAGGACAGTATTTAAAGCTTGGAACTTGTAGACAATATTACGATAACTTCAATATTAGAATACGAAAAGTAGTTACAATTATAATGAAATACTCAAAAAAAAAAAAAAAAAAAAAAAACCTTTGTGAATTTATGTATTAAATTCTTCTTCTTCTTCTTCTTCTTTTTTTTTCAGCTAAATACTTTTATGTTGGGGGAATTACAAACTGCATACTAAATTAGATTGTAATTTTATATGTGAAATGTAATAATTTATTCAAATTGTATCCAAAATTTAATTAATAGATAAATCTGAAATAATTTAATATTTCATTTTAAACGTTTTAATAAATAGTCTGAATCCATATATTTGAATAAATGTTTAAAAATTAACTTCTTACAAACATATTGGAAACGTTTTGTGTAAAATTAGTTTAAATCTCAAAATTTTTGCATTCGTGGAAATATGGTAATAGTTGATTTGTAATTCTATAATGACTTCCACATATGTGACGTTAAATTTTAACACGGTATCACATATATCCTGCAATTTAAGATATCAAGAAAATATAACATTAATTTAGAGTATTTTAACATCAGTGAGTTACTATGTCAAAGACATAGAAATATATATCATTCCAACAATTTAGAAAAAAAAATGCTGTAATTTCATTAATATTTGTATTATTTAGCAACTTGATATATTCTGGTAGCTTTAGAAGAAATTTACAATAAGATATTGGCATATTTTAATAAATTCATATAATAATCTATGTCATAATCATCAAAATGATAGTTGCATTTTTCATTTAATTTAATTATTCAGTTTGAGCATAAAATGATTTTTTTTTTTTTTTTTTTTTTTTTTTGTAAATTAATTATCGTTATTATTACATAAAATATGTTTGACATAGTAAATCCTTATCAAATACTATGTTAATAAACATCAATAAACATATTTAATGTTAAAAATTTACCGCTCATTATTACTGACTTTAAATTTTAAATTCATATTCCTGTAATTATTATTATTTTTTAATTATACTCTCAAGTTATATACATTTTCCATTTCGTCTATACTTTCGTATTTTTCAGAAATTTAGAAAATTAGAACAAATTCCCAGAGGTTTTTATTACTGCATTTAAATGATTTTTCATGTACTAATAAAGCAACTTACGATTGTTATATATACTTTCGTTACATACTTAAAGATATTGTTTATAAATAATTAACATAAATGTAAATAATATAAATTCTGTTTATATATAAAATAACAATAATAATAATAATAATTAAGTTTTGAGAACGTCAGAATTATATCGTCATTTGCACTTCTTCTAATTTTTATATGATATTATATATGTTTATTTCTTTCTTGTATTTAAAATACTACTCATGCCATTTAATTATTTTGTAAATCGCAAGTAAAATATCCAGAGAAATATTTAAAATGTCAAAAGATAGTTTAAATATTGCCCTGAAAATTCGTAAATCACTGAATACTAACGCAACTTAAGTCTCTTCTAATTTACAATTTATAATTCTTAATTGATATAAACACATCCCCTTAACATTTAATACCTTGTATCACTTGACTATCTACTGACAAATATTTTTAAAGATAAAATTACTACAAAATTGATTTTAAAAGGAAAACTACATGATAAAAGCTATGATAAATTACCCTTAAAATACTTACTTAAGTAGAAATCTGTAATACAGAATATTTAAGTACCAGTATCTCCTTTATCTTTTACACAAAATAAAACATAGGAAAAAATTGTTTATAATTAAATACTTTTTATATGCTAAAAATATTTTTTTCCCTATTATCGCTTTAGTAGTATAATTAATAAAGTTACTTTTATTTGATATGCAATAGTATATGTAATATTGACAATATTTTTACTTTTATTTTTTGGACTTTGTATGCATAGATCAAAAATAAATGATCATAGAATGTTGCAAATTTAGCAAATTTATATTTGTGGCTGTCATGATGTCTCGTTGTAAACCTGTAAATTTGATTTTAATATCTTTTACGAGCTCCCGTTTTAGAGTTATATGCCAGTTTACATGATTTTTCTTGACGTCTGTATGTATGTGTGTGTGTATCTTGCATAACTGAAAAATAGCTGGACGTAGAATGTTGCAAATTAGTACCTACATATGTTTATGCAGCTTCTTTTTTCACCTTTCCGTGATTTTCCGTTTTGGAGATATTTACTAAAATCATATTCATAATGATAAAAAAAATAAATGGTTTGGCCATTATATATGACTTACCATCATATAGGTTTCAAAAGATGCTAATAATAGAACCCGCAATGATATTGTCATGAAAGTTGTCGACGTTTTTGCGTATAGAAAATAATTATTAAAGACATAAGCAGGTTCTAGTCAAAGAATGTATTTTATTTAATAAATATTCAACCCGGAAAAAGAGTCAGTAATGGTATTGTCAAGAAATTTGCCGAAATTGTTGCGTGTAGAAAGTACAAAGGCAGGTTCTAGTTGACGAATGCACTTTATTTAATGAATATGCAACCCGTAGATAGAGCCCGTAATGATATTGTTATGAAAACTGTGGACATTTTTGCGTGTAGAAAGTACATAAGTAGATTGTACTCGACGAAGACACTTTATCAAATGAATATTCAGCTCGAAGATAGACCCCCCCCCTCCCGTAATGATAATGTTATGATAGTTGACGACATTTTTGCAGGTAGAAAGTAATTCTAATACACGTAAGCAGGTTCAAGTCGATGAATGCATTTTATTTAATAAATATTCAGCCCGGAATAATATTGCCATGAAAGTTGTCGACATATTGAGTGCAGAAATTAATTCTTAAAGACATAATCAGGTTCTAATCGACGAATGCACTTTATTTATAGAATATCCTGCCCGTATACAGAGCGCGTAATGCTATTGCTATGAAAGTTCTTGAAATTTTTGCGAGCAGAAAGTAATTCATAAAAATATACTGACATAAGGAGATTTTATTCGACGAATGTACTTTACGGAGAAATATTCAGGAAATAGTTGAAAAAACTTTTTTTTTTCTACAAAAATGAGTAATCAATGCAAATCTTCGAAATAATCCATGAAACAGTCATCCTTACTACAGAAATCAAATAAACATTGATACGAAATTAAAGAACTGGTGTATAATGAATATTTAAACTTGAAAAACTTCTTTGCACACCATAAAATTAAGGGAGCCACTTCCATTAATTTTATAGTGTAAAGAAGTTTTTCAAGTTTAAATAAACATTGTTAAATGCACAACGTAGCAAAAATTTCAGTAATTCAGGAACAATCGCAATATCCGAAGTAGTTCTGAGCTAGAAACCGTTGAATATTTACAAAAATTTTAGAACTCGACTTCTAATAAAGTTAGAGTTTCCAAACTCACACGGCTTTGGAATGCAATAAATAATTTTGAAAGCGATCTTGACAATGTTTTCATTTCTGTGTTGAGAGAGGGGTGGGGACACTGGGAAGCTAGATTCGTAAGTAATATTCCTTGGCAGGTAATGGGTTAAAACCCTTTGCATTTTAAAAAAACAAAATATATATTACTTTTAAAGGTACGTTCTATATTTTATGCTCTGTCAAACAAAATTTTAACTTTTTTTTTTTTTTTTTTTCAATTTTGCATGGTTGCGTTCATTTTATATATTTATACTTTTTTTTTCGAAATATTCTTAATCTTTATTATATACAATTTTCGTAATCTCTATGATAGTACAATATTTAAATACGTTAAAAATATTTTAAAATGTTTGTTTTGTGATATATAATTAAGTCAAAAATGTAATTAATTAGTATATTGCGGCTACTGCATGACTTTCTTTTAAATTTTCCAATACAAATTCACACAGTAAAAATAATTTATTGAAATTACAGGGTGATTATAATTAAATTTATGATTTCAAAAAGGCTACAATTTTAAAACTACCTTATCAAGTAGTAAGTTCCAGCATTCTTGTATAAGTGTTTGCATACACTGTCCAGGTCCGTTTTGCTGTAAAAGATATTAAATGGCCGAGAAAGTAAAAAGACTGAGCAATAAATGATAATATATGTATATTTTTTTATTTTGGAGATTTTCATAAAGCAATTCAACATCTTTTCAAAGTGGCAGTACATATAGTCAGGCAGTTTCGAGAATGCAAAGACATGAGGTGAGAGAGAGGGTTTTAGAGTACGTATTCACGTGACAACGATCTAGGAGCGAATTCTGAAGTTCACTATATCGCAATCAAGATCAGACTGCTGCATTACG
The DNA here is from genome assembly GCA_963930645.1 of Salticus scenicus. NCBI lineage: Eukaryota > Metazoa > Arthropoda > Arachnida > Araneae > Salticidae > Salticus > Salticus scenicus. The sequence goes on along the minus strand of OZ005662.1, from coordinate 103,275,043 downwards.
CCAAGATTTTCGAAATAGTGCCAAATTTTACAGCCAAAGATAATCCATTGTTTCTAGAATAAATTAATATAAATATTTTGAATTTAGCAAGTCCGTTATAACAGTTTATGCCAATTATTATGCCAAATTTTATCGTCAGAAAATCGTTGCATAAGGGAGACACAAAGACTACGATTTATTGCACACCTGTCATTAAGAAAAATATAAATTACCCTTTAATGATATTACAACGGAAAATAATTGCTTAATTTATTTATAACAAAGAGGACTTGCGCAATTTAAAAAAATGAAAATGTAAGTATGTATACAACGGTTTACAAATGAAAATATTTTTTTATATTTTATTTATTAAATGATTTAGGAGAGATTATAATTCTGAGAGACGTCATTTAAAAAGATGACTAGCAGAAATAAATTATTTATTTAAAAAAATATGTTTTTGTTCTCAGAAGATATATTTAATAGCTTAACGGATAAAATATTATTAGAATTAAGATATTTATATAGAGAGACAAATGGGAATAAATATAAAAGTAATTTAGAAATTCGTTAGATATTTTTATTAACTATTTAATCCATTGAAAATATAGTAATTAATCATTGCATTTATTTAAAGCTATAACTAAAACTCATATATGTGAAGGAACGACTTCACATACCTTTCAGAGCGGTTTGATATTTTACCAGAGCAATCATGAGGTAATGAAATTTTGTTTGGCAAAAGAAAAAAAAAGTTCCAAAATGTGCCGTTAATTATCCGTAAAGTACTTGTTTCATGAGGCTCTTTTTTTTTTTCTTTTCACTATGACTGTTTCCTCTGTAAACACGTATTGTTGCTTTTTCTCTAAAAAAAAAAAAATGTAGTAAACCCTTGAAGTATTTTGATTCCTGCTAGTTCATTGTGTTTCTAAGAACATTTCTGTTTTGCTGAGTTGATTTAGGCGTTTCCCCTGACATTACCCTGACAGCGTCAACAATAGGAACACATTGGAACTACTTTTTCCTCCACCAAACAAATTTCACTGTCTCACGATTGCTCCGGTAAAACATCAAATCGCTGTGATGGGTAGTTTTAAAATTATAGAGTTTTAAAATCGTAATTTTAATTATAATCACCCTGTATTATTCATTAAATTTATTTTCCATAATGAATTAAGACGTTTTTCATTCTAGAAAAGCAGTATGTAATTAGTAGTAAACCACTAAATGTGGTTTTAAAAAATCAATTTGCCCCCTGAGTTTCCTTTCTTTCTTTTCTCTTCTCTCTCTGTCTCTCTCTCTCTTTGTTAAAACAGTAAAAAAAAAGCAATATTTTTAGTTTAGATTATCACAAGTCTTTGGCTCAACGATTCGTTTTAAAGGTATTGACGAGCTGCTTTGAAACATACTCATAATGAAAATTTGCGAAAGCGACAGGAACTAATTTAGGCCAAAGTGCAACTATATACCAATTTGTACGGAATTCTGTGTAGTGGTTTCTGATATACAGTTGCCCTAAAAATTTGTCACACCCAAAATGCAGACAAACATTCTTTTAAAATGGTCAAATCGTGCTCTAGACCGGCCAAAACGTGCAAATCCATTAAAACTTTGAGATCGATTTCTTTTTTATAAAACCAATGCTTTCTTGTAATGAATGTGAAAGAAAGTAAAAATGTGCATGTTACTTAACATTATATACTCTGAATTATAAGTTTAGCTAGGTTTAATTTATCGAAATAAAGTGTAGATTTACCTATAATTCTCCGGGATTTACTTATAATAAAAAATAAATAAAAATAAAAGCACTAATTTATCTCACAGTGTTATATTAAAATCTTTTACCAAAATCTAGTTTTTTCTGTTAAACAAGAATACAGATAAGAAAAAAACACATTCTGACATAATGGTCAACATGGGAGTAGTTTTAAGAGACAGTATAAAATTTATTTTCTTGTGTGCAGAAACTATGTTATGTTACATAATTCTCTAGTGCCCACTAAAACTTCCTTTAATAACATGCAAAATGAAAAAACAAACCTGTTATCCCACAAATTCCAATTTATTTATAATTTTAAAACTTTTATTTATTTTACAAAATAATTTTAAAAGATCTTTTAGTTAGTTTAAATTTTGAATACGTTTATATATTTTTATGATATTGCTGTATTTTTATTTATTTATTTATTTATTTATTAGGACAATTTAGTGCACATTTATGTATGAGATTTTTAAAATATCGCAGTAGACTTTAATATATCGCATGAAACTTTATAAAAATATGAAATTAAAATTAACTTAAATTTATAAGATATAATTATCGCTATTATTACCTAAAAAATGTTTGACATCTTAAATCCTTATCAAATCCTATGTTAATAAACATCATAATATATTTAATGTTATAATTTTACCGCTCGTTACTATCGACTTAAATTCACACTGGGAAAAAAAAAATATACCGCCTTTCTCTAGAATGAATAAGTGGCCATTTTCTAAATCCCTTAACTAGAAATATAGATTTCAGAGGCTGAATAGGCGACTGAATAGACGAAAGTGAATAGACGAATAAAACTGAATAAACGAAATTATCGAGAATTTCTAGTTTACACATTTCTAGATAATGAAACAATACTCTGACTATTCTATATATTCTAAATCATTTATATTGCGAGAAATTCTCGCTTGATTTTCTTGAATTTAGTAATAAACCAAGATTATAGTTGCAGAAACCCACCTCTTTTAGTCTCATTTAATTGCAGAGATTTTTAAATAACTTTGCCCTCGAGAATATAGGCAAACGCTCTAGATTCTAATAGGGTCTTCTAGAACTCGCTTTTCAAGGGGACTAGAATTTATAAGGATGACATGGAACTATTTTTTCTAGAGCCACAATTTAGATTCTAGATGTCAGTTTCAGAACTTTTTCTCAGTGCATATTTCAGTATCTACAGTTTTTTTTTTTTTTTTTTTTCTTTAACTTAATTCTTAATATCGATACATTTTTTATTTCGTCTATACTTTCGTCTTTTTCATAAATTTAGAAAATTCTGAGATTTTTATTACTGCCTTTAAGTGATTTTTCAAGTACTAATAAAGTAACTTGCTCCTGATACATATACTTCTGTTATATGCTTAAATATATTCATAAAAAATTAAGATAAATGTAAATAATTAATATGCAGTTTATAAAATATTATTATTAATAATTAAGTTTTGAGAAAGTCAGAATTCTATCGCCATTTACTCTTCTACTAATTTTATGTGATATTATATATATTTAATTCATTCATGTATTTAAAATACTACACATGTCATTTAATTATTTTGTGAATCGCAAGTAAATTATCTGGAGAAATATCTGAAATGTCAAAGGATAGTTTAAATATTACTAGAAAATGTATAATTTACTAAATGCTAACATCACTTAAACCTCTTCAAATTTACAATTTATCTTTCTTAATTGATATAAACACATTCCCTTAACATTTAATACTTTGTATCGCTTTACTATCTACTGATAAATATTTTAAAGCTAAAATTACTACAAGATTGATTTTAAAAGTGAAACTACATGATAAAAGCCATGATAAATTACCCTTAAAATATTTACTTAAGAAGGAATCTGTAATATAGAAGATTTAAGTACCAGAGTTTGCTTTATCTTTTATTTATAATTGTTTGTAATTAAATTAAATACTTTTAAGATGCTAAAAATATTTTTGTTTTTTATTTACTCTTCATATTACTGCTTTAGGAGCAATACTATTAAAAGCACATTTATTTGATATGAAATAGTAGTTATATTATTGAAGTTTTGGTAAATACTATGTAACATAAATGTGTCTTGTAATAAAGTGACTTTAAGACAGATATGTGGAGGATATACTTAACCCGTTAGTAGTCGCTAGTTGGTCGATTTGCCGCCCATCTTTAAGTGTTGTCAGATTTTTTTATTCGATAGCCACCAAAAATTTTTAGAAGTGGCGTTTGATATACATAAAACGCGAATAAACTCGAAGAAACGTCGATCACATCACTTTTTAAAATTATTGGTGACAGTTAAATAAAAAGTGCGCAATCTGTAATAGGTGGCGCTGTCTATAGCGACTACTAACGGGTTAAAATAACTTCTTAAACTTACCGTTTTTTGAAGTAGGGATAAAATAAAATACTTTTTAACGTATATAAACTTCCACAAATTTATTTTATAACATTTTTAATTTTTACATTATATTATAAGGAATATTTGATTTTTTTTTTTTTCGGTATTTTCATTCTAATGAAATTATGCTATAGAAACAAAATTTCCATAATTCTAAAAATATAAATGAAATATTTTAAAGCAACAAATAATAATTTCCAGGAAATATATACAAAAATGTGGCTTCATACATATAAATTATTAATTTAGTTTATGATGCATAATATAGAGTACTTCGAAAAGAAAAATTGTATGAGCTTGAAAAAAAAGTTAATTAGTAATAAACGGTAACGTTTTAAAAACTGAAAATTCTATCATGTTAGACATTTTTTATTCGAAGAACAACTGTGTTTTTTATGAAATTAAGCAAAAAAAAAATGTAAATAGAAATGTAGAAAGAATCCGTTTTTTGCTTGTTTGTTTGTCTATTTACTTATTTGTTATATATATATATATATATATTTCTAGGTTAATAATTTCTAGGATGTAATAGAAAGAAAAGACGAATTTTATAAAAATACTGATTTATTAAGCTTTTTTTTTTTTTTTTTTTTTTGTTTTGTTTTGTTTTGTACACTTTTCTTAATGCACTCAAAAAAAAAAAAAAAAAAAGTGTAAAATTAATTTAGTGTAAAATTACATCTAAATAATATTATAGTTTTAAAAAATTAAAGAACGCGCTATTATAGAAATGTGAACTAAAAAGCACAAAATGTCTATCTTAGTATTAAAATGCAGGGTAAGAGAAAATCGTGTGAGTGACACACCATATTATTTGCATACATTTAAATCTTTAATTAAAATAATTTAGAATTAAATAAAAACCATTTTTTTTTTTAAATCTCCCCTGACTGGGATCGAACGCTGGACCTGTAGGTTCGTAGCGCGGAGCTTTACCTCACAGCCAAAGCATTCACGTAGGAAAAGTCTTTTCTTACAATATAGATTTTTTGTTTGCTCCCAGAGCGGTTACAAACATACAAACATACATACAATCATACATACAGGTGAAGCTGTTGCGAAAATCGCTACTTCCACTTCAACTTTTTGTAATCCGATCGTCTGCGCCTGCGCGCACGAGAGGAATTGTGCGTTCGATAGCAAGAAGAAGAATGTTCTAAGTTTCCAAAATGCAAATGTTGTGTATTGTTAGCGCGCGTTAAGTATTTATGTAATTTTATCAGTATTATGTCTTTAATAATTTGTGATTGTGTATTTACCAGATAAAATGCGTTTATTTAAAGAAAATGACTGTTCAATGAGTGAAAGTTTCCACTTATTATTGAATTAAGAACTAATATTTCATCCCTTGAACAAGACAGATGAAGGAAGGTAAGTTTTTCTTACCTTTTATTATTGAAAAGAAACATAAATGATTCTATTTGTTTTTTAATACGAAATTTTTGATTAGATGAAGATTTGTAGAATCAATTTTGTTGAATACTAATTTATTTAAAATTTAGTATATAAATATCGAATATAGGTATTCTTAAAGTTTGAATTCGATATTTATTGGCATCCTACTGTCGCGATCTGTTTACCTAGGATTAAAATGGAAAAATTAGCTAAAGAAAGAACACCTTTAAGAAGTGCGTTTACACGTATCGCTAATTTATTAGAGAATAATTTAATAGAGAAAGATAAGAATATAGAAGAAATTGAAGTTTTATATGCTCAATTAAATGAAAAATGGGCAATGTTATGTCCAAAAGAAAAAGAAACATTAGATGTTCTTGTTAAAGATGATAAGTGTACACAAGATAATTATGATAAAGAGTATGAAGGCTTTAGTTCTTATGAAGAAAAATTTTTTAAATTAAGAACAAAAGTTGAAAAACTTTTGAAAAATTCTGAAATTGAAAACAGTTTTCAATCAAATGAAAATATAATGAAACGAAAATTCAAACTTCCTGAAATAGAATTTAAATTGTTCGGAGGTGAAATAAAAGAAAGGTTGCCATTCTGGGCACAGTTTGAGAAAATACACAACGATGAAGAGATACCAAATGAAGATAAATATCAGTATTTGTTGCAGGCCACAATAAAAGGCTCAAGGGCACGGGAAATTGTTGAATCGTATCCCGCCACAAAAGATAGTTACAAAAATGTAATAGAATGTCTTAAAAGTCGTTTTGAGCGTACAGATATGTTAATTGAAGTTTATATATCAGAAGTTCTTGCGTTAATGATGAATAATGCTATAAGTAAAGGTCCAAAAATGCCACTTTTTAAATTGTATGATAAAATTGAAACATATTTACGGTCATTGAAAATGCTAGGTGTTTCAAGTGAAAATTATTCATCAATTTTATACCCGTTAATTGAATCCTGCTTACCTGTAGATATTTTAAAAATATGGGAAAGAAATTTGAGTTCGACCTTGAACTACGCAAAACAGGAAAATGATGATGAATTGAAATCGGGTAACAAATTAGATTGTTTGATGAACTTTTTGCGGCATGAAATTGAAAGTGAAGAAAAGGTGAAACTTGCTCGTAGTGGATTTAATTTTGAAAATGTGAATAAAAGTACTTATCCGCCACCCGTTCGACGTGAAAGAATTATTCCTACCGCAGCTGAATTATATAATTCTTCTGAAGTGAAAAAAGAAATGTGTATTTTTTGCAATAAATCACATGTAAGCAGTGAATGTAAAAATGCTGATAGTTTATCCTATGAGGATAAAAAGCAAATATTGATGAAAAAAGGTGCTTGTTTTAAATGTTTAGCTGCAAAGAAACATTTATCCCGATTTTGCAAAGCGAAGATACCGGCCTGTGATTGCGGAAAATTTCATTTCAAGATAATGTGCCCTGGGAAAAGCAATCAAGAACATCGAATTAAATTTCAGCAATTTGAAAATTTAAATTCTGAAAATAAGAAAGACACTGTTTTAGCAAATAAAACCAGTACTCGACAAGTTCTTTTGCAAACTCTGATTGTTCGTCTTAGAAAGGGAAATAAAATGAAATACATCAGGGTATTATTTGATTCTGGCAGCAGCAAGTCCTATTTGTCAACTTTTGCATTAAATGAAATGGGATATGAATGCATAGGTAAAGAAGATTTGACACATAGCTTATTTGGTGGAGTAGAAACTGTGATACCCCATAAGAAATATTTAATAGGTCTGAGTGACTATAATGATAATTATCGTTGCAGTCTTGAAGTGTTAAATCAAGAAAAAATTTGTTCTGAAATACCAAAAATTCCCTATGGTTCATTTCTAAATGAAATTAAGCATAAAATTCATTTGTCTGACCTGAATTGTCATGTTGATTTATTGTACGAATTCTCCCCGAATGAAATCCATGGCTTAATTGGAGCTGATGTCATTGGAAAACTATACACTGGAAGTATAATACCATTAAAATCTGGTTTAGTCTTAATAGAAACCCGCCTTGGGTGGACGCTAATGGGAAAAATCGGACAGAAAGTTTCAGATAGTACAAGTAGCGTTATGTCATTACATGTAAATGACACGAAAATTTCTGATTTATGGCGACTTGATGTGCTTGGGATTCTGGATCCAGGAGAGAAGAATAGCCGAAAGGAACTTGAAATAGCAGCCGAAGAGCATTTTAATAGAAGTATCAAACGTGACGATGAAGGGAGATATGAAGTGAATCTCCCATGGATCCAAGGCCATCCTCCTTTACCCACTTGTAAAAATATTGCAGAACGAAGATTAAAAGGTTGTATAGATTCGCTCAAGAAAAAAGGGACATTAGAAGCTTATGAAACAGTATTAACAGAATGGATTCAAGAAGGTGTTATAGAAGAAGTGAAAATTCTGGATAATGATGAAAGTGAACATTATTTACCCCACAGGGCCGTAATAAAAGAAAATTCTACTACCAGAGTTAGGCCTGTTTTTGATGGTTCTGCCAAAGAGAAAAATTCACCTTCAATCAATTATTGTTTAGAGAAAGGACCTAACACCATCGAACTGATTCCAGCAATCTTGAATAAGTTTCGATTGAAGAAAATAGGAGTAATTGCTGATATCCGAAGAGCTTTCTTACAAATTGGACTTAGTAAATGTGATAGGCCATTTCTGAAATTCTTATGGTGGGAGGAAGGTGATCCCACGAAACCTAAAGTTTTTCAACATCGTAGAATTGTTTTTGGACTTTCTTGTTCACCATACCTACTCGGTGCTACTCTTCGATATCATCTGAAAAATGTTTCTGCTCATTTTGAAGAAACAGCTACCAAGCTGTTAGAATCATTTTATGTGGACAACTGTATCACCAGCGTTGAAAACTATGAAGACCTCGTGAAATTTGTCGAAGAATCTAAGTTAATTCTCAGTGATGCTAAATTTGAGCTTCGAGGGTGGGAGCACAATTTCCCCAGTCCATCAGAAGAAAGATGTATTCCAGTCCTGGGATTGACATGGAACTTAAAGAATGATACCTTGTCTGTCTGTAGATTTACGAGATACTTTAGAAGATGATACCCCTGCAACGAAAAGGAAAATACTGAGTGCGGTACATAGAATATTTGATCCACTTGGCTTCACATGTCCGGTTACCTTGGGGCCGAAGATTCTCCTGCAAGAGTGCTGGAAATTGAAAGTATCATGGGATGCAGAATTGCCTGAAAAAATTACCAAGAAGATTGAGCAGTGGCGAAAAGAAGTTCCTAAATTGAAAGAAGTCAAAATCCCAAGATACCTCACTCTGAATCATGAGACGCCAGAAAATTTAAGTTTACATATTTTCTGCGATGCAAGCAAGAGTGCATACGCTACCTGCATATTCTTAAGAAGTGAAACTGGAAGTTCAGTGTCTTGTCAACTTGTACAGGCTAGAAGCAGAGTTGCTCCTATGAAAACTACTTCTATTCCAAGATTGGAACTCCTTGCCTGCTGCATAGGAGCGAGATTAGCTGAGACTGTGGTGAATGATCTCCGAATAAAGAATATCTCAAAATTTTTCTGGTCCGACTCCCCAAATGCACTATATTGGATAAAGGGAAGTGAAAACTGGGCGCCTTTCGTTTTTAACAGAGTTAAAGAAATTAGATCTCTGACAGAGCCTGAAAATTGGCACCACGTACCAGGGTCTTTCAATGCAGCAGATTTACCATCTCGTGGCTGTAGTGTCCAAACATTGATTAAATCCAAGTGGTGGGAAGGTGTGCAATGGTTGAGGAAGCCAAGACAAGAATGGCCAAGATCTAATGCTCTTCCTGACTTCGATGTAGTGTACTCCGAGAAGAAGAAAACAGTAATTAGTGCTACAAATCATGAAGATTCAAGTGAGAAGCTTTATAACCGTATTTCGTCATACAATAAATTGTTAAGAATCACTGCTTGGATTTACAGATTTTTTAATAATTGTAAAGTTGAACCTTCACATCGAATTTTTGGATTCTTAACTTCAGAAGATATAAATGATGCTGAAACTGTTATGTTGAAAAATGTACAAAAAGAATCATTCTCGGGTCCTGAAGATAAACGCCTGAAATCCCTTAACTGTTTTATGGATACAAATGAACTTATGAAAATGAAGACTAGAATCATCATGAGAGAAGATACACAAAGTTTCCGATATCCGATAATATTGCCATCCAATCATCCAGTGGTAGAAAAACTCATCCGAACCAGACATCTAAATTTGAATCATGCTGGTGTCCAGATCCTAATGAATAATTTAAGAGAAGATTTTTGGATTTTAAAGTATCGGAAGACAGTAAGAAAAGTTATCAGAAATTGTGTACGCTGCAAAAGATATGATGCTAGACCAAAGCCCATCATAGAAGCACCTCTCCCAGTTGACAGAATAAAGGAAGCAGCAGTGTTTGAGGTCATAGGAATTGATTATGCCGGTCCTCTAATTCTTCGAGGAGGTCAAAAGGTCTGGATAGTCATCTTCACTTGTGCCGTCTACCGAGCCTTGCATTTAGAGATAGCTACATCCATGTCAACTGAAAATTTTCTACAGGCTCTCCGAAGATTCATAGCTCAAAGAGGAAGACCCACAATAATTTACTGTGATAATGGCTCAAAATTCGTTGGTGCGGAAAATTTACTTAAGAAAATCAATTGGGATACCATTTCTCAATACAGTGAAGCTCAGAAGATCATTTGGAAGTTCAACCCTCCATCTGCACCGTGGTGGGGTGGGTGGTGGGAACGTTTGATTGGTATAATCAAGGGAATTCTTCGAAAAGTCTTAGGAAGAAGTTCGTTGAATTTAGAAGAAATGAATACTGTTATTTGTGATACTGAAGGCATTGTTAACCAACGTCCTTTAACTTACCTCTCCGAAGATGTTAATGATCTAACTCCGCTTACTCCTGCTATGTTTTTACGGGATATTAAAGAATCAGGCATTCCCGATCTTGATGTTTTAGATTCATCATCTCTCAATAGAAGATATGCCTATAGACAGCGAATAAAAGAAGATTTACGAAAAAGGTTTTGAATTGAATATTTGGGGCATTTAAGGCAATCTTCGAAATTTACTAAAAATCAACGACCCATCCAAATTGGTGATAGCGTTATAGTATCCAGTGAGAACATCAAGAAAATTGACTGGCCTCTCGGTAAAGTTATTGAACTCTGTCCATCTAAAGATGGCCATGTTCGACTAGTAAAAGTGAAAATGAAAGGTGGTGAATTTTTCCGTCCAGTGCTTAGATTAATTCCTCTAGAAGTAACTCCTAAAAGTTGTGCAGATTTACTTTTTTCATCACGAATATCTAAGTCGAATATCCAACCTCCTGAAAATAACTTTGTTCCAGTGACTGTTCCAACTGAATCTGTTCCAGTGACTCCTCCAACTGAGTCTGTTCCAGTGACTGAACCTACTGAGCCAGTTGACAAAAGTTCTGTAAAGGACATTCCTATAGAGACTGTTCCACTTGAAAAACGATCGAAATATGGACGTTTGTTAAAGCCAAAAGTGAAGTTTGAGTTTCTCTAAAAATCCTCGAAACTCAAAGGTGGGAGTGTGTTGCGAAAATCGTTACTTCCATTTCAACTTTTTGTAATCCGATCGTCTGCGCCTGCGCGCACGAGAGGAATTGTGCGTTCGATAGCAAGAAGAAGAATGTTCTAAGTTTCCAAAATGTAAATGTTGTGTATTGTTAGCGCGCGTTAAGTATTTATGTAATTTTATCAGTATTATGTCTTTAATAATTTGTGATTGTGTATTTACCAGATAAAATGCGTTTATTTAAAGAAAATGACTGTTCAATGAGTGAAAGTTTCCACTTATTATTGAATTAAGAACTAATATTTCATCCCTCGAACAAGACAGATGAAGGAAGGTAAGTTTTTCTTACCTTTTATTATTGAAAAGAAACATAAATGATTCTATTTGTTTTTTAATACGAAATTTTTGATTAGATGAAGATTTGTAGAATCAATTTTGTTGAATACTAATTTATTTAAAATTTAGTATATAAATATCGAATATAGGTATTCTTAAAGTTTGAATTCGATAGAAGCTAATAAAAGCGTGTTGAAAAGAAACGCATTTTCTGTAACCATATAAAACCTGTAACCACTGGTACCAATTTTATCTGGTTTTTACATATTTGTTTCTGTTTTTCATAAGACGAACGTGGCATCAAAGCAAAATTAGGGAGTACTGAGTAACAATACACAAATTATTCATCGTGGTTTCAAGTTAGCATAGTCGCCTACTTTGATTAGGATTCTGGTTCGATTCTGGTTGGTGTAATTCGTGAAATGTAAATAATTAGATGAAGTTTTACAGTGAGTTCAACGAACAAAATTATCGTGTACGAACATTTTCTGTATTTGTCTGGTACAGAAATATTTTGTCAACGTATTTTTTGCAAAACATACGGATATTTTCTGGCATCTTTGTTACCAGGAGTTTTCTGTAATATAACAGAATTTTTTTCAATGCGGTTTTTGTTATTAATAATTTTTTATTTCCTTTATAATAGGTATTCTCTTTTTATTTACTTCTGATACCATGTTCGATTAAAATGCACTACTCCGCACTTTTGTATACAATGCCCAAAACACATTGTGTTATCATCTAAAATCGTTTTCATCGATTTGAATAAATCATGTGTTTAATTTTATTCTCGTTTTGAAAAGCAAGAGCTTATATAATTTTTAATACTTTTTTGATTTGTTCATTTTTAATTTAACACCGTTTAAAAATTTATTTTACTATGTTTTTTGTGTATCAAATTCCACAGCTCCTAATTAAACGCATTGTAAATGTACGCAAGGAATGAATACAATTCTTGTTTGTTTTACTATATCACTTTATATTGATATTTTACATACTATGGAAATTGAGACCAGAATTCTGCTTAAAGTTCTAAATAATCATACTTAACAATGCTTGAACTGGTTCTCTATTCCAGCATATAAATATATACAGGGTTTTAATAGAACTTCACTCTATAACAACGAGTAGATTTTTGATTCTATGATTTATTTATTTTTATTTATTTATTTATTTATTTATTTTTTTTTTTTTTTTGTCTTTAAGATAATCAGAGTTTAATTTATTTTTCGAAATTTTTCGAAATTTTTATTCAAACTGAACAGATAAATTATTATCTTTATGATTTTCATTTGCAGAAAAAAATATTTTATTCTTGAGTATTCGCAATATTATTTAATCATGTAAATATTGTTTAAAGAGTTGTTATTGGTTAATGACAATTGGTTACACTAGCACTCAAAACAAAAACTAAATTGTAAGTGGTTTTTTTCACATATTTATTTTGATTTAATCCCTGCCCAATGGTAATGCCCCTCCGTGGCCGAGTGTTTATGTCACCACACTGCTAATCGCCTTCGAGCGTAGGAGAGCGGGTTCGATTCCCGTGCTGGCCCTGGGTGTTTATCCAATTCTTCGTATTGTAATTCTATCATGTGCTATATATAATTATCTGACGAAGATTTACAAGCGGACTTCAAGTCAAGACTACAAATCTGATGTATTTGTGTTACGTGTGTTACCAATATAGTGTTCACTGATTGTAAAAATAAACGTTGAAAAATCCCCCTATTCTCACATCTTTTTTTTTTTTTTTTTTTTTTTTCTAGAAGAACTGAAATTTGTCCATTCCGAAACTCATAACTTTTATAATTTTACACGATATTTGTTTGGGATTTTCATGTAAGTACGCCAAGTTTTTTTTTTTTTTTTTTTTTTTTTTTTTTGTAAAGACTTAGCGCTCTGTCTAATACCGTATCTCTTAAAATTGAAAAAAAAAAATGTATATATATATATATATATACAGAGCCTTATTAAGGGGGAAGCACACATTATCTACGTTCTCACCGGAATATTTTTACAATTATTTTTTACTTCATGTCATAGAAATTCCACGCTTTGACGAGGAAATATTTTTTATAAAAAATGAACGGTGTAAAACAATCCAATTTACTCACCGTTATTAGATACCAAAATTCTTTTAAAATAATTTTTAATGAGAATTTTCTGTTTATTATAGGAGGAAAGTATTTGTTAAAATATAAAATAACGGTGTAAGTATAAATAATGTGTGCTTCCCCCTTAATCAGGCTCTGTATATATATATATATATATATTAAAGAAACCGTTATATCTCAATAATACGTGTGATAGCTTCATAAAATAGAAGAATCCCTATAATTATATGCTACAGCAAAATTGCATTCCAAGCATTACTTCTTACAGGGTGACCGAAAAACTTTTTGATTCATGCTTAATTTTTTACTCATCCCATTTTTCTCTTGAAGACAGAACTTTTTCTGTAATATATGACGTATAACATGTTATTTATACTCTTAAAATTTCAAAATTATTTCTCAAGAATTTTCTAGATATTTGACAACACGTTTAAATTCGAAGGTGACCAAATATTTTTTGGTTAAAAGTGGATTTTTTAAACAGTTCTTTAATTTTTTCTCTTACTAAATGACAACAAGTAACATTTAAGTCTAATGAACCTATTTTTAATGTATCTATAGCTTTATTACAAATTCTGTTTTTTTAATCATCATCATCATCATCATTATTATTATTATTATTATTATTATTATTATTATTATTATTATTATTTAAAAGTAATGTTTACTTTTAAAATAAGCGCGTACATGATTTATCGCTCATAGAAACGTATCTCACACAAACACACACGTATAGTTATATATATATATATATATTTATACATAACTATAATCCGAAAAGCCGTGTATATATATATATATATATATATATACACACAGCTTTTCCAATTCTTTTGAGAGTAAGACACTTAAATCAATATCTACCTTCAGAGTAGGGCTTGATTTATACGTTGTTTTGCTTGGGTTACGCTTCAGAAATCTAAGTAGAAAAAGGCCATTTTTCTACTTTCTGATTCGCGTTGGACGCAGTCAAATGTATAGACATAAATAAGTGTAATCTCGGGACCGATAATTTAGGCCCTTTCAGGAAGACAAAAGTTCAACAATTTACAACAACTAATGCATATTGACTTTTTACTGGAAATATGAATGGCCTTTTCTTCTAAAAGTATTTTTTTTTTCTTTTTTCTTTTTTTTAATAATCTGATAAATTTAAAAAATAAGAAATTCATTGTCATTATTATCATTATTATTATTACTTGTAATCGAAAATTAATAGTAAACTTTAAAATTCAGATGATCAAATTAAAAGATCATTCTTTTATAATTATTATTAACAAGATTTTGAAAATTCAATAGTTTTAGATATTTATTAAGTATTTTTGTAGTAATTTCGAATTTCTCGATTATCAAAATTTTTCAGTTAAATTGTTCAATTAAAAGTCTCAGTGATATGAATTCTGATAGCGCTTAAATGTCGTTTACATTTTTAAGTGTATTTATCGCAGTAAAAAACTAGTGTAAAAATATACATAAAATCGAAAACTTTATTATTAAGGTATGGGAAGAAGAATACATTTATGAAAAATTCATATATAGTTTAAGGTAATATTTTACTTTGGTTAAATGTAAAACATTTGGTAAAATTACAAATAAATAATTCATGATCAAAAGTTTTTTTTTTTTTTTTTTTTTTTTTTTAGGATAAACAACAAAACATTTTGCTTAATTAGTATAAACAAAATTTTGCTTATAAAAGCTAAGATATAAACTAAGAAAATCCTTTGCTAAAATACGTAAATCAAAAGCATTTAACATAAAACAGTATAATGTACAAAGAGATAAACACTTTTAGGTATAAGTTTTTTATAAGGAATATGAAAAATTATCGATACACTACCTATCAGTAAGTATCTGAACATTTTTGAATTTAGACATTTTGTCAAATATCTAGAAAAATTCCTTAGTTTGATTGGTTGGCTGGGTTTTACGCCGCACTAGTGCTGCGCAGATGGGCAATTGATGACGGTCTGGGACTCACTCCTAGAGGTGGTGTGGAGACACGCCATCGCAATTTTGATCCTCCATGGAAGGGATTGCTCTCCTGCTTCGTTGACGCCCAGAGGTGCAATTTTTGATGGGAACATGGAGGACTCTGCGGCTACGACAAATTTTACGTGCACCAGCCACCATTAGTGTACACGGCGGTCTTTAGCCGGCTCGAGTACCGAACCCGCAATCTTCCATATACGAGGCCGGCGCTCTACTGACTGGGCTACCGCGACCCAAAGATTCCTTAGGAATCTTCTTGAAAATTTTGGGAGTATAAGAAACAGTTACACCTCACATATTTAAGCAAAAGTTTTTTTCCTGAGGTTGAAAATGGAACCAGTAAAAAATAAAAATAAAAATGTTTTCCATCACCCTGTAAAAAAAACATGTGAAATGTAATTTGACTATAGCATGTCAATATAACGATTCTTTTAATTATCTGTATAATTTGTCTTGAGGCGGCTACATATATTCATGGAGATGTAAAGCTTTCTTTACTAAATAATTTTTAACTACACATGCACAAGCTTTAAAAAAAATCATTTGCATAATTTAGTAGTTAAAGAATTGAGCTACTTATGTGAAAGCATCAAAGAAATATCGTGTAAATTCAAAATAAAGAGATAGAATTAATTGAATTCCATTTCCTCTCAAAATAAAAGCTGAACTGTAAAGGTTTTACTAATATTTTTATTTACAGTATTCCCTGATTGAAAATAAATATTGATAAAGCCTCCTATCATTTTCCTTTTATTTTGGGAGGAACTGAAATACTGTCCATACTATAAGTCATAACTGTTTGAAATTACACGATATTTATATGGGGTTCTCATATAAGTAACTCAATATGTTTGGCTATAAAATTATGCAAATAAAATTTTTATAAAGCTTGCGCAAGCGTAATTAAAAATTATTTATTTAAAATACTTATATTTTGTAAGATATTTAACATTTGTAAGTGCATTATGCACCATAAGAGTTCTGAGTGCTGTATGATGTGTCCAATATAGTATGCCAAGTTTTCTAAAAGTGGCTTTGCACTGGATTATAATGAAAACGGTGGCAATTTTATTTTGCAATTTTTAAAGAAACCGTTACGTCTCCATGAATGTATGTTGTAGCCTCAGAATCACACGCAAACCTTTATTTATTTATTTATTAAAAAGCCTTAAAAATGGCAGTTTTTTTTTCTTTTAAGCCTAACATGGCGGTGTTTTTAAGCCTAAAAAGATAGCGGCGTTTTTAAGCCTAAAAAAGATGGCGGTGTTTTAAGACATTTGCAATGTCTTAATTTCAGAAAGTTGTCTTAAAAAGTAAGACCTTTTTTTTCGTTTAAAAAATGACCATCCGTTTAAGACACTTTTTTAACTGAATTTAAGACCGTTTCGTTTACAGTGTAGAGACAAAACGCAATTAAAGCATTACATAGGCCTAAGAAATCATACTTTTGATTATTTATTTAATTTTGCTCTACGCTGGGTTTCTCTCATGTTTTACGCTGAATTCAGTCATGCTTGGCTTTTCTTCTTATCACGTAAGAATTTTTCACAATGTAAGGATTATGGTCGGAAAATGCTTGACCGAGGCTGCTATAAATTCGAAATTATTTCATTAAAATAGGCTATCATTATCTTTTAAATATGTTTCTTTACGTAAAAGGTTCCATTAGAGTTTTTTTCATTTGAGCACAGCTTGAGGGGGCATTAAGGGAGGAATTCCCTATGGAGCATACAATAATAATTTGCTAACGTGTAACAACCATAGTCCCTGATCTGATCCCTCCTCTACATTTCTTTGGTGTCTGGGTAAAATAGCTATATTTTCTCTTTGCCCACACCACCCAGATTTTCCGGTAAATTACTTAGATTGGAGTTTAATATTTAGAGCTTTAAGCTCAAGAAATCCCATTTTCTGTCAAAACTGTTTGTGATGGAATTTTTTTAAAAGATTGTCCTTAATCAGCATCCAAAAATACACCAGGAAAATACATTACCTTGAAGAAAAAAAAATCATCGCAGGACAGTGTTACTTTTTACAGGGTGATGCAAAACATTTTGACTTTTATTAATTTTTTACTGTTCCCCTTTTCCTCTTCAGGAAAAAACTTTTGCTAGAATATCTGAGGTGTAACGTATTCTTTATATTTCCAAAGTTTCAAGATTAGTCCCAAAGAATTTTTCTAGATACTTGATAAAATATCTAAATTCGAAAGTGTCCAAATACTTATTGGTAGGTAGTGTATATTCCTAGAATAATATTTTTATTCCTCAAATTAGTGACATAATTAACTAGTTCCATAGGTTTTAGCTTTTTACATATAGCAACATTTACAGAAACAGTTTCTACTTTGGAAGCCATTGTAATAACTTTATTTTCACGGCTTATGAAGTGGACTTAAGTAAACCGTTGGAAAGAATTTTGACGATTTTAGGGAAAACTACTATTTACAGAAATTTATTTCTAATGACGATTAATTTTTAAAAGGTGATCTGAAAATTTATCTAATTTTGGTAGAATTTTCAAGTTTGCCTGGCAAGCAGTGTACATGAAAGTAAATTTATGAGAAATGAAAATTTTTTTTGATTTTTATGAGATGCTTTGAGAATAGTCTTTGAGCGAAACTATCTAATCTATAATAAACAAATGAACTAGTGCACAGTAAATAATAAAGCTTAAAAATGTCTTCACACATCATAAAATTAGTGATTTGTGGTTTTCTTTCTTCAGGTACAATAAACACGTGCTATTATATTTGAAGGCAAAAACATGACTGTATAGGAAGTAATGAAACTTAAAAACTTATTTCAACATTATTAAATTATGTAAGCACTACCGATTTCGAAACAGCCGGTTATGAAAAAGCCTTTTTTTTTTCATTTGCAGAAAACGCGTAAAAAGCACGACATTCCTTTCGCCTCCTTGGCTGGAGACTCGTTTTTGTCTCCAAGGTAGTAGCATATATTTTTTTTTTTACTAAAATTTTAACTTTGAGATCAGTTTTAAAAACATTTATTTATATATATATATAATATTATGGTAACAATTTTTTATAATTTTGTGGCAAAGTGTAGAAGAATTATCTAAGAGATTAGTTTGACTATCGAAAATTTTTGGAGTATGGGGAGTAGTAAAGTATTGACTGATACTGAAAATGGTAAACTCTTGGTATTTCGTAAAAATGGGATTAAAGAAAATTAAATTTCT
This sequence comes from Salticus scenicus, assembly GCA_963930645.1. Classification (NCBI taxonomy): domain Eukaryota; kingdom Metazoa; phylum Arthropoda; class Arachnida; order Araneae; family Salticidae; genus Salticus; species Salticus scenicus. Next base: position 103,256,264 of record OZ005662.1, on the reverse strand, counting down.
AGGAAAATTAGCTGATCAAAATTCTTCGTTCAAGATTTTTCTTTTCTATTTGCACAGATATCAAGTAAAAGATAATGCTGGAAAGATTATAAGTATGGCTGTTAAGTACCAAGCACATTCGAAAGCAATGAAATCCCAGCTTAAACTGTAAGTTACTTCTAGATATGCTCGAAGTGCTCTAAGTTGGGAGGAAGATAGCAAACATGCAAATTCAGAAGTAGATCTAATCTTTAAATACGACATTGATGCAACCAATCGACATATCGATTGATTCGTTACATGTAGAGTTTGAATGCACTACTTGTTGTGTAAAATGTTTTGCATGGAAGAATAAAAATACGCGGATGAACATAAAATGCTGTTATTTTTTTTAAGGAAATATCGCATGTATACGTCAAAACGTGTACGTGGCGGAAGGGAAGGGGGGGGGGGGGTAAATTCTTGCATCGAGTTGGGTAACCCGATTTTACACGAACCCGACATGACTCACGGTTGTGGTTCGTGTCGGATGCACTAAATTTTTTCTCTTGTGAATCGGGTTAAGATCAGGTTGACTGATTTATTTTTCATGCGAGTGTTGTCGGGTTCCTTCGACTAAATTTTTTCTACTGCGGATTGGTTTTGGGTTTGGGTCAGGTTTAATTTTTAAAGAATTGGGTCGATATGAGACTATCTTTCAAAAAAATTTGCATTAATAAGCAGAAATTTATTTTCTATATATACCCATAACAAATATACATTTACTCAAATTATTACAGTAAAATAAACATCTGTATCCAACTGAAACGACTAACAAAATAAATAAAATTAAAATAACTATTATTATTATTATTATTTAGAATATAAGTTCCTTCTCCGACAATAAATGAATGTGTGATTTGTCTATATTGATTACTCTCTTTAATTAATTAATTAATTTTTTTTAATAGGCTATGAACTTAAAATGATAATTAATATTTCTTCTCTTGCAGACGTTTGTAAGAAGTTATTGAAATGTAGATTTAGATAAGAACGGACGTTCAGTTGACGTCTGTAACGCTGTATCATTTTAATGTTTTTGCGAGTGTGTGACAAGCAATACACAATAAAATACAAACACCAAACTTGAAACTCATTTTTCTATATTTGAAGTACACAATATACATAAATAGTTAAAAAGTATTATTAATTTAATTTTCAGATTTTTAAATTTTTAAATTAATGTATTGAATATAGGTATAAGAAACCTGAATAAAAATTTTAATAATAATTTGTTTAAGGTAATTTGCTATTTACTTTTTTATTAAATAAACGGAAAATTATTGACAACAAAATATTTGTCATGATGTAACACTATTTTCTACTTCTTTCATAACAAATTGAAAAAAAAGAAAAAATAATAAATGATAAATGAAAAAAAAAAAAAAAAAAATCAGTCATAATAAATTTCTCAAAATAATGAAGGAACACAATCATGAAAATTCGATCCAACCAGATTGTAAGGCAAGTACCTGTCACTTTTTCTTCTGATAAGCCAAAAATTCCTTTAAAAATAGTACTATACATCAAAAACTGTCAAAATAATTTGAGAACTACAAATACGAAACATCATTTGTCGCCATGAAATCAAATTTCTATTTGTCATCATTTTCTTGTTAACCACAAATTTCTTCGAAACTGCCTTCCATTTAATTTCATTTTTCGTCTGCCATCATTTAGAAAACCATTAACCACAAAATAAGAAAAGAAACGTGTTAAATTATACGAGAATTTCCTATCTGTTAGCTGATTTCTTTAAAGTTGTTTTGATTTTCTTCCACTAATTAATAAAAAATATATGTTTGCCGAATAAAAATTTATTTTATCTATAATATCAAAAATTTAGTTGTTGAAAAATATTTTCTATAAATTAACTTTGACTTATCCATATATAGTAGAAAAAGTATTGTATGCAGGTTAATATTTAGAAGTTGAGTTTTTGTTATAATTAAATGTTTTGAGACCCATTGAATCCGGAAAACTTGTTTTTAGCGGTTGCCCTGTGTGTCTGTCTGTGTGTTGGAGCGTTGTCTCTCTGTTATCAGTATATCTCAATACAAAAATTGTCGCAAGAAGGTCAAACTCGGTATTCAAAATCTGCATTGTTTGATTTTTTTCCCGCTAAGTAATAAAAAATGTCTGTTTGCTGAATAAAAATACACTTTATCTACAATATTTTTAATTTAATAGATGTACAGTCGGTAACAAAAGTGTCCGAACACTAGCAAAAATTCGTATGTAAAAAAAGTACACTTCATACGGTTTTGTTAAATAAATCCTTATTGAATCATGTTCATAGACTGACTAAGAACAAGATTCGACAAGGATTTATTTAATAAAACAGTATTAAGTGTACTTTTTTCCCATAGGAATTTTTGCTAGTTTTCGGACACTTTTGATACCGACTGTATATTATGTTTTAATTTAATTAATAGACATTTTCTCTAATTTTTACTTTCTCTTATCCATATATAGAAGAGAAAGTATCGTACTTTTCAAATTTCATAAGTTTTCGAAATTTAGTTTTTGTTATAATTAGACGTTTTGAGTTTTACTGAATACGACAATCATGTTTATTTTAGCGGTTGGTCTGTGTTTCTCTCATGTGTGTGTGCAAGACCGTCTATTAAAAGTATATCTGAAGAACAGGCTGTAGCAAGAAATACAAACTCGTTCTTCTAAATCTGTATTATATAAGAATGCTGCACTAAACGTTTCGCAGAGATCAGGTAAATGGTACGTATACAGCGATATCCAAGATAATTCAAATACATTATATCTATAGGAAACTTTTCTGGTAGGTACAATATAACATCTCGCTTTACAAGACAAAATGTAATGACCTTACATTTTTTGAATATGCGTAAAAGTATATTTTAATTAGATTTTGGTATAAAGATTATTCACCAGTTTTTTTACAGGGCCACCCAAAATAATTTGGATATAACATGCTTATACTTGAAAATTTCTGGAAGTGAAATTTAAGTTTTTAGTATGTTTTTCATCTAGCACTAAAATTAAATAAACTATGTGGTGTCCGTCTACTTCATAGACAATATGCAAGGCTGTGAAAAACTAAGCAAAACATTCTTCTTTATTGAATTATTTTCTGTTGAATGTAGTTGATAAGACTGATTTAGTAAATTTACCCTGCCAAATAAAAAAGCTTAAGAATGAAAATTAGTTTTTTATACACATATGGTAAGCAAAGTATTTTTTAGGTTCATCTACAAGCTATGTTTTTTATTTATAACATCGCGTTTTGAGGTTCTCTGAATACAAAAATTAAATTTTTAGCATATTATCGGTATGTATGTCTGTTATTAGAATACTTTAAAGACAAGTGGCTGTAGGAATTTTAAACGTGGTATTTTGAAGTTCATATGAGATTACCACTTAAAAATTTGATCAATATTAGTAAGTTTAACCTATGTTCCGGGTGAAAGTTGTCTAAGTAATTTCCATTAATTATATATCTTTAAAAACAGCAATGAATTTTTTAGAGATTTTCTAATAAACGGAGTATCCCTCAACTCCCTTACAGAGAATTATATTTCAAATAAAACTGTTTTTATACATATTTTAATTTATTTTTGAGGTAGGCTCATATACAACGCTTGTTATTTTGCTCATTAATTTACAATTTGCCTTTATAATATTGAAAAGCAGGGTAAAAAAGTCGTGTGCGTGGCACACCAGATTATATATATATATATTAAATTAAATTGAATATTATGTTTTATTAATGAACATAATATTGTTTTTTGCAACTATGATGGGAGATATCGTAATACATAAATTGATATTAAAAATTAATCGACATAAATATTTATTTTTATTTGCAATTTTTAGGAACGTATAGAATTATACGCTTTTCGAAGCGTTTCTTTGCCTTCCGCAGGCTTTCATTGTGAAATAGGGCGCCTTCTCCAAACCAATTGAACCAACAAGAAACATTACGCTTTACGAAATTATGTGTGTAACAATAAAATAATATACATTACATTATTTCTTAGCTATTGAAACTTTACGATACTCCACTGATGTATGAGATGATATAGTTTTTATATGTTAAATAACTACAGATATATTTCTTATTTAATCCATAGCTTTGGTAGCACTAGCATTTTTTCACACCCCTTTTATCGAACAGTTTAGAGATATTTATTTTACGTTAGTAATAAATATTATTTCGAAAATTTATCCTTTGTGTCTGTAATATGTTAAAGTCGGAATTGAGATTAATATGTTAATCATACATAATAACAAAAGTGAAAAAATAACAGTTTTTTTTTTCTTAAAAAAAAAAAAATAATAATAATCTGGTGTGTCACTTACACGACTTTTTCTTACCCTGAAATTTAATACTGTAAATACAGGTTGCAGATTAAGAGGTAAGATAACGAGAACTGTCATGTAAACCTATGCTAAACAATTCAAATTAGGCTTCAGAAACGTTTTATACGATAATTAGTTCTGTGTGAGGGGGGCTGCCACCCCCCTCAACCCCCCGTTTCATTAATCCACCTACATTTATATAGAATTTAATTCGGTTATTAAAAAATAATTCTGTTTTTAAAAAATAATTTATTAAAATTATTATTAAAAAAAATGATTTTTTATGATAATGCAGACGATTTCCATATTAGAGAGGTAGTGTAACACTAAATATCCGAAAAAAGTCCATTTTACTCTCAATATAAAAAAAAAAAAAAAAAAAAAAAAAAAAAAATGCTACAAAAATGCACACATTTACTAAAAACACGATTTTCGTATTCAGGGCACCTCAAAACGTGTAAATATAACAAAATCTCGCGTTCGAAAATTTGACCCAACAACAATACTTTCTCTACCTTATGGGTAAGAGAAAGTAAAAAATGTATTATCTGAGAGTTCTTAAAACTTCTTTTACTAATTAAAGATCAATAAATTATAAAGTAAATTTTGATTTTTAATTTCCACAATGTGCTTTTCAAAAGTAAAATGCAACAATTACTCATATGTAATTTCTTAATATAAAAGGCTTATTTATTACATATTCAATTTTAATTACATATTCAATTTTTATAATTAAATGCTACGGAAAAATTGCATTGCTTTTTTAGATGTTCAATTTATGTTCAATTAATGTGAAAAAGTTTAAACTGACATCGTAAATAAAGAATTTAATATGAGACATAAACCAAAAGAAAAAGATTTCAACATGCAGAACTCCAAAAAGTTTACAGTAAAAATGCAGACAGTTGTTTTGGTAGCATTGAACATGCTGTAATAAGTGCATAAATGGAAGCGAGAATACCTTCCTCTATATCTGGGAAAGGAACCGGATTCTATGAACGGTTTATTCGTGAATAGAATTGAATAGATTCTGAAGGATACGCCAACAAAAACTTAAAAATGAACGCCGTGAAAGCTGTAAGAAAGCCTTATGCGAGAAAAAACATAAAATATAATTACTAATTTCATTCCGTATGTTTTCTCAATCCCGATTTTTCAAATTAAGAAACCACCAATAGAATCTGTTTCTTTTCACACAGCAGGTATCCTTTAACAATTTTAAGAATTGATAGATGGCTGTAGGTGTACAGCCCCGAATACAGCTGTCTGCATTTTCAGGATATATATATATATATATATATATATATATATGTGGAATGGCCAACTTTCGTGGACGTTAAGCAGAAAAAACTAATCCTTATTTATCATTAATTATAAATTTAATAAAGAAAGTTAAAGTATAATATACAGTCGGTAACAAAAGTGTCCGAACACTAGCAAAAATTCCTATGTAAAAAAAGTACACTTCATATGGTTTTGTTAAATAAATCCTTGTCGAATCCTTGTCTTAGTCAGCGTAAGAACATGATTCGATAAGGATTTATTTAACAAAACCGTATGAAGTGTACTTTTTTACATAGGAATTTTTGCTAGTGTTCGGACACTTTTGTTACCGACTGTACATATTTACAAGACGTTAATATGAATTAGAATAGTACTGCTAAGCAACACAGTCATGTTTAAAAAGTCAAAGTTTACGTTCAATAGTTCATTTAGCACAGTTCCCGGCACAAACAAATAACACATAACTTTTGTTTTCGATCACTTTAGAAAAGTACGCGGCTTTATACAGAACACCGTCTCGACGAAAACCTGTCGTCAACAGAACAAGATGCAATCGTCTAAATGCATTCATCGCCATCCATACGTCAACCGAACTCCTTCCGGCCAGAGCTTTTTGCCTCCGTCTATTAAGATGCGTGCTCTGGAAGTGACATCCGTCTGACGTCACGGCTACGTCATTCCTCTAAGATTCTACGCTCGCTGTCTGCAGTGCTAGTTCATCCTCGAAGATACAGGCTGCGGCAAAGGAAGCTAGGCAGTTTTGGATTCAAACGTTAGTGGAAGCAATATGCCGATACTATATATATATATATATATATAGTTCTATAGGTTGAAATCTTTCCCTTTTAGTTTATTTATCACGATACTTCATATGAAATATTTATAAAATATGAGAAGCCAAAACTTTTTAGTAAAATTACATGAAATTAAAACACAGTGCTGCAAAAGATTTAAATACATTTATACTCCTGCATTATGAAAATCCGTAGTTATGCATAAAGAAAATTCTTCTGCTTCATTGGGATTGTTTTAGTGTTTACCTTCTTGTAAAGCACTTATTACGGTGAAATATTTTCTCTTTAAACAAAATTATCTTTTTACACACAAGCAAACATAGTTAATAATTACGTTAAAAAAATTTACTCACATGGAAACTTTCAAAAGGTGTCGTCTTCAAAAAATATTGAAATATATATATAAATGTGCGTGTGTGCGATTCTACTCTTCATAAAACACTAGAGAGTGAAAACAATATCGGCTGAAATTAATCACAGCGACCACAAACAATTATCAAAATTAAGCATTTTTAGCGATTGAGTTCGCTGGTACCAAGATTACCGTGTACGAACAGAACCATGTTTTGCTTCTCCGCCAAGTAGTCAAAAGCAATCGCCTAACAGTGTTAAATCGCCAAATATGCTTAATTTTTATAATTTGTTGTGGTCGCTTTAATTAATTTCAGTCAATAATTTTTCACATTCTGGTGTTTTATGAAGAGTAGAATCACATATATTTTTTTCAATATTTTTTTTAAGACGACACCTTTTAAATGTTTCCTTGTCAGCGAAAATCTTGAATGTAAAATCCTTTTTTAATGATTCACGTGAACGATTTACAAGTAAGCATGCTAGAATGAATTTAGATTCGTCAGTCATTAATGTTTAAAATTATTTTTAATTTGCAAGTAGCAATAGAATGCATTTATTTATTATTATTATTATTATTTTAATAATATTCTTATGAACCTATTCAAACTTTATTCATTAAGATTTCAGGGTGCTTCAAATGTTTAATTATTTTTATTTAAATATGTCAGAAACAAAATTTTATTGATATCATAGATCTATATCTAATTTTGATTTGATAATTTTTTCTGATCTTTTTGTTTTTTGGTGTGCTGAAACCGAAATTGAATGTTAAAAAAATCCTTGTCGAATCATGTTCTTAGACTGACTAAGAACAGGATTCGACAAGGATTTATTTAACAAAACATTATTCAGTGTACTTTTTTTACATAGGAATTTTTGCTAGTGTTCTGACACTTTTGCTACCGACTGTAGTAACTTTTGTAGTATGTTTCCACGATTAATTGTAATTGATCATGGAAAGATACTAGAAACTATCAAAAAGGAAAAAATGAATGCCAGTAGACAAATCGCATTGACAAAAGTCTATGCGTGACAAAAAAAAAAAAAAAAAAAAAAAAAAAAAAATCTGATTTCAGTTTCAGTTTCAGCACACAAAAAAACATATACATCAGCTAAAATTATCAAATCAAATTTTAAGAACATTATTTCTGTAGACCTGTGTATTTTTGGGAACAAATGCAAATTACTCGTACAAAAGTACAGTTTGAAATCCTTATTTTATAAAATTAAACTTTGTTAGTATTTAAAAGTATTTGAAAATGCAATAAAAAATTATTACATTAATAAATACCAACATAAATTATAAACATGAAAGTCGTTTAAACACGTTTAAACTCGTTACAAGAATAATTATTTTACGAATTATCATAATCGAATGAAGAAAGTATGATTCATTTAATCAGACAAAATCTGTAATAACAGCAGTATTCCAAGCTTCCTTTACAAGATAATTTAATAGTATTTGATATAATTATTACCATTTACTATGTACAGTATATAATTTCCGTGAAATGATTATTGCTAGGCAATAATTATAATCCTTTAACATCTGTATATTAAAGTGAGCCAAACTGTCAGAATAAACTTGAACAGAAATGTTTATCTCAATTATTGCCATAAACGAAAATTATAAATTTCCTAAAAAATCACGTGTGTAGTTATATTTGTAAAGTGTAATTAATTAAATATGCAACACGTGTATTAACACTGATATAATAATAATACATTTCCATTTTTTTAAGCTTTTTGTCCCATAAATATACTTGAAAAGTCAATTTTCTCTGATTTATTTGTATGTTAATGACATATTTTAAATCAATTAGCATAAAAAAGATATATAAGAGCTCAAGTCCGCAAGACAGACGTAAAAATAATATTTATATATATATATTTAAATATCATATA